>PVIW01000812.1:15753-390380 GCA_004026585.1 Noctilio leporinus
TCTCTATTCTGTTCCATTGATCTATATGTCTATTCTTATGCCAGTACCATGCTGTTTTGATGACAGTAGCCTTGTAGTATTGTTTGAAGTCCGGTATTGTGATTCCTCCTACCTTGTTCTTCTTTCTCAAGATTGTGGTGGCTATTTGTGGGCGTTTTTGGCTCCATATAAATTTTTGAAGTATTTTTTCTATTTCTATCAAGTCTATCATTGGTATTTTAATTGGGATTGCATTGAATATATAGATTGCTTTGGGTAGTATGGACATTTTAATGATGTTAATTCTTCCCATCCATGAACATTTATTTGTGTCTTCCTTGATTTCTTTCTTCATTGTTTTGTAGTTTTCTGAGTACAGGTCTTTTACCTCCTTAGTTAAGTTGATTCCTAGGTACTTTATTTTTCTTGTTGCTATGGTCAATGGGATTTGTTTTTTCGCTTCTATTTCTGTTGTTTCATTATTGGTATACAAAAATGCTTTTGATTTCTGGATATTGACTTTATACCCAGCTATTTTGCTAAATTTGCTTATTAGGTTGAGTAAGTTTTTGGTGGAGCCAATCGGGTTTTGTATGTACACTATCATATCATCTGCAAATAATGACAGTTTGACTTCCTCGTTTCCAATTTGGATACCTTTGATTCCTTTTTCCTCTCTGATGGCTATAGCTAGAACTTCCAAGACAATGTTGAATAGAAGTGGAGAAAGTGGACAGCCTTGTCTTGTTCCTGATCTTAGGGGGAAAGCTTTCCGTTTTTGTCCATTAACTATGATGTTGGCTTCAGGTTTCTCATAGATGGCCTTTATGATGTTGAGGTATGCTCCATCTATTCCCATTTTGCTGAGGGTTTTTATCATAAATGGTTGGTGCACTTTATCAAATGCTTTTTCAGCATCTATTGATATGATCATATGGTTTTTATCTTTCAATTTGTTGATGTGGTGTATTACATTTATTGATTTACGAATGTTGTACCATCCTTGCACCCCTGGGATGAAGCCCACTTGATCATGGTGTATGATCTTTGTAATATACTGCTGAATCCGGTTGGCCAATATTTTGTTGAGAATTTTAGCATCTATGTTCATCAGAGATATTGGCCTGTAGCTTTCTTTCTTAGTTGGATCTTGCCCTGGTTTTGGGATTAGAATAATATTGGCTTCATAGAAAGAGTTTGGGAGTCTTCCCTCTTCCTGAATTTTTTGGTAGAGTTTGAGGAGGATAGGAGTTAGTTCTTCTTTAAATGTTTAGTAAAATTCACCTGTGTAGCCATCTGGTCCAGGGCTTTTGTGCTTTGGGAGATTTTGGATGACTTCTTTAATTTCACTAGTTGTTATTGGCCTGTTCAGGCTTTCTGCTTCTTCTGGGTTCAGTTTTGATAGATTATATCTTTCCAGAAATGTGTCCATTTCATCCAGGTTGTCATATTTTTTGTCATATAGTTGTTTGTAGTAATCTCTTACAATCTTTTGTATTTCTGAGGTATCAGTTGTGATTTCCCCTCTTTCAGTTCTGATTCTGTTTATTTGGGTCCTCTCTCTCTTTTTCTTGATGAGTCTGGATAAAGGCTTGTCAATTTTGTTTTATTTTTTCAAAGAACCAGCTCCTGGATCTGTTGATTCTTCCAATTGTAGTTTGAATCTCTGAGTTATTTAGTTCTGTTCTGATCTTGATGATTTCCTTCCTTCTACTGGCTCTGGGCTTTGTTTGTTGTTGCTCCTCTAGTTCTTGCAGCTTTGTGGTTAGGTCGTTTTTATAAACTTCTTGTACCCTTTTTTGGAAGGCCTGTATTGCTATAAATTTCCCCCTGAGAATTGCCTTTGCTGTATCCCATAGGTTTTGGGCTGTACAACAGTAACTCCTACCCATTAGCAATGACCAGTCAGAATGTGTGATGCCATGGGATACATTTTTCTAATAGCAACAAAAATTAAAAAGGAAGAAATAACCTAAAATTGAGTAAACATACAAAAAAAATGCAATGGATTTGGGGGTTGGGGGGAGTTACTGAAGAACACACACAAATAAATATTGGAATAAATGGAGAGACAATACCATGTTCCTAGAAGGAAAGACTTAATATTGAATCGATTTCAGTTCTTCTAAAATTAATATATACATTTTATGCAGTCATAAAGAAAGTCCCAGAAGGGAACTATCAAACAAACTCCAAGTCTGAAAAAAAGCTATAAAGTCTGATAATAAGAGCTGAAGGCAGATAGTGGGGAAATGAAAACAAATACACATTGCTAGAGGGAGCATAAGTTGTTGGTACAGCCATTTTGAATGGTATTACCAATCAAAATAAAAGATGCTCTGTTGTTAACCCAGTAAATTTCTTCTTATACCTATCCTACCTACTGTACACAAAAATCAGTTCTAGATGGATATGGATTTAAATGTGTACAGGAAGTTAAACAAAGTTTTTTAGAGGAAAATATAGAACATCTTTTTGACCTTGGATCTTCAACTAGACTTAAAAAGGTACTAATCATTAAAAAAATTCATTAAATTGGCCTTACTAAATTTTAACTTTCTACTAGATTTTTATTTCTTGAAACTTTATCATAAATAATAAATACTATTACAAATGTTATAAATATTTATTAAAACTTTATTAAAATGAAATAAGACTTTAAAAGCACCAACTATAATGAAAAATTGATAAATTTGACTTTACTTAAGTAACTGTTGATTAAAAGGCACCAATAGGCCCTGGCTGGTGGCTCAGTGGATAGGCGCCAGCCTGCGAACCCAAAGGTCGCTGGTTTGATTCCCAGCCAGGGCACATAGCCAGGTTGCAAGTCAGGTCTCCAGCCAGGTCCATAGCTGGAGGCAGGTGAAAGGCAACCATACATTGATGTCTCTCTCCCTCTGTGCCCCTCTCTCTTAGCCTCTTTCTGGAAATAATAACTAAAATCTTAAAAAGGGCACCAATAAGAGAATGGAAATGTAATTCTCAAAATGGGAGTATACTATCTAGAGTATATAAAAACTCTTATAAATCCACAGATATATAGGAGTATATAAAAACTCCCTTAATCCAACAGAAAACTGGACAGAAGGTTTGAACAGACTCTTAATAAAAAAGGATATCCAGAAGGCCATTAAACATAGAAAAGGTGCCCCACTTCATTAATCATCAGGGAAATGCAAACTAAAACCACCGTACACACGCCAGAATGAGTAAATTAAAAAAGATGACAAACACCAGTTTTGTCAGGGATGTGGAACAATTGGAAGTCTAGTACAAAATTTAAAAAACCTCCCCGAGAGAAATATGTGTTTAATTAGGGAGGCATGCATAAGAATATTCATTGGAGTATAAAGACAACCTAATTGTTCATTAGGAAGTCAGTGGCGAAAGTACAACACATCTGAAATGTTAAATACAAATGCTTAATCATGATTAGGTAGATGGAGCTGAGAGCTAATAATGTGGAAAGATCTTAAAATCATATCCATCATGGAGTGAGAAAAGAAAATTGTGTAATATTATACGGTATGTTACCTCTTAAAAAATCCCACAAAATAGAATCATGTCATTTATATATATGTGCTTCTCTTACATATATGTACATTCTCACACACATGTATTGCATGTTCATTTATATAGAAATGTATTTATGTGGACTGAAAGGGTCCACACCAAACTTGGCAGGAGTTACCTCCAGGGAGGACTGTAAGACTGGGTTGTTGTCAGAAGGATTCGACTTTAATCTACGTTTCAGTTTTTACAATGTGAATAAATTCATGTTTTAGTAACATGTACAATTGTAAGTAGAATTACAGAGAATAAACCACAGTTTATGCACAGTTTGCATGCCATACATAATCATAAAAATTAAAGTATTACTGTATAAAGGAAGCAGAAGAAATAGATTCTTCATCACCCTCATTCCTGTTCCCTGTTGACTTTCAAGACCTGTTTGTACACATCACTTTTATAGGAATGTCAATTGATCAGACTTCCTCATTTCTTTCAGCACCCCAACCATGTCCGCTTATCCACCCTCATCCCTGGGTAACTGCTATCAGGGAAGTGGGCCCAGATATTTTTTTACAGGTATTTTACAGATTTATTTTCTGTTAAAAAAAAATACAGAATATATAAAAGAGGTCTCCTGGATAATTTTTTTAAAATACTTTATTATTTTTAGAGAGGGGTAAGGAGAGAGGCAGAGAGGGAGAGAGGGAGAGAGAGACATCAATGTATGGTTGCTTTTCACCTGCCTCCAGCTACAGAGCTGGCTGGAGACCTGGCTTGCAACCTGGTTATGTGCCCTGGCTGGGGAATCGAACCAGTGACCCTTGGGTTCACAGCCTGTCTCCAAACCACTGAGCTACACCAGCCCGGGCAAACCAGTGACCTTTAGGTTTGCAGGCTGGTGCCTTATCCACTGTGCCAGCAGCCAGAGCTATTCTGTGTTTTTTATTTTTATTTATTTTTATTAAAAAATTTTTTTTTTATATTCTGTATTTTTGATAGAATAAATCCTAGAAGTGAAATGGCTGGGTCAGTCTGTGTGTATAGACACCTATTACTCTATTGCTCCCCACAAGGCCACTGCAGTTTACATGCTCAGCATATGGGAGCCAGTGCCCATTTCCCGTGTATTCACCACTGCTGTCTATATTTAGCTCTCAGTTTTTGCCTGTGTCTAGGTGAAACTAGTTTTATCTTAAAATTTGAATTTCTTTGAGTATTAACAAAGTTGTAGTCTTATGTTTATAGCCTATTTGTAATTACCTTTTGTGAATATCCTCTATCCTTTACTCATTTTTTTCTCACTGAATTTGTACATTGGTTTTTATGTTACAGATATATTTCCCTAGGTAGTTCTTTCTGTTTGTTTGTTTTTAAAATCTTTGCTTATATTGTCATTTGTTATACAGAGGTTTGAATTTTTTATATTGCTGCATCTGTTCATCTTTTTCTTTATGCCCTTTGGTTTTATGTTATGCTTAGAAAGTTGTGTCCCTTCTTACAGTTATGGAAACATTATCCCAAATTTTATTCTAGCTTTTTTTATAACTTGAAGATATTTAGGTCCTATAATACATATAGAATTTATTTTGTGTTCTAATGAGATGTAGGGAGTTGAAGTAAGTTTTTTCTGCCCAGGTAGATAATTATCCCGATACCATTTATAGAATAGCCCATATTTTTTCAGGAGGGTATTGTTCTTATATCTTAGATTTCTCAAGGTACATAGGCCTGTTCCTAGGCCACCTGTCCTATTCTGTTGTTACTCACTTCTGCCCTGGTGCCATAGTTTTCATTGCTATAAATTTAGAGTGTGTTTTGCTCTTCAGTGGGACAAAGTCCTCCTTCATTATTATTAGTTCAAATTTTTCCACATATTTACTGTTCCATTTGAACTTCAGAATTAGCTTATCAAGTCCATAGAAAGATCCTGATCAATTTTTGATTGGGATTGTTCAGTATGTAGATTAATCTGGGGAGACCTGACATCTTTACAGTATTGGCATCTCGCACATGGTATGTCTCTCTTCATTTATTCAGGTTTTGTGTTATGTAATTCTGCAAAGATATATAGGGTCCAATATGTAGGTCTTGTATATTTCCTTCAAAAGTATTTTATTATAAAGATTTGCTATTATAAAGGACCTTGTTTTCATTGTGTATTCTAGTTGGTTATTGCAGATGTAAGATATATAAAAAATATTAATGCCATCGATGTAGGCCGTTCTCACAAACCTAGATGTAGTGGACAAAAATTAATTTCATAGGAAAAAATGGATGCTTGAGGGGTTTGATTTCTAAGCATCGCTATAAAATATTTCTAACACCTAATTCCAAGTAGATCACATATTCTAACACCCGATTAAACAGAATTGTCTCCCCTTCCTCTCACAGGTGATTATTAACCTGGTAGACCAGGCAGGAAGAGAGAAAATCATTGGGGATGCTTACCTAAAACAGGTGTTGCTCTTCAACAACTCACACCTTACTTACGTGTCATTTGACTTCCACGAGCACTGGTAAGATGGCTTCCTGAGATGACTTTTGATCAGTCCCAATGGTAGAGGCTGCCAGAAAGCCTCAGTTCCTCTTATTGGGAAGAAAAATTTCTTCTCATTGTTGGAAAGGGAAGGAGTATCGTTTGCTTAGTTTTCATATGGATTTTGTTTTTGCCAAAGTTTTAACAGTTATTTCTGAAATGTTTATAGTGTTTCTGTTCCAAAGTAACTTGGAGACGTAGACTTCCATGTTTTCTTTTGTCACTCGAGTAAAGAATTTCTTGAGCTTTACTTTTCTGATGGAGTCTGAGGCTCCATCAGAAGTTAATAAGAGTCCCGTAATAAAACTCATCCTGCTTGCTCATTTTTATACTCTGTAATACTTCCTTCCCTATGGATGAACTGTACTCGAATTTGCTCTAGAAAATCAACATTTAATGAATCATTTTGATGGTAACTTTAACTTGTGTGTATTCTTTTTTTTTTTTTTTTTTTTAAGAGTTTATTTCATTATTTTTTAGAAAGAGGGGAAGGGAGAGAGGCAGAGAGGGAGAAAGACATTAATGTATGGTTGCATTTTACCTGCCTCCAGCCACAGACTTGACTGGAGACCTGGCTTGCAACCTGGTTATGTGCCCTGGCTGGGGACTCGAACCTGCGACCTTTGGGTTCGCAGGCCGGCGCCTTATCCACTGGGCTACCAGCCAGGGCTTAACTTGTGTGTATTGTGAAAGCCAGAGTCTTTCGTCATGATCCTGGCTCTAATGTGGGGTCATTTACCTATTGAAACTTTGAGGGGGAGAAAAGCTTTTGATATCTTTATGTTTCAGTATATTTTTCAGTATATTTTCTTCCACAGTGAAGATTAGCTACAAGCATTCATATAATTGCCTATGTGATTTATAATTGTGTTAACCTCATGTACTTGTAATAGTAATTTTCCAAGTTACCTTAAATATTATGTCTTAAGTTTCAAAAAACTATTACTACAGATTTTGGTCTCTTTTGGTTTGTATTTTAGCCGAGGAATGAAGTTTGAGAATGTTCAAACACTAACAGATGCCATTTATGACATTATTGTTGACATGAAGTGGTGTTGGTATGTATTCCTTATTTCATAAGAAGTCAGTTTGACAAACTCTTGGTCTGTGAAATCATGTGTATTTGTTTAGTACCAGTAAGCACTGAAATAATAGCAGCAAGCTGAGAAAGCATTTTTGTGTTTCTTGTATTGCTTCCCAATTCCTGTTCTCCTTTTTTTTTTTTTCCTATTTTCCTTTTTGAGACAGTGTTAGTCATTAGGCATTGTTAGCTTAGAACAGGGAAGAGGTTGGGCAAAGTCTCCACTTTGAAATGCCCTATGACTATCCTTTAATTCTTTCTAACACTTCATAGTCTCATTTTCTCTTTCTCTTCTTTCTTGCCATCCTTAACATGGAAGGAAGATTTAGGGGCATTTAAAATGATCAGAGAAGAGCAGTGATTCTCAGACAACAGGAGGGAGATGAGGGAAGAAGAAATTGGCTAAAAGGACAGAAGAAAACTTTTGATTAGACTTTATGGCTGGGGTGGCCAGAGAAATGAGATGAGCAAGGCATTGCTGCCTGACCCCTTCCCGGGCGGTAAAGTGGATGAATGCATTCAAGCTAGTTTAGATGTGTTAATACTTAAGAGTCAGAAGGAGGGACAGGATGTCATTTTAGAGTGTCTTTTGGCTTTAAAGATACAGAAAAGCATAACTTGGGGTTGTGTTAGCTCTGCTTAGTAGTTGTGTGACTTGAGACAAGTGACTCTGTTTGCGTGTCATATGTGTTTTGGTTTTCAAAATGAGGATAGTGATCTCTTTCTTGTCAAGTTACTGTGTAATTGACGGTGCCTACAAAGAACTCAGTAATGCTTGCCACATGATACTGCAGACACACTGGTAACCAGTGCTACTGTTCTTACTGTTATGCTTGAAAGAGTTGTGTGTTTTAAAAATGCATTAAAGTATTTCATATTGTGAAATAATCCCCTACTGTTTCTGAAAAGGGTTGATCAAGCTGGGGTAATATGCAAACAAGAAGGGATTTTTCGAGTTAATTGCATGGACTGCCTGGATCGCACCAACGTGGTCCAAGCTGCCATCGCACGAGTGGTCATGGAACAGCAGGTAACTTGGCGTCTGTTGGATTGTAAATACTCATTTTTAATTTTTCTATGTGTGAACAGATAACTGCAACCTTTTTTCTTTAGGACATTTAGGGCATACAAGCATCCTTGTTGCAAAGCACAACCTGTACTAGAAATAACTTGAATCAAGTGGTGTTTTCTTAAGTACTCATTTCAGAAATTTGAGGCCCAAGATTTTAAAATTTATTAAGTATATTGTATTGTCATTTACCCTTTTTTTTTCTGTCTCTAAACCCTCTGTATTTGGAGCTAGTAGTTTGTATGTCATTTCTGCCCAGCTGGCTGGCCCTGAGCCAGTAGCAGCACTAGAAGGTCCTGAGGATAGAGGAGGAAGGAGACCAGCTTCTTCACTCGCCTTCTATTCCTGTGAGCAGTGCTGTCGCTGGGGCTCTTGGTTCCTTTGGCACTGCAGAACCAGCCTCTTTCCTTTATGCCCCAGTTGGTGGCAACTGCTTCCTGTAGCCGTTATGTCTTTTACCCATGTTCCCTTTTAGATTTTTGGCCCTCAGGCACCCAAGTAATAGGTTCCCAAGGTGGAAATTCCTATCATGGTTTCTAGGTTTTTTGTTTTGTTTTTTAGATAGAATCTAGTGACTCTTCTTTGAGGGTATGAGTCTGTTCCTTCTAATGTCTCATTGAAACAATCAGGGTTTTACATCCAAGCCCTGGCTCTTCCACATATTACGTGCTGACCCCATGCAAAGAACTTAACCTCTCTAAATTCTGTCTCCTTATCTTTAAAATGGAGTAGTAAGCACCCTGGCGAGGTAGCTCAGTTGGTTGGGGTATTATTATGTACGCCAAAAGGTTACAGGTTTGATTCCCAGCCAGGGCTCATACCTGGGTTGTGGGCTCGGTCCCAGGTTGGGGTGCATATAGAAGACAACTGACCTGTGTTCCTTTCTCTCTCACTCTCTCTCTCAAAAATATCAATAAACATACCATCGGGTGAGGACTTAAAAAACTTAATAAAATAAAATGGAGTAATAAGCACATTGATTGCATAGGATTGTTAGGATGAGTAAATGAGATAATTACTTAAAAAATCTCTTGGAACCCTAGTCCTAGCACATAGCTAATATCTATTGGGCAATTAGTGCTCTGTTACTGTTAATATTGCTGTTTCAAGGAGCAATATTGGTGTTTCAAGGGGAAGGGAGGAAGAAAGAGAGGGAGAGGAACATCAGTGTGCAAGAGAAACTCCGATTGGTTGCCTGTCCCTTGCCCCCTGGTTGAGACTGGGCGCGTGCCCTAGGCATGTGCCCTGACCAGAATTGAAGTGGCGACCTTTCACTTTGCGGGATGACTCCCAACCAACTGGCCACACTGGTCAGGAATCAATGCGCTTTTTGCATAGTTTCATTTCATAAGCAAATTTAAAACAAAGACAGAATATAACATGAGCATGACATTACAAATTACAGCTGGGTTTGAGCCAGCAGGAACCTGGCTTCTGAGTGTGAATTGAAGTGATGGGACCAGGGGTGAACGTTCCTAAAACCCGCCGGCCTTTCTGCAAGAAGAGTGACTAGCATCCACCCCGCAAAGTCACACAGTACAGGAAGGGCAAGCGTCCACTGTGTGCGCAGGGAAAGCGGCGTTATGACCGGAAGCAGGGTGCTTACAGTGGGCAGACTAAGCCGATTTTCTGAAAAAAGGCTAAAACCACGAAGAAGATTGTTCTGAGGCTCGACTGCACTGAGCCCAGCTGCAGAGATAAGAGAATGCTGGCTGTTCAGAGATGCAAGCTTTCTGGACTTGGAGAAAATAGGAAAGAGAAAGGGCCAGGCGATCCAGCTCTAAGCCTTTTTAAAATTATGTGACCATAAAATCTTGGGGATATATTAAAAAAAAATTATAACTGAACACCATAAATATTTCATTCTATGTTTTCACCTGTAGCAATTCTTTACATTATTTTCTCAATGGTGATTTATTTTGAAAATGTCCGAAAACACAATTTCGTTTATTTAAGGGTCCTAAATGATATAGGAACAGAACTCCTTTTCCTGCAATGTGTATTTTATGCTGTGGTGTCCGGGTTTATATGTAACTAACCCACTGATGTGTTCTTTGTAGCTGAAGAAACTAGGGGTGATGCCCCCGGAGCAGCCTCTGCCCGTCAAGTGCAGTCGGATCTATCAGATAATGTGGGCCAACAACGGCGACTCCATTAGCAGGCAGTACGCTGGGACCGCTGCTCTTAAGGTAAAAACCTGCAGCAAGCGGTGGGGAATCATTCCATGGGACACAGAATGAGGTTTAAAACCGTCTTTGTTTTTGAGAAAGGTATGTGGGGTGTGAGTGGTAGTTGACTCCTTTCTGGAATGGGCCACACATTCCTATTTTTGCTGGGGCCACGTGATGCGACACAGCAGGCCACCCATTAGGCTAAAGGGAGAGGTGGGGCTGTGTGTGCCTAAGGAAGAGCACATGTTGTGTCAGGGGAGTGCTGCTCCGCTGCTTTCTTATGGGGATGGAGGCCCAGTGTTGCCAGCTCTTCCGGTTTTTCTAGGGAGTTTGGAAATCTGGAATTGTATATGAAATATTTGGTTTTTAAAAAATTTTATACAGATAAAACAAAACATGCCTGGTGATGGGGTTTGGTCCCTAGTATGATAATTTGCCTGCTAAATTTATATCCCAATCCTGCCTCTTACTAACTGTGTTACCTTGGACAAGTCACTTAACCTCTCTCTGAATAGGAGAATACATGTTATTCAGAAATGCTCATGGAATATTTTCCAAGGTAGATCATATGTTAGACCACAAAACAAATCTCAGTACGTTCAAGAAGACAGAAATTATATCAGACTTTTTTTCCCCAATAGTGGTATGAAATTAGAAATCAATAATAGGAAAGTTGGAAAATTCACAGATATGTGGAAATTAAGCAAAGATAAAAGAAAGAGTCAAAAGGGAAATTAAAAACATCTTGAAACTGCTCTGGCCGGTGTGGCTCAGTGGACTGAGCACCAGCCTGCAGACCAACAGGCCTCCTGTTCCATCCCTGGTCAGGGCACTTGCTTGGGTTGCAGACCAGGTCCCTAATTGGGGGTGTGTGAGAGGTAACTGATCGATGTACATTATTATCTCTCTCCCTTTCTTTCTCCCTCCTTTTCCCTCCCTACAAAAATAAATAAACAAGCCCTGGCTGGTGGCACAGTGGATAAGGCGCCGGCATGCCAATCCAAAGGTGGCTGGTTTGATTCCCAGCCAGGGCACATAACCAGGTTGCAAGCCAGGTCTCCAGCCAGGTCCGTAGCTGGAGGCATGTGAAAGACAGCTGTACATTGATGTCTTTCTCCCTCTCCGCCTCTTTCCCTTCCCCCCCTCTCTAAAAATAATAAAATCTTTAAAAGTAAATAAGTAATAAAATCACAAAAGAAAGTGGAAGCACAACATACCAAAATGTATGAGATGCAGCAAAAGCAGTTCTAAGAGGCAAGTGGATAGCTATAAATGCCTATACTAAGAAAAACTCAGACAACCTACCACTTTAAATAACTAGGAAAAGAAGAAACTAAGCTCAAAGTTAATAGAAGGAAGGAACTAATGAATATTAGAGCAGAAATATGAAATAGAGAAAAAGAAAAGTCAAACAAAAAAGAGGTTAACAAAACTAAGAGTTGATTTTTTAAAGAAATAGACAAAATCAACAACCTTTAAGTAGGCTAACCAGGGAAAAAAGAGAGAATTCAAAATTATAAATGAAAGACATTACAACTGATACCAAAGAAATCATGACACTATGTTAGCAATTATATGCCAACAAATTGGACAATTTAGAAGAAATAGATATAAATTCCTCGAAACAATCTAATCTGCCAAGACTAAATCATGAAGAAAAAGAAAATCTGAGCACACGACTGAGTAAGAAGATTGGATGATTAAGCAAAAACCTCTCAACAAAGAAAAGCCCAGGACCAGATGGTTTCACTAGTTAATTTTACCAAACATTTAAAGAATTAATGCCAGTGCTTCCCAAATTCTTCCAAAAAATAGAAGAGGATGGAACACTCCCAAACTAATTTTATAAAGCCCTGATACCCAAGCCAGATAAGAATAATACAAGGAAATTAAACTACAGGCCAATGTCCCTGATGAATATGGATGCAAAAATTCTCAAAAAATACTAACCAAATTTTTTTAAATATGTGTTTTAAGATTTTAATTTTATTTTTAGAGAGAGAGAAGGGAAGGAGGAAAAGATGGAGATCAACATTAATGTATGGTTGCCTTTAGCATGCCTGCAGCTGGGGACCTGGCTGGAGACCTGGCTTGCAACCCAGGCATGTGCCCTGCCTGACTGGGAATCGAACCAGCGGCCCTTTGGTTTTCGGGCCAGTGCCCAACCCACTGAGCCTCACTGGCCAGCTGTTATCAGAAGATAAGAGAGAAGTGTTCCCAGGGATATAGAGAAAAGGTAGCCCCCTTATATTGGGTTGGCCAAAAAGTCTGTGGTTTTTCTATAAAATAAAGGACACATTCTTCATTTTCAACAATAACTTTATTGATTTGGATAATAGGAGTTCATCAGCTATCTCCTGTGTGGTATGATTTTGATTGTTCTTAATGTCTTGATATGATTGCTATCAACTACAACTGGTCTACTGTACCATGAAGCATCATCCAGTGAGAAATCTATAGCATGATACTTTGCAAACGACTTGTGACATGTTCACTCTGTCAGAGCACCTTCTTCATACACTGCACAGGTCTTATTTTGCATTTCAGTTGCATTTTTACCTTTTTTTAAAGAACAATATTTTATTTATTATTTTCAGAGAGAGGGGAAGAGAGGCAGAGAGGGAGAGAGACATCAATGTATGGTTGCCTTTCTCCTACCTCCAGCCACAGACCTGACTGGAGACCTGGCCTGCAACCTGGTTATGTGCCCTGCTGGGGAATCGAACCAGCGACCTTTGGGTTCTCAGGCGGGTACCTATCCACTGAGCCAGGGCTCATTTTTACCTTTCTTGAAGTAATAAAGCATAATATGTCAAAAATGTTGTGTTTTCTTCCATCTTCAACATTAAAATGATTACACAGAAATTTACCAGTTTTGATAATTTTTTTTTTTTTTTTTATGTATGCTGATGTGCCCTGGTTGGTATGGCTTAGTGGATTGAGTGGAACCTGTGAACCCAAGAGGTGCCCGTTTGATTCGCAGTCAGGGCACAGGTCCCCAGTTAGGGCATGCGAGAGGCAACCACATACTGATGTTTCTTTCCCCCTCTTTCTCCTTCCCTCCCCACCTCTCTAAAAATAAATAAATGAACACAATCTTTTTTTTTAAAGATAAATGTATGCTGATGTGACAGATGTCACAATACAATAACAAAATTGTTTCGAATGAAGTTAAAGACAACTAAGAGCTACTAGAACCATCTTACGGAAAAAACAAACTTTTTGGCCAATCTAACACATTGTTGGTGGGGATGTAGATTGGCATAGCCATTATGGAAAACAGTGTAGAATGTCCTCAAAAAGTTAAAAACTGAACTACCACATGACCCAGAAATCCCATTGATAGGTATACAGTCATACCTCGGTACTCATCGGCTTCAGAACTCATCGAATCTGGTACTCATCACATTTGATGAGAACGATGAGCGCTCTTGCATGCCACTCTTTGCACCTGCTAGAGCTTGTATGAGCCATGGTACCACCCTGAAAGAGCAAATGCTTCATTGTTTGTCACTTTC
This sequence comes from Noctilio leporinus, assembly GCA_004026585.1. NCBI lineage: Eukaryota > Metazoa > Chordata > Mammalia > Chiroptera > Noctilionidae > Noctilio > Noctilio leporinus. The sequence goes on from PVIW01000812.1 coordinate 29,621, forward strand.
TCACCCCTGTATATCTGAAGGAAATGAAATCACAGTTCAGAAGAGATCTCTGCACTCCCATGTGCATTGCAGCATTATTTCACAGTAGTGAAGACTCAGAAACAGTCTGTGTGTTCAGCGCCAGATGAATGATTAAAGAAAACGTGTGTGTCACGGAACACTAGTCAACCATGAAAAAGAAGGGAGGCCTACCATTCCCAACAGCATGGATTGACCTCGAGGGCGTTATGTTTAAGTGACATAAGCCAGACAGAGAAAGACAAATGCTGCATGATCTCATTTAGGTGTGGAATCTGAAAAAGTCAAACTTCTAGAAAGAGTTGATTGGTGGTTACCAGGGCTTGGGGGAAATGGAGAGATGTTCAAAAGGTGCAAACTGAGTAAGTTTTGGGGATCTAACGTACAGCATGGAAACTGACATTACCAACAATTATCATATAATTGGAATTTGCTAAGAGAATAGGTCTTAAATGTTCTCACCAGACACCCATGGGAATTATGTGAGGTGATAGATTTATTAACTAATCTTAGTGTAATCAGTTCACCGTATATATATATACGCCTATATCTATCAAGTGATCACATATTAACACCTTGAATTTACACAATGCTAATTGTCACATATCTCAACAAAGCTGGAAAAAAGGATATTTTTTCTTTGATATTAAACTTCTTTGGACTCAGCCTTCATGACTCTTTTCTGTAATAGATATTTATTTACTATTTCCTGTGAAAGACTTAATTGGCAATATCTTCTTCAGACAGGTCTATGTCTGAGATTGCCTTGGATAGAAATAGTGGGGTTGGGATGGGGAAAAATGCACTATGTTTTCCTACCTTAAGTTTAAGCCACTGCTTCTCTGAGGACTTGCTCAGGCACCTTTGTTGTGAGAAAAGTTGTGACCTGTAAATTCTTAAAATTCTATATATTGCAAAGAAGAACTTAAAGCATTATCTGTTTGAAAACTTGTTGCTACAAATAGCATGTTTAATTACTTGACATTCTTAGGTCAGAGCCGGATACTAATAGGTATTTTAACTACATTGTTTGGAAATGATGAAAGCTTGAAAACTTCCAGTCTTGAATTAAAAGCCAGTACTGACTTTGGGAACATTGTTGTGTTTAAATCAGTTGTTCATATGACTTTTTCCTTGACAGGGTGACTTCACAAGGACTGGGGAAAGAAAGTTAGCAGGGGTCATGAAAGACGGCGTTAACTCAGCAAATAGGTATTACCTGAATCGATTTAAAGATGCTTATAGACAAGCCGTCATAGGTAAGGAACGCAACAGCCTTTCTCCCGTTAAAGTTCTGTAGTTCTCCTGTGACTGTTTTACAGAAACCAGTTTTATGAACATAGTTCATATGCTTTATAATATACTTAATGCTTTTATATTATGCATCTAACTCAAATATCATTCACATTTTTAGAACATTAGGGTTTGACAAAATTGTTAGGCTGGAGCAACACAGGGAACCAACAGTTTTCATACGTGTTTGTCAGTTTTCCGTTCATGTAGCAGAAGGCAGGGTTGAGATTCCTGGAGTATGAAATAAAGGACCCTGACACCTCATCCGCTGAAAGCTCCCTCTCTGTTTGTTTTCCCATTACTCAAGGCTGAGAGATGCAAGAAGATGATTTTCTTTCTTTCCATGGTATTTATCGTGTGTTCTTGCTATGGATAAATACCATACTTTCTTCCCATTGGTGTGATTTAACAGGATAGTAGGGTATCTGACATCTGTTTTAAAAAATACATTTTATTCTGTTTTAAACCATTTCTGTTTAAAAAATTTATTTTATTAATTATACTATTAACAGTTGTCCCAGTTGTTCCCCATTTCTCCCCTGTGCCCAGCACACCCATTCCCTCCAGCAGTCCTCCCGTCACCTAGTTCATGTCCATGGCTCATGCATGTAAGTGCTTTGGTGTCTCCATTTCCTACACTATTCCCAACACCCCCCTGTCCATTTAGTACCTTACCAATTATGCTTCTTAATTGCGGCACCATTTCCCCTCTTCTTCCCCTTTCCCCTCCCAGCTGATAACCCTGCAAACGATCCCCTTACCCATGATTCTGTTCTGTCCTGGTCGTTTGCTTAGTTTGTTTCTTTTTTAGATTCATTTGCTGCCCTTTTAATGTTCATAGTTTTGATCATCCTTTTCTTAAATAAGTCCCTTTAACATTTCTGTAATAATGGCTTGGTGATGATGAACTCCTTTAGCTTTACCTTGTCTGGGAAGCACTTTATCTGCCCTTCATTCTAAATGATAGCTTTGCTGGAGAGAGTATTCTAGGTTGTAGGTCCTTGCTTTTCATCACTTGGAATACTTCTTGCCAGTCCCTTCTTGCCTGCAGAGTTCTTTCGAGAAATCAACTGATAGTCTTGTAAGAACCCCTTTGTAGATAAACTGGATGTTAGCAGTTTATTAAAGGAAAAACAAGATACCTTCTGTTGGTTGGTCTAGTGACTCAGTTATGTCCTAAGAATTCAGGTTCTGTCCCTGTCAGTTCCATCATCTATAGCTTCAGCTTCTCCTAATCCTCAAGCTAGATCTCTTCAAGGTTAAGACAGGGAGGCCAGTGGCCATCCGGGCTGTTGCTCCCCCTTGTAGGGCCCGGGGGTGACAGATCTCTCTCAGAAGTCCCCTTCAGCCTCATTGTCCCAGACAACTACAGGAAATGGGACTATCGTGGATTGTTACAGTTTGAGCCACGAGCCACATGCCACACTGGGAGGAAGTTAGCTGTCTGTTCAGAGCCTTTGCCCGTTTTTAAATGGGCTCATTTGTCTTTTTACTGAATTTTGAGAATTCTTTGTATTCTGGGTATAAGTCTCTTATGAGATAGGTGATTTGTAAATATTATTTCTAATCCCATGGGTTGTTTTTCACTTTCATGTTATTTCCCTTTGAAACATAACAGTTTTTAATTTTAATCATGTTCAGTTTATCTACTTTTTCTTGGGTTGTTTGTGACTTTAGTATCCTATTCCAAAGAAAGAAAGAAAGCAAAACAAAGCATGTCTCACCCAAGATCTCAAAGATTTATACCTTTGTCTTCTTATAAGAGTTTAAAGGTCTTCATTCTCTTTTGTTTTTTAAAAACGTGTTAGTAAACTAAGATGATGATAGATATTAACATTTTCTACTCTAGACTTGATGCAAGGCATTCCAGTGACTGAAGATCTTTATTCCATATTTACCAAGGAGAAAGAGCATGAAGCGTTGCATAAGGAAAATCAGAGAAGTCACCAGGAACTTATTAGCCAGCTCTTACAAAGTTACATGAAGTTACTGCTGCCTGATAATGAAAAGTTCCACGGGGGCTGGGCCCTCATTGACTGTGACCCCAGGTGAGTTGGAGTGGTGCCCTAGTCACTGCCTGGCTTACGTTTCTGATGCTGCTAAGTTTTCAGAATTAACACCAGAGCTCATCCCTGAAGCTGTGAGCATGGATGCACGGAGCATGGCAGTTTTCAGATACAGAGCTGGTGCTGAGGTTAGCTGACTGAGGCACACGCCTTGGGTCGTAATTAAGGGCGCACTAAAAAACTCAGGAGTAAGAAATATTTTTCATGTAATATTTGATGTAGACACTTGTAGAACTATGGTTTGCAGCCTGCCTGCAGGGTTTTCCCCTCTTAGAATCTAGGTTTATTCTAGATTACTGCATGTAACTCAGTGCAGCAAGAAGTGCAGTGATGCTAGTTACTTTGGTTGGTTGTAAACTGGTCCTGGCCTTTCTTAAAATACAAAGACTACCTGATGCTTAACATTTTTAAAATTTTTAATGAAACCATCCGATTATAATCTTCATTATTATGATTTAGAAACATTTCAGATAATTCTAGACCAAACTCTGAGACTAACGGCTATATGTAGATTTTTGACTTACTTTACATTTATCGTATTTAAAAAAATATTTACATACTTATTTTTAGAGAGAGGATGAGAAACATCAATGTGAGGGAGAAGCATCAATTGGTTGCCTCCGACATGTGCCCTGACTGGGACGAACCACAGCGTAGGCATGTACCCTGACCAGGAATCAAACCGACACCCCTTCACTTGAATAGAATGCCCAGCCAACCGAGCCACACTGGCCAGGGCTGCATTTGCTTATCTTTAATAGAAGGGATATACAACAAGCTAGAAAGAACAATGAAACGCAAAGCATTGTTTACCTATATTGAAATGAATTTTTAAGTTATTGGCTGTAGGTTCATAGGGAAATATGACGTGACTTTCTAATTTCACGGATCATTTTGTTTTGGTAGTCAGTACTGTATGTATGGAGACAATTTGCTGACTCTTAAAGTAAGAGATGAGGGTTTCCTCACAATTTAGTAGAAAATTTGTGTGCTTTTATAAGCCATTTGGTAAATTAAAAAAAAATTAAAAAATGCATGTACGGCCCCGGCTGGTGGCATGGTTAAGGTGCCGGCCTGCAAACCCAAAGGTCACTGGTTCGATTCCCCAGCGCACATAACCAGGTTGCAAGCCAGGTCTCCAGCCAGGTCCATAGCTGGAGGCAGGTGAAAAAGCAACCATACACTTCTTTGCCTCTCTCCCTTCCCCTCTCTCTGAAAATAATAAATAAAAAATCTTAAAAAAAAAAAAATTCACGTATGTTGGTTTGTTAGTTTTTTTTTTTTCGAAATAACAGACCAACTTAGTCCAGCATCTAGAAATGGAGGGTGATACTTTTAATTTCTATTCAAAAATAATTGCAGATATGCTGCATTTGCTTGTGTTTTAACTTTGCACTTCAGTTTTTTAAAGCTGGCATAATAGTTAATGTCCTCTTCCTTAGATCAAGTATTTTTATTTCTACTTTAGAGGTAAATGACATAGGAAAAGACCAAAATGGTTTATGTCTACAGCTGACTGCCATTTTGTAAGATCACATTACATCTGTTTCATTTCCAGTTCTATAATTTTTTTAAAAGATTATCTTTAGAGAGAGGGGAAGAGAGGGAGAAAGAGATGGAGAGAAACAAATGTGCCCTGGTTGGTATGGCTCAGAGGATTGAGTGCCAGCCTGTGACCCAAAGGGTCACCGTGCCAGTTCCCAATCAGGGCACATGGCTGGCTTGTGGGCTAGGACCCAGTTTGGGGCACAGGACAGGTAACCTCACATTGATGTTTCTCTCCTTCTCTTTCTCCCTTCCTTCCCCTCCCCTTTCCCTAAAAATAAATAAATAAAACATTTAAAAAAGAAAGATAGAAAACCCTGGCTGGTGGCTCAGTGGATTGGTGCCAGCCTGCAAACCCAAAGGTCACTGGTTTGATTCCCCAGTCAGGGCTCATAACCTGGTTGTAAGCCAGGTGTCCAGCCAGGTCCTTAGCTGGAGGCAGGTGAAAGGCAACCAGACATTGATGCTTCTCTCCCCTTCTTCCTCCCTCCCTGCTCTTCTCTGAAAATGATGCATAAAATCTCTAAAATATAGAAAAACATAAATATGTGGTTGCCACTCCTGTGCCCCCAACTAGAGATCTGGTCTGCAACCCAGGCATGTATCCTGACTGGGAATCAAACCAGTGACCCTTTAGTTCACATGCCGGTGCGCAATTCACTGAGTCATACCAGCTAGTTCTATAATTCTTGTGTAAAGTTGGTATCCTGGGTTAGGAGTAGAAAAAAATGTAAAGCATGTGTAACCATGCTTTTTAAAAATTTACAACAAACTTTGGGTATGTACACTTACTAAAAGTCAGTAGAAGTCTCTTGCATTTAAGAAAAAGATACATGAAAACATTCAGAATTCTGTCTGGCAACCAACCCCACTGGGACAACATAAATTAATGGCACTATATTACATGAAAATAATGTTGAAACAGGCTAGTCTTCTAGGATAAGGTGCTGAAGAACTGCTTCTTGGGTAATTAGATTCCTAAATCTCATAATAATTCTCAGCCCCCAATGCCAACTTCAGAAATATAATTGTGCTTTAGTTTTCTCTCATTTTCGTTAAGTTGATAAAACATACCTCTCTCTCTTCCTCTCCCTCTCTCAGATATTTTGACTCTTACCCCTCTCTAGTGCTCAGCAATTCCCCTCCCCATTTTTCTTTATCCTGCACTATAAAATTTGGTTTTCTGATAACAGGGAGCCCCTGATTATCTCCTGATCATCTTCTTTGGTTAAAACACCTGAGGAAGGATAACTTATCACTAACACATGCTAGACAGGAAGTGTGACTACATCCTTTCCTTTGCTGGTTGTCCCCTTTCAAGGCAGCAATAGCTATAAAACTAAGTGGACCCAAAGGCGCAGAAGTGGAAGCACGTGGCAGTTTCATCGTCCATTAGGAAACGTGAGACTATTAGGAATGAGACATTGACAACCTTTGTGGGTCATACTGAGGAATGAGTAACCTCCACATGCTTATTAAACTCCAAGATCTGCCTTGACAAATGTGACTTAGCTGGTTGGACATTATGCCATGAAGCAAAAGGTCGCCTGTTCAATTCCTGGCCACAGCACATGCCTGGGTTGCAGCTTTGGCCCCAGTGGGGGAGTGTGTGACAGGCAGCTGACAAGTGTTCTTCACATCGATGTTCCTCTCCCTCTCTTTCTCCCCTCCTCTGTCTCTAAGAATAAAATCTAAAACAAAAACAAGTACTTTATAGAGGGAACTGTTCCCCCCACTTTTTTTTTTTAAGTAAACCACCAAGATCATGCATGTACTTCTGCTACTGTGGGTCTCAGCCTGAGCGTTCTGCTGAGTTTGCCTTTTAGCTCCTTTATGGCTTCTTGTTCTATTTCCTAATTCTTTGTTTTAGGATATTTCTTTCTTTTTTTAAAGTATATTTTATTGCTGTTACAGTTGTCCTAATTTTTTTCCCTTTGACCTCCTTTGCCTAGTACCCCCTTCCCTCAGGCAATCCCTCCCTCCTTAGTTCGTGTCCACTAGTTGTGTATCTGCATCCTTTGGCTTCACCCTTTCCTGTACTGTTCTTCACATCCCCCTGTCTATTTTGTACCTACCAATTATGCTTCTTACTCCCTGCACTGTTTCCCCAGCTGATAATCCTCCCAATGATCCCGTATTATGACTCTGTTCCTGCTCTGGTTGTTGGCTTAGTTTGTTTTTATTGTTATTTCTTAGTCTCAGTGGTTGATAGTTGTGAATTTGTTGTCATTGTAATGTTCATAGTTTTGATCTTTTGATCTTTTTTTTTTTTTAAAGATTTAATTCATTATTTTCAGAAAGAAGGGTAGGGAGGGAGGAATAAAGGCAGAGAAGCATCAATGTGTTAATGTGTGGTTGCCTTTCACCTGCCTCTAGCTACGGACCTGGCTGAGGACCTGGCTTGCAACCTGGTTTATGGGCCCTGACTGGGGAATCAAACCAGCAACCTTTGGGTTTGCAGGCTGGCACCAATCCGCTGGGCCACACCCAGCCAGGGCTTGATCTTTTTCTTAAATAAGTCCCTTTAACATTTCATATAATAACAGCTTGGTGATGAACTCCCTTAAATTTGCCTTGTCTGGGAAGTACTTTATCTGCCCTTTCATTCTAAATGATAAGTTTGCTGGATAGGGTACTCTTGGTTGTAGGTCTTTGCTTTTCATCACTTGGAATACTTCTTGCCAGTCCCTTCTTGCCTGCAGAGTTTCTTTTGAGAAATCAGCTGATAGTTGTGTAAGAACCCCTTTGTAGGTAACTTTCTTGCTGGCTTTAAGATGCTCTCTTTACTTTAGTCTTTGGCATTTTAATTATGATGTGTCTTGATGTGGTCCTCTTTGAGACTAGCTTTTTTGGGACTCTGTGCTTTCTGGACTTGTATGTCTACTTCTATTACCAAATTTGGGAAGGTTTCCTTCATTATTTTTCCATGTAAGTTTTGAATTTCTTTCTCTTCCTCTTCTTTTTCTGGCACCCCTGTGATTCTGATGTTGGTACATTTAAAGTTGTCCCAGAGGTTTCTAAGCCTCTCCTCATGTTTTTCAATTCTTGTTTCTTCATTCTGTACTAGTTGACTATTTATTTCTTCCTTATGTTCCGAATAGTTGATTTGAACCCTGTTTTCCTTCCTTTCACCATTGGTTTTGTGTGGATTTCCCTTCATTTCACTTAGTATCGGCTTCACTTCTTTCATTATATGTTTCCCATACTCAAGCATGTCTGTCAATCTGTGCAGATCATTACCACCAGTATTTTGAACTCTGGCTGTTAGGTTGGTTTTATCCCCATCTGTTAGATTGCCTATTTCCTCATCGCATAGTTCTCCCACCGGAACCTCGATCTGCTTCCTTTTGGAGCCATACTTCTCTGTCTCCTCAACTTTACTGCCTGCTGTGTTTGCCTCTGTGACTTAGGCAGAGCTGTCACATCTGCTACATTGTAAGGGGCGGAGCCTTAGGTATTCATCAGTGTGGGGCAACGTCTTTAACCATGATTGTGGGGCCGTGTGTGGGGAGGGCCTGAGAAGGAACAATGCTGCCTTCCCAGCACTCGCCCAGGAACTTCAGCTGCCTCCCATATGGGACTGATGCCTCTCTAGCCATTGCCCTGGCCATGGTTCCCAAGGTGGGTGGGTTAACAGATGTTCTAGGACTGTGGGGGCCTCTAAACAAGCAGACTTTGCTGAGAGACTGCTGAGCAGTTTCTTCCTCGGCCCCAACCCTGGGCCTTTCACAGTCAGAAGCAATGTGGCTTTATTTCCCCAGCGCTGGAACTGTGAGCTGCGCAGTCCGGTCTGGGGCTGGGACCGCCACTTCCCAGGCCCCCTCTCGACTTCATGACGAGTGGCTGCTCTTTCAGCCGGCTGCCCATAGCCCTTGCCTCGCTGCTGCCACCACACTATGTTCTCTCTGCCCAGCTTTGCCCCTCCTCCCTGTCTGGATGAGTATTGCTTCTTTATGTCTTTGTTTGTTGGACTTCCTATTTGATTTTCTGGAACTTCTGGTTGTTTTTAGTTTTGAGGTAGATGTAAGTAATCCTTTTCGCAGTGGAGGGAGGTGAAGCATGTCAGCCTCCATCTTGGCTGGAAGTCTAGGATATTTCATTGCTCTAATTCTTCAGTTATGGGCCTTTGGCTCAGTCTCCTAACTTTCAATTTGCTCTTGGAGTCCCTGAACCTTTCTACTTAAGAAGTCACTGCAAGATGTTTTTGTTTTCCAATTCATTCTTGAATGAGCCCTTGTTATGTTTGATTGTGAGAACATCTCACTGCCTATTTTACTTGCCAGAGTACGTTCACCACTGCCATCCTCATCCTCATCTTATTCCTTGAGGTCATTGATGGAAAAATAGGCCTATCGAAGCAGAGTCAAAGGTTCTACACAGTGTCCTGTCAGCCCATGTCTCGGCTGAGATGCCGCCTTTCCTGTCTTGCTGGTGCTAACATGTGAATCAGTGCCTGATGGCAAGTGGCTTTCTGGGTCAAGTCTTCAGTGCAGTCACTGACTTGGGCCCACCGAGACATACCAAGGAGCTCCATTGCTTATTAGGACAACATGATTGTTAGAAGGAATGACGTATTGAGACCAGGGAGACCTGAGACTCGTGGAACGTGTCTGTGGTCTGCTCCTCAGTGACAGGTGCAGTCTGCCCAGGGTGGAGGCTCTCCACTCAGCCTTTGGAAGGATCTCTAAGTCTGACCACACCGGAAGCAGTTGTGTCTGACAGCGGTTGAGGTATTTGATTGTTTTCACCTCTATGTGTAATTAGTGATGCCATGAACAAGATTTTGTGTGAGCACCCATTTTTCTTTTGGTTATATACCTAGGAGTGGAAATTGCTGGGTCATGCATGACTGTATGTTTCACTTTTCAGAAACCACTAAACTATTTTCCACAGTGGCTGCACCATGTTACATTCCCACTAGCAATGTGTGAGGTTTTCAAATTTTCTGTGCCCTCACCACTATTTCTTATTTTCCATTTTTAAATGATCATTTTAGGGGGTGTGAGGTGGTATCTCATTGTGGTTTTGCCTTCCGTTTTCCTAGTGACAAAGATATTGAGAATTTTTTGGGTGCTTTTTGGCATTTGCTTATCTTCCTTAAAATTTTTAAAAATTTAAATCCTTTTCCCATTTTAAAAATTGGTTTGTTGAGTTGGGCCATGCTTTTGTAAATTAAGTTTTACAGGGACCAGGACTGGGATTAGGGTGAGGCAAGTGAGACAGGGTTGTACAAGCGTAGGGTCAGATCCTATCTTTTACAAAAAATGTTGATCTTTTGTTCGTCATATTTTTGAATTAATTTGTATTTTTGAAAATATTGCATTACAATGACCTTGACTGAGGGTTTTGTTTGCACCCCCTTAAATGCTGCACCAGAGACCAGTGCCTTTCTAGCCCCACTGTCGCGAAGACTCAACACCCAGCCGTTTGCCAACAGCCCGACGCGGGGCCGCAGAAACGGCTGCGGTTGCCTGTGCCCAGCCTCCTAGCCCTCCAGCTGGAACTGTCCAGCACGGCCCTGGGCCCCAAGCCCTTTTCTGCCCAGAGGGAGCACAGCGCAGCTTATTTCCCTGTGGACAGCCTCTCCATCAGGCCCCTCCAGCCGCTGCGCCACCAGTAGGTGCGGGAAATCTCCGCCTTGACTGACAGCCAGGAAGCCCCTGGCGGTGAGCCGCGGGCGGGCGGAGGCACCTCAGATGGGAAAGGGGGTCAGCGAACTGTCCCCGTGCCCTCTGCACCTCCACAACGCCCGCTTTTTACTTTGCCCAGCGGGTTTTCTGCACCGAGCGGCGCGACGCTCTTAGGCGCGCGACAGTGCCGGGCACGGGGGCTCCGTCCTGGCGCCGCCGCCCGGCTGCCCGGGGCCCCCCGAGCCGTGGGGAGGGCTGTTCGCTGGGGGTCCTGGCAGGTTCGGGCGGGTGTGCAGACCCTGCGGCCGCCGCGGGGCTGGGGTCCGCGACCCAGAAATGTGCCGCGGGCGGGGTGTCGCCGCCGGCCCCCCCCCCCCCCAGTTGTGCCGCAGCGGAAGTGGGCGGCCCGGGTCGCGCGGGGCGGGGCGGCGGCGCTGCGGTTGCCGCGTTGTCGCGTTGCCGCGTTGCCGCAGTCGCCGCAGTTGCCGCGGTCGCTGTCCGCGAGAGGTTGGCGGCTGGTGGCACCGGCTGGGCTCTGACTCGTCGACGGACGGACAGACGGACGGACTGCCGAGATGCCGCGCTCCCACCGGCCTCCCCCGGGCGCGCAGCGGTCGGCCAACGCCACGGGCAGAGCCGCGGAGCCCAAGCCCGAGGGCTGCAGCCTGGCGACCACTTTCAAAATTTTTCTCCTTTTTGCAGGACTTATGGTTAAAGTTCCTGTGGGGTTATATTTTTCTTGCAAATTACTCCTTTTCCAAAGCCTTCTGCTAATGTCTCCTGACGACAGTGGCTTTTACGCGACCATTGTCGCAGTGGTTGGGCTGCATGTGGTACTGTCCGTTTTTGTCTTCGTTGTGTGGAAGGAGGGCTTGACCGACTGGTGGGAAAACAAAAACGAATAGAGCAGCATCTCTTTAGAGCTGCAAACGTGGGGCGGGGGGGTGCAGAACCTGATGGGGTTTCCTTTCTTTTCTCGTTGGGGGGCGTCTTTTCTGTTTGTGTTCCGGGTGGGCAGGGAGGGAAATTCAGTATTTACTGCTGCTGAAACTTAAGAAAATGCGGGTGGGGGGAGGGCTGACCTGTTTCCCGACTGCCTGTAATGTGCTGTGCCAAGTGTTTTTTTTTTGTTGTTGTTGTTCTTTTTTTTAATGACACGATGTTTTTGAGGATCACGTCTGACCGATGTAAATATTAATGCCAAATTAGGAAACTAGGATTAGGTGACACTAGTTAATAGTAGAATATTTTTCATAATTGAAGTGTTGTGACACAATTTTCATGGCTTGGCTTAAGCAGCCATATCCAGAGTGCAGGTAAGTGTTGGTGCACAAAACTAAATTGCATGCTGCAGTGCTGCGCTGTATTCTCAGGGAGGCAGCTGGGGTCACTGAGTTTGCTTGCTTATTCCCCCCACCCCCTATTGATTCATTAATGCTCATATTTTGGGTTCATTGGTGTATTACCGGGTCCTGGCATCTTACCTCATTTGTTGTATTTTTGGGTCTATTGCATTAGATAAAAATTGAGAATTTGTTTTAGATTAAGGCTATTAGAATTACACTGCAGCAAGATGCCACTGGTGTAAAATACTGCAATTTGAGCTTCTGGTAATATTTTCTCTGCAGTACCCGTTAAACAATGACCTCATTCTGACGCAGTTTAAATACGTGACTGAAATTCAATCTACAAATGATTTTTTCCGCACTGTTTTGCATTTGTTTTTCAGTAGCATTTTGATAAGTCTTGGCAAATCAGTATGGCGTTCTGAAGCAGAATGATCCAGTCTTACCGTGGAATTTTGAGACTTATATAAGAACGCAGATTAATTTCCACCTTTTGTTTGGAAAGACGTATTAATGTTAGGTGGATATTAGATCAAAGGTTCTATTTGAGTTCAGATTCTCCCTGCATTAATCTGTTGATTATTTTTAGGTTTTATATGTTGCCTGTGTTCTTATTTGTGATTAAGGTATACATTTTCCTGTAGTTTTGGGTTAGTGATTTATCAACACTCATCTAATGCCTAACCTTTATTTTTACATTTGATTTTAGAGTGGAGGTACATATGGCAAAATGGACTTAGAATAAGGACATGTTTGCCATTTCCTTAAAAGCCAAGTAAAATAATCTATAGTAAGGAAAATGCAAAGTAGCTTGGGCTTCGTTCCATTTTGGAACATATGTTCAATTTATGTAAAGTTGTTTCAAAGGCTGCGTTCTACGTGAATGTAAAAATCCCTTCATGTGCAGTGTCATCTCCAAGGTTAGATCATGTGAGATAATCTAGACCATTTCTTCCTTCTCAGCTTTACATTTTTATTTCCAATTCCCTCTTTATCATTGCCCAATCTCCCCTCCCCCAGTTATGCTTTTCCCCTGCATTTCCATTTCCTCCCTCCTCCTTGACTATGTCTGTGAGGAGGGACCTCTCCAGCTGCAGTCCTCCCTCTGCCCTCCCCAAACTGGATTCCTTCTTCTTTTCCTTTTTGAAATTTCCAAATGGATAGACGGTATACATTTAATATCAGGAGTAGGACACATGGATTATTTGACTTCTCCCTCTCCCCAATCTTTTGTCGTAAGTGCTTCTCCTGTAAAAATAAACTTGGCAAAAATGTGGATGAAAATTAAGATACTTAATTGCTTGTGTCATGTTTGTTTAGCCTCATTGATGCTACTCACAGAGATGTGGATGTGCTGTTACTGCTTTCTAACTCTGCCTACTACGTTGCCTAGTAAGTTGCTTATTGATTTAAAAGCCTTTTTGTTTTTAAATCTGGATAAATTTCCATTTTAGGAAATTAAGAATCTGAATTTATTACATATTCTCAGAAATGTTATTGAATCCCTTTACCTTGCATAACTGTTATATCATTGAGACTTCCTTTTAATTTGAAAATGTTATTTTATAGTTATATCAGGGTGTTTATGTAATATTTTTTTTTTAGTATTTGGTATTATTTCCTATGTATCTCCCAAGGTTTTGATGTGTTCCATCTATTTTTTATTGTTAATGACCATGTATCATTATTTTTACTGCTCTGCCACAATGAAATGTTTCCCTATTGTTAGGCATTAAAAATATTTTTTTCCTATTGGTAATGAGACAGTTGTCGGTGCAGATAATTTGCACACACATGCACTTCTCTTTGTTTACAAGGTTATCATAGGTTATCATTTTGATTCTATCACTTGGTTACAGTAATGAGTGATATGGGCTTTGGTGGTTTTTTGCCAGACAGTGGCTCCTAAAAAATACAAGTGCTTCCTCATAGCCTTGCCTTTCCCTAGAATTTACTTTCTTTATTGGCCTTGTCTTAACTGTCATTTTTTTAGTCAGTAGCCCATGTGGCTGCAGTCAGTGATCACATGGATTTTTCCTTCTTGATTTGGATGTATCTGCTATATTATTCATAAACACATAACTTCAGTATATCTCTGCATTTCTTGCCTTTTAGGCTAAGGCTTATTAGGTTTGTTGGGTTTTGTTTTGTAGGGTTTTATAAAACTGAAGTTATTTTTCCATTGGATTCTTTCTATGTAAAATCTATAAACTGATTTTCCTTGGGCTATGAACTATGTGTATGTTAATCTCATTTCACCTAGTTTTAAAAATATTTATGTTTAACTGTAGGTATGACTCTGTGAAAGATTTTAACTGCATAGTAGTTGCTACTGTTACACCTCAGCTGACAAGACAAATATGCTTTTGATTTTAATCCTCTTTTTAATCCCTTTTCCTTGCCTAGTTATGACGATGAAGTTGACAAAGTAAACCAGTATCAACGACTAAGTCTGGAAGACTTGGAAAAAATAGAAATAGGTAAGTTTTAAGGTACTGACCAAGTTGTAGAAAGCAAATACTGTTTCTTCCAAGCGTAGGTCAGATTATTTAGGCAACTGGTATACCATCTTATTTGAATCAGAAGGGATATTCCCAGTAGTCTGTTTTTTAGGATACTCTTTATTCTTTAGAGATTAGCGATAGGTGTCATCTAATAATAACTTTTTGTATACTTATCCTGTGAAAATTAATCCAGGGATTGAGCAAGTTTTAAATATTTGAGACTGAAGAGTCTGATTGATAGTCTCAAGAAACCAAATAATCACGCACAGTAAGCTTGTACTTTGTACGCTTTTATTTAGATCGTGAAGAAAAATACGCTGAATCTCTAACTGATGAATGTGTTGGTCTTTCGAATATTTCGGAGAAAGGCAGCGTTGTGTGAAAGACTGACACGTGTCCATTTGGGTCCCCAGGTCCCGAACCCACTCTGTTTGGTAAGCCGAAGTTCTCCTGCATGCGCCTGCACTACAGATGCAAAGAAGCGAGCGGCTACTTCCATACGCTGAGAGCTGTAATGCGCAGCCCCGAGGAGGATGGGAAAGGTAATGAAGGGAGATGGAATTAATGAGTGAGAACTTTTTATCTCCTCTTCTAAGCCCAAGTGGCATTGGGAGCAGTACATACCATTACCAACTAAATGATCCAGAGAAACCACTTTGTGCTTTGAGACCTTGAAATAGCAAGTTTGTTCCCAGCAACGCAGGGAGATTATTTGAGCTGATGAGGTGGTTTGGGGCAAGGGAATCTGTCATGAGAATTCTGCGTGTGTGGCCATATGGAGGCTGGGCTTTCCCCACACCGTCCTCATGTGGCTGGCAGACAGGGACTGTGTCTGCTTTGTTCACAGCCATTACCTTGGCACCCAGCACCGTCATTCCAGTTGATTTGGTTCCTTGGCTCTTTATTTACTCTTCTGTTAAAATTGGCTTTAGATTACTGAACTAGTGGAGGGTATAATGAATAAGTAGCAGCTTTCTAGAAATTGAAGCAAATCAATTTGTATTTAACTGTAAGATCACAGATTTCATTTAGGATTCTGAGTTAGAACTGCTGTTTTTTGGGTATGTTTCTGGAGAAAGTGGCAAGCAGTTGTGTTTGGGTTTCAGATACCCTTCAGTGCATTGCAGAGATGCTGCGGATTACCAAACAAGCCACGGGCTTAGATGTGCCGATAATTGAGAAAAAGCTTGAGAGGTGAGTACATACTTCTCCTTTGCTCTCAAGAATAAAGACATTAGCCCTGGCTGGTAGCACAGTGGTTAAGGTGCCGGCCTGCGAACCCAAAGGTCGCAGGTTCGATTCCCCAGCCAGGGCACATAACAAGGTTGCAAACCAAGTCTCACAGTCAGGTCTGTCGCTGGAGGCAGGTGAAACGCAACCATACACTGATGTCTCTCTCCCTCTCTGCCTCTCTCCCTTCCCTTCTTTCTAAAAAAAAAAAAAAAGAAGAATAAAGACATTATTCCAAGCCTTCTTTAAAAGTATTCATGCAGGTGGGGAGTTACATTATGGTAATGAGTCAGTATTTAGAGGGGAAAATATCAAATCTCTGTGGATTTGAAAAAGTAACAACTTGGTTAAGATGATGGCCACAAGTCATGTTTTTAAACTCTCAAAATACAATCAGGAGCGGGAGCACTCAAGTGGCTTTGTAGAGAAAATAGCTAGTCTGGTTTAAACGCTAGGGTTTTTTTGGGGGGTAATGGAATTGTTTTGGTAGTTTTTACTGTTGTAATTTCGTGTGGTCATGAAATAAGTCTCGTGACCAGTGTGATCTGCATGACCAACAGGCGTCAAACATTTGAGACATACGTGACCAACAGTAGGTTCCTTTGATTTATAGCTGTTAGGAGGGGGGCCGAAGAGGAAACCACGAAGGTTAGTTACGTTAAACATGTCAAATCTTCTAAAGTAAATTCAGATAATCCATAGGAAACATCAGGCCACGAAATTCTCCCTCTTCCCGCCTCTCCTTGAATGCAGCCAGTTTGGAACACGGACAGACAGCTGCAGCGTCAGTGCTGCGGATCCCACGTGTAGTTGGTCTCGCCTTTGCCAGTTGTTTAGATTGTGGCTGTGGAGCCTTTGAGATGTGATTGGTCTGAATGTTAGGTGTGGGTTTTTGTTTGTTTGTTTGTGTACCCTGAGAAGAAATTAGTCTCCGAATATACAAAAACATGGTCTGAGGCAACTGCTGGGAGGCTTCCCTCCCTTCCTCCACCGTCTCCTTCTCTCTGAATGCCTAGGAGAACAGTTAATGCACCATAGCAAACAGTGATCAACTCTGAAGACCAAAGTTTTGGTCCAAAAGAACGCAGCATAATCCGATTACCAGAGTGGGCGTCACCGAGTGGGAGGGAAATACTGCAGATCCGTAGTGTTTCCACAGGGTGGCTCTCGCACCTGGTGGCCTGCTTCAGTAGCTGAGGACAGAGCACAGGTAGATGTCGCTGGCCTGCTTGCTGCACTTGGCTTAAAGTCAAACAGCCAGGCCACCCTTTCCCACTCAGCGCCTGGGGACAACTCACCAATGTCATTTACAAAGGCTTCTGCTGCCTTCTTGTAAAATGCTACCCATTGCCTGTGGAATTGACTTTTTTCTCTTCTAATTTGTAGGAAGAGCAGTAAACCTCATGAAGACATCATTGGCATCAGATCTCAAAACCAAGGCTCTCTGGCCCAGGGCAAAAATTTTTTAATGAGCAAATTTTCATCTCTAAATCAAAAAGTGAAACAGACCAAATCCAATGTGAATATTGGCAATCTACGAAAGCTAGGAAGCTTTGCAAAACCTGAAATGAAAGTCAATTTTCTAAAACCAAACTTAAAAGTAAATCTTTGGAAATCAGACAGTAGTCTTGAAACCATGGAAACTACAAGTGTGATGGATAATAAAGCCCAGGCCGAGTCTGATGGGGAAATGTCCTCAGATAATGACTCCTATCACTCTGATGAATTCCTTACAAATTCCAAGTCTGACGAAGACAGGCAGCTAGCTAATTCTTTAGAGAACGTAGGGCCTGTAGACTATGTTCTTCCTAGTTGTGGTATTATTGCTTCAGCGCCTCGATTAGGCAGTCGGTCCCAGTCTATTAGCAGCACTGATATTAGCACTCATGCTCCCTCAGAGATCACTGTTGCTGCTCATGGAAGTGAGCCTCCTTTCAAAAAAAGTCCTTCTGCTGATCATATACACACACTGGCAGGCTTTGCCAAGCCTGTGGATATTTACTGCCGCAGGTTTGTACAGGACGCACAAAGCAAGATGACCCAGCTATCGGAAGCTAGATCTCAGCAGGCTAGTGAGGAAGGAAACCAAACAACCAATCAAGTTACTAATGAAGACACCCAACCTGAATCATCGGAACAGATACCTCCTCGACCATCTCAGTTAGACGTGTCTTTGCCCACAACAGGCCCACAGTTCTTGTCTGTTGAGCCAGTGCATTCAGTTGTATCTCGGAAGACCCCCGGCTCTGGATCCAGCTCGCCTGAGCTTGAGACAGGGCTTCCTGTAACCCCTTCTCCTTCGGAGAGCAGCGGCAGCAGAGCGGTGTCTCCCTTCGCAAAGATTCGGAGCTCCATGGCCCAGGTGGCTAACATGACCCAAGCGGGGTTAACCCAAGGGATCAGCTTTGCAGTGGCGAGGGTTCAGAAGAGCCCTGCGGAGCCGGAAGTGGTTCATGAAGTCCAGCAAAATGAACTTAAGAATATGTTTACACAATGCCAGACGCGGATAATCCAGATTTAGTTGTTAGCCGCAAAGAACCCTGTGGCTGTTACTTCAATCCCCGCCCCTCCCAAGAAAGAGGTGTCACTTACGAGGCTGTTTTAACCTGGACTGACTTTGAATCTAGGGGTCATAAATTCTCTTCGTTGGGAAAGGTTTTCAAAGGAGGTTGCCAAATTTGAGCCAGGACAGCAGAAGTGCATTATCCTACAACGTGTGGACCTGACTAGCTTATACACTACAGAGCAGTTTGTCTCTTCGAAGGTAATTCAGGAATAGATTACTGCGGGGCATAGTAACATGAACCGTTTTTGGAATGGGTGAGTGGGTGAGTGGGTGCCGGTGGGAGGGCTGAGTGAATGAAGTAGAGGCGTCAAGGATGGTCATGTATTCATTTAGGGGATTAGCATTTTTTATAATGTTTTTCTTTGTTCATTACCTCTCCAAGGTAAATACGTTTAGGTTGTAGTGGCTTGAAGTGTTTTACTAATACGGAGAAGCATTTGGACCTTAAAAAAAAACACTTGGCTTCGTTTTGATGGCTCGCCCTTCCCTATGAAGACTTGAGGGCTATTGGCATATGGTCAAGAAAGGGCTGCCCATTTGATCCAAATTATCCCCGTATTCTAAACAGATTTAAAATTTTCTGCCACCTTCTACCCCCTAAAGTCTAGGAGCATTATGGCGTTGTCAGTCAAAACCTGAGACATCAGGTGTGAATACCAGCACCTATTTAATTTCGCCGTTTCCAGGTAAGAATGGACATTGGCAGGATATTCGCAATTCTTAAAGGAAGCCTTCAAGTTTCAGTTTTTTGCAGGGGTCATTCCTTACCATCTTCCATTGCAGCCATTAAAACTGAAGTCTGAGCACAGATGTGCTAAAATTGGCTTTATGACCCTAAACCTGACCACATGGAAACAGGGCTTTTCTGTAAGCCCATACATTAAGAAAGCTGCACACTTGGTTCCAAACAAGTGCTGATTGGTCTGGTATGTTAAGAGCCTTACTCTGTTGAAGTGATTCTCGGCTAAGCATTCTGTCTGTTGTAACTTTGATAAGTATTTCCACTTTTGTTATTTATTAGTGGTATCCTTTTGTGTGTGTGAAGTGTCAAATCTTGTGACTATTTAAAAATAATAAAGTACATTATAATTTAAAATGACAATGAGGCTTCCTTGAATAACATTTTCAAGATAAGGGTTGGATTTTTGAATCAAAGACTTCATAAGCAACTAAACACTTGGTCCCAGTCTTTCCAAATATTTTACTCTTGAAGTGTTTTCATGACTTTAAAAACGATGAAAGGGATCACCATCAAATTTTAAAATCCAAATACTGAAAATGAATGTTTTATCAATTGTGTTCTTGACCAACTTTCTTGAAAATATTAACCATCCCATAGCATGAGAAAATATAAGCAACTATCGTGATAAAATGTGTTTTAAGTTCCACAGAAATGAGTTTCAAAGAGATTTTTTGAAACTGAAAATTAAGAAGGTGATGTTTAATTCCAGTTAGAGTAACATCTGTCCAGTTTCCTGGTGGTTGAAATAGGATTAACATCACGTTAGATGGACAACTTTAATGTCGAGGTGTGTGGCTGGGGGGTTAAAAGGGTTTCTGGAGCTCTCTGGTCCTACCTCAACTGGGCCTTGAGGAGGAGGACACCATGCTACGTCACCTCTGGTTATGGTTTTCCAACAAGAGGCCACAGGATCTCTTCCACACAGATCACATGGGACGAGTTTTATTTCTCTGAGAGAAAACTTTCAAGAGAACTTTTCTCTAAGACCAAGCCCCTTACATACTTCTCTTTGGTAAATTACAATTCACACCAGCACAATAAACACACTGTAACTAATCTACTCTGTTGAAGTTTATTCCCACAAATCAGTTGAGGTTTCATTTCTAGAAGTTTAAGGAAGGTCTAGGTGTCTACCAGTTATAAAAATGAAAACCAGTCCAGAATACTAAATATAAACAATTATTTACATTCATTTATAAAAATAGATTTGAGTTTAGGAAAAGTGAAATAACTCGTAGTTTTTCACTTCAGTTTTGTTAGGCAGAATAAATGCCTTGATTTTCAAAGCTGACCGTATCCTTGGTTAGTGATGTCCAGTTGGGTAGGGCGGGGCAGGATTGAAGGGATCTTTTAACTGAGCTCAAATGTGTCCAACTAGGTGACTTCCTTACTGAAAGAAATTAATCTTTATATACAACCACTGATTGTTTAATATTCTCACCTTTCCAAACATTCTGGATTCCATAATTATACTACATTAATTTGCTTTCTGTGAATTGAATAATTAAGTTTTTGTCCATTTAAAAACTTACTTTCAAACTGCAATTAGTCTGGGGAAAACCCTATTTACAGTTTTTATCAGAACATTCTGGACTAGCTGATGTTAGTTGATAGAGCAAAGTTCAACATCCCTAGTACAATCATCAAAGCAACTAAATGACATTAGGAAAAGAATATAAAACCTTTTTTCAAAAGAAGGCATTTTTAAAAAATTAACTATTTTGCTCTCTTCATATTTGGGCAAAACAACTTAATAAGGCAGAATTTGCTTATGCAAGTCCCATAAAACAGTGGTTCCCAAATGCACTGGGGTGAAATGAGAAAAATAAGGACAATGGAGTATTTTTTCAAAAAGCTACATTTATTCCATTTAAAGGACTATCTCATTCTGAGATTTCCCTCTTATGAAAAAAATAATGGTGATAGTACAGTGATTTCTTTCAGGTAACTTGGCAAAATAAATTGGCAACCTTGTCCATCTCAGAATTTTGGGAAACATTACTGGTCTATGAACTCTAGAAGTACGGGAACCACTGCCACGTGTAAGACTAGTTTGCAGGTTAGCAACTGTTAGATAGAAAAAAGCTGTGGGCAAGTGTTCGGGAAACCGTGTGAAATTCTGTAGCATCATTTCCCAAACACTTGACCACTAAACACACTCAGATCCACTGTTAACTGAAAAGATGTAAAAATCTTAAGTGAACAACTCCTGACTGTGGAATTGCTACAGTTTTCTCCAACTGAGTTGATACTAGCATTTTAACAGAGTCTGGCCTATGACTTAGCTGAAGCTAAGGAAATGGTATAATCAACATTATCTTATCAATATTAAACTTTTAATATCAAATATTTTTGTACATTGTTACTAATTTATATAATTATAAAACAAACTCCAAAAGCTCCATAAAATCAGCAAGGTAAAAGCCCTTACTGAATATGATATAAACTTCAGATGTCACCAGGCTTGATTTCAGGAAAAGTCATTGGTTTTTGATACAAATTATCTACAAAACAATGGTATAAATGATATTTGAATTGTACAATAACATGGCTACAATTTGCCCATTGCTCTTTCATAGGGATCAGGCGTTTAAAGTTCATTTCCATTCACATATTTCTGCTGCTGGAGCCTGGCTCTCCTCAGGGACTCGAGCTGCTTTGCCCTCAGCCACCGTTCCCTTGACAGCGTGGTCTGCCCGGCGCTGAGAGACAGGAACCTGGTAGAGAAAGGGAAGTCAGTCGGTCTAGACCTCAGGTAATACCTGACACCTGTCCTTTAGTTCTAACACCTGGGAGTAGTGGTTCAGGAGACACGAAAGCAGTGAGACTTCTGCAGGAGCATCTTTCCAGGCAGCTGGGGAGGGCGACTCGCTTTTAGACGCGACAGCAGGCGGCACGCCCTGCGGCTCCCCGGGAGCCTCCGCTGGCTCAACACAACTCCGCTCCAACAAGCTCCTTCACAAGGGCTTGGTGAAAGCCAACAGCTCCTTTCTGTCCAGCCTACCTCGTCACTACTCTGCTCCTTCCTTGAACCGCTCGCGGAGGGAGAGCTACTCACCGGGCCACAATGAGCAGCTGGTGGAGATCATCAGCAGTGATGCTGTGAGGGTCGTTCTTGCGCATTTCCACAAAGTCATCTTCCACTGCCTTTATTAAAAGAGTAAATGCACTTTAAAACCATTCCTCCGGAGAAAACGACATTTGCATTGAGGAGGGAAAAGGAAAGTAACACGGTCCCTTGACTGATGATGAAAATAAAGATGAGGAAGTCAGCCCTGCGTCTCAGACAAATGAGATGACACGGGTGAAAGGATCACCAAGCTTGCCACATGGACAATGCTCCTGACAAAGGTATTCCATACAAAACAAAAGTCAGATTCCTGTGGGGAGAAGACCAGGCGAACAGATATGCCAGCCACGTACATAGTATGCGTGATCCTTTAAAACACAGGGAAGGAGGACATCAGCAAAAATGGCAAAGCAAAGACCTCAAAATTCTCTTCTCCCGCTAACGGGAATAAGAACACTAGAAAAAATGATTGTGGAAATCGCAGTTGCTTGCAGGAATCTGAGGAGCATTTACTCAGGAAAGACTGTTAAGAACTTGAGCTTTGAGGAATTTCAACTTGTCCTATCCCCCACCACCACCTCACCTCCCCAGCAGCCCTGAAATTGGACAGCCTGGCAACCACCAAAGAGGGTAGTGGGGTCAAGAATTATTATTTGGTGGCTCCCTGGAAGAACCCACTTGCAAGATTGTCCATTTACTTGCTCAGTGTGAACAGCCTCTTCCCCCAGGGCATTTATGGGGAAAAAACAATCAGAAGCATTTATTATCTTAGCTGCCTCAGGCACTGAATAATATTAGGGCAAACAGCAGTCTAACTGAAAGCCTTAAAGGGAAACCCAGAGAATGAGGGGGGTGGGGTGGGATGGGGAGAGGGAGAGAGAGAGAGAGAGACCAGGAATTGAGAAGGCCACATGCAAGCTCAGGTCTGTGTCTATGCCCCAACATGCATACAGGGCCCCTTGGCATAGACTGGGAGAGAGTCTGCTTCCAGGCATCGGAGGAAATTCAATTTCTACCTGATCACTGACCACTAAACTAACAGAGCAGAGACCTCAATGCCCACATTCGGCACAGAATACACAGTATAGAGTTAATTGAGAAAAGTCGTTATATAATAACAAACCCTAGGGAGGGGGGATGGTCTCAGCAAAGTTGCCACATTATGTTATTTAAAATGTCTGGTTTCAACACGAAAATGAGGAGACACACAAAGAGACAAGAATATAGAACCCGTTCATTGGATGAAGAGAAGTTAATAGAAACTGTCCTTGAAGAAATCCAAAAAGGACACTGCAAACTGAATCCATGTAAAGATCACTGGTACAGAGAACTCCATAGGTAAATATAAAAAGCAATATGTCTTTGTAATTGTTTTCTGACTGAAAGACAACTGTACAGAGTAACAATTATAAATGTTGATAGACATGCAATGTATAAAGATGTAATCTGTTATCACCATAAAGCACAGAGGAAGGGAGAAAGAATGAAATTGTAAAGAAGCAACGATTTAGTATACTATTGTGATTAAATTGACGTTAATCCCAAATAAATGGTTATAGTTAAAATGGTTAATTGTAGCCCCAGCACAACTGCTAAGAGAAAAAATTATAAAAGACGTGGAAATTAAAATTGTATATATAAAAACCTATTTCAAATAAAAGAGAAACAGGAGTTAAGAAGTCCTAAGACACAGAAAACAAATGGCAAAATTATCTTATCAGTAATTACAATAAATGTAAATTGTGAAACACTTCAATACAAGGAGATCCTTTATTTTAACCCAAACATACCTTGGTTATTTCATCAGATATGCTATAATCCAGGAACCTGAGGAGGGTCAGGTAGATGCGGAATTTGTTGAGCACAGAAGGCAGCACCGCAGAGAGGAGGCTGTTCATGTACTCCTCGATGTTCGGCGGGACCATCTGGGGCTGTAAGTGGATCTGGCAGTCTGCCTGAGGACAGAAACAGGACCCAGTATTTCTCAAGTTCCTACAATCACCAATTTCAGGAGGATGGAATTGAAAATACTAATTATTGGGGGAGGCCACTTTTTCACATTAATTTACATAGCTATACCTACCTTAGCGATACAAAAGTTAGCCTTTCCTTGGTAATTTAGGTTTCCTCAATAGTATCAGCAAACATAAAAAGGCAGCCAGCCTCTAAAAAGCAGCTAATTAAAATGTTCCAGCCCAGGCTGGTGTGGCTCAGTGGACTGAGTGCCAGCCTGCAAACTGGCAGGTCATCGGTTCCATTCCGGGTTGGGGCACATGGGTTGCAGGCCAGGTCCCCTGTTAGGGACGTGGAAAGTGGCAACTACACATTGATCTGTCTCCCTTCCCCTTTCTGAAAGTAAGTAAATTAAAAAAAATATTTGAAAATGTTTTAGATGTTTCCTTCATCATGAAATATGTATTCTATATCTTAATCACACCTTCCCACAGAAAACTTACCAGAGGGGCCCTTCCCTCCCCATTCTCAGGCAGTTTCCTCAATGAACTACAAGTAAACATACTACCAGACGCTCAGTGCCTTTTCAACAGCTGAGCATGTTGCTCATCATGGGAGTCAGTCCCCCTGGTGATCTGATCTGAGCTCTTCACCATGGAGCACAAAAATACTTATCAGGTGGTTGAGGAGCACTTTTAACAGCAGTTCCCACCTAAGACTGGCAGCAAACAACGGGACAGAGGCGGCAAGAACGAAGGTCCGGGTGTTAATCAGGCAAATTTCAGGCAGCTTCCACTTTCTATGCCCAGATGTGGGAGGTAATCAGTTCCCTTACCAACAATCAGCAGCTTAAGTTCTGGAACCAGTTTAAGTTACTAATAAAGCAGCAGCCAAAAGGAAAAACAAAATTAGACATCTCTCCCATGTACCCTCCCTCCACTTAAAAGCAACTTATCGCACCGGCAGGAGTGACCGTCCCTCTGAAGTAATCAAAACGTTGATATTGCAGGGGAATTCCATCTGGTGGTAATTGAAGTCATAATCCACCTTTTGCCAAGTTATGAGGTTGCTCAGGGCCGTCACATTATGAACACCTAGAAAAGCAAGCAATTTCATAGTCATTCTATCTGAATCACCTAGACAAAGTAGTTTTGCTGATACTAATTGTGAGACATGAGGTTTCTAATTCTTCAAAACAGCATATGAGACACTGTCCAATTTCCTACGCTAAGTGTTCATTCGGTAATGAGCTTCCCACACAGCTTTGTCAAGCTAGACAAATGTATTCTGGGCCAAAGAACCCCCCCCCCCCCCAATCTAACTAGCATCAGTATGCAATTAGGCAAAAAAACAGGCTCCCAATTAGGTATGATTACTTTCTATGGTGTGTTCAAGAGGGCTAATATAATATGGTAAAGCTAAAATTGTATTTATCTGTAGAGATAAGGTTATTGAATCTAACTGGAAGCTACTCATTTTTGCCATCTATGTACCCAGGGTACATTGTTTTTAATTCTACCTTTTCCCTTTCAACTTACCACCAGCAAAGTGTCTTCTCATGTGAGCATGGAGAAAGCTCTCTGCTATCTTGTAGTAGATCAGATGGGTTGAACTGAGATTCATTAGTTCAACCCATCTGATCCACTACTCACCTTTTTTTCAGTCTTTAGAACAAATTTTCACATTGAGTGGTAAAAAATGTTTCCTTAGATCTTGTCTACACTTTTTTTGGGAGGTAATAAATGACTGGAGGCAAAACCCCTTCCCTGTTCCGATTTTAAAAAGCTATTCCTTCCTTGTTCCACCCGTGTACTATTTTGAGAAAACTGTGACAGAACACAGCTGATGTACACAACTCACAACACGTACATGGTTTAATTAATTCACATGAAATGTAAATCTTTGTTTACAGTTCTCCTCCGAAGAGGTCGTCCCCAGGTGTGGCGGTAACAGGTTAGAAATGGAGGGAAACACCCAGGTACGCACCGGGCGCGTCGAGCTGGCCCTGCTCCAGGAGGGTCTCATCGACCACCAGGGACGTGCTGCTGGGTAGCTGCAGCAGCCCGCTCACCAGGCGGTTGGCGGCGTAGTCCTTGTGGGGAATGAGTTTCAAACGGTTCATGTTCTCTATGGTCATCTGCAGACGAAAGGACTGCGAAGAGAAATTTTTTAATGAGATAACATGTGTGTGGGATTACACACCGTGTTTTATACAGAGAGGCCTTATCAATTCCTAAGAGAGTGGTCTCCTGGTTTCTTGAGCGCTTTAAAGCAAAAATTGTATTTATATCCTGAATCAGACTTTCACGGACTCTGAGCTGCTTTATTCTCAACTATCTTGTTCAGTATTCTTTAAGATTAATTTTTATTTTACCAGTGAACCAGAAACAAATATCCAGAAGCTTAACTTTTTTTAAGTATCACAGGATTAACAAAACTCAATAAAATGTTTATCTACTCATCAAGTGCGGAGAGAAAAGCCTGATTTCCCCCTACGCTCCCTGAATTTCAATCACGTTCATTGACCGTGGACTACTGAAGATTCTTGAACAAACTGTTCCAAGAGAAACCAAGCTCAAGCTCAGCACAGCACTGAGCTGTGGCGGCTGGTGCTGAAGGTCTCACAATGCACCCTCCCCCCTCCAGGCTGCACGCCGCCACCTCAGCTGGTCTTACCAACAGCACCTGTGACCCCCTGCACCTTCAGGCCCCCTCTCTCCCAGAGCCCGCCACCCCCGACGCCGCTGCGCCCTGCCCTGCGGTACACGCCGACCCCCTCCGCTAGCTCTGGAGCCTACGCGAGAGCGCTGTGGCGGGTGGGGGCGGGGAGAACGCCGAGAGAGATCAAGTGCAGCTCCAAATTTGAAGGATTTTTGTATTTTGGCTTCACGCAAGTGAAGGAAAAACGCGGGGGCGGGAGGCCACATCACGGATCCAGGCAGACCAGCCCCAGGGGAGGCAGAGCCCGGCAAACAGAAGCCGCTCTGGCAGGGCAGGGCGTGGCGCCACACGCGTGAGGACAGCGCAGGGCACTGAAGAGGCAAGTGCTCAGGGGCACGCAGGACACCCAACCACGCCAGCCAGGTGGCACCAGCTGAGAGTACGATTTTGCGAGAATAACTATAATTGGGTTCACTGTTACACTTACAGAAATTTCTGCTATGGCAGCAAAAGTGAAATGTTTGGGGGTGAGTACATTTTAAATTATGGAGCTTGGCAGGCTCTGTTTCCTCATAAAGACATCTATTAAATCTCAAAGTTAAATATATAGGTTAAATGGAAGACATTTAGACGGATTTTAAAAGTATGCTTAGCTTTATAATACATATTTATATTGATCTTACTGCTGGAACAAGATGTTGAATAATTCGATATAAGTGTTCTGTGAAGGTACTATTCCGAGGACAACCACTCAAGTTAACTGTGAATTTTCCTAGTGGAAGAATGTCTCTTCTTGTATATCTAGGGGAAAAAAAAGATATCAACCAGTAAGACACTCAGGTGATTTTCCATGGGGGGGGGAGGCATGGGAAAATTAAGAACGTCAATAAAAATAGATTGATCAATATTGCAATGTATTTTAGAACAGAAAAAAATAGGAAAATCTAACATTTAGAGAAATAGTGTAACTATCTATAATGAAATACTGTACAGCCATTAAAAGTTCATCAAGAAATAATGAATGTTCTGTCTGAACACATATAGCCTGATTAACTCAAAAACAGAACCACACACAGAGGGAAAAAGAAAAGTAGAAACTATATTTCTTATTAACTGGTGGCTACTACTAACCAATAAACTTGAGCCCAGAGTTTAAAAAAAGAGTCACCGAGAACGACGGTGGATGTTTAATATATACTAAATGATAAAAACAAGGTATGGCTATGTCTGGACCAAACTGCGACCTAGGTGGGAAGTAGAACGTCAATGAAAACACAGCATGAGCATGTCCCTCAATGTGTGGACTAAGTGGTGAGATCACAGATGATTTCTGGTTTCTTCTCTGTGCTCTCAGAAGTTACGGCAGGCACACACGTACTTTTGAAAACAGAAAATACAAGAACTACAGTGATGAGAAAGCAGGGTGCTCACACCTGAAGTCAGATGTGCACACAACAGACCCTGTTTTCTGCCAAAGAGCCTTGGACGCATAAACAGGGAACCCAACTTGCAAGAAGGGTAACACAGCTCATTTTACTCCAAGTCCTTTATCTGATTTTGGCTCTTACATTTAGAAACAAAATGCTAACTGTGAAATTTAGAAAAGGTGAAAAAATGAATTGGTCTTTTATTTGGTCTAATAAGAGTTACACTTAAAAACTACTTGATGAAAACATCAGAAACCTTCCTGTTTCCCCACTTTCAACCAAGTCCAGCCCGTGCCTCTCCAGAATGCAGCACGTACACGGTGGAGATGAGATGCAGTATGAGGTACTCAGCAGCCAAGCCGTCTCCCAAGAGGGCGTGCGTGAGGAACCCAAGCAGCTCCGCTCTGACCGGGGACAGCTCGGACATGAAGCCTGAAATAACTGGAGAAGGAAGGGAGGCCACATTCAGAATAAACACACCAGTTCCTGGTAAGTTAGTATTTTGGGTTAAAGAGAGAACTCTGCGGACCAGCAAGCACTGCAAGCCAGTCAACGACCAGTAGTGACTTGTCAAGATGAGTCAGCATGAGGTGCCAACGTGAACAGAGAATTAGCTTACAGGATTACGGGGCAAAGACACAGCGACGGCTCTGACGACTGACGCCCCGACTTAGCTCCGCCACGCGCACACGTCCCAGGCGGTGCCTGGCACACACTGGGGACGCCAGTGCCTAGGCCACAAGGCTTCCGCACGCGCACTCACAGGTTTTGCTCTCCTCTCCGTTCAGGCTGGCCGGCAGCAAGGGATTGGTGTGCTGCAGCTTCTGGGCCAGAACCACGTGGATCCTGGGCACCAGGGAGGCGGGGGGGCTGTGCACCCGGTGCTCTTCGGCTGCGTCTGAGCGCTCCATCGGCTCCAGGAGAGGACAGGCGTCCCTGCAGGGAGGGACACAACTTCAGCTCCTCGACACATCAGTTGTAGGGAATGTGGAAATAGCGCACATCTCTGAAAAACGTGAGAATTCAAGCCAGGAACAGTTCTACTGGGACATCCCCTTCGAACCCAGAAAAACAGCTCTTTCATTGGTCATCTCACAGATTTCGGGCTAGTTGGAGCATGTGACGATGCAACGTACTCACCCCGTTCTTCAAGAGTCATGTTTTCATGCAGTGTGCTATCAGTGTACTCAGTGCGATGCAGTATGTCTACTTAATACGTCATTTAAAAACACCTGTGAGCCCTCGGCTGGGACATGAAGTGTTATAGGATGTCTCAACATCCTGGGTCTCTTTTAAAAAAGCTATCAAGTATCTATTTTTCAGTATATAGAAAATCCATTCATCTCTATCCTACTAATAGTTATCAAACAAACAAACAAACAAAAAAAACCACTCACCTTTCCTCATTATTCAGTATACTTAGGGCAGGATCCACAGAGAGTATGCCATATAATTCAAGAACATCGTTTACTTTGAAACAATCCCAGTCTTCATAGACCTAACAAGAGACCATATGACAATACGTTACTAGGACTAAAAAACACCAAAAAAAAGCCTAAGATATGAGTCTTGAAGCAAAGTAATAATAATAACACCATATTATTTTTAGATCAGGAAACGGGCCAGGACGCAGCTCCTTCATTTCATAAATTGAGACCAAGAGAGGTAAAGTGTTTGCCTGAAGTCATTCTGCTGGTTGGCACGTACGTCAACCACCAAAGTACAGGCCCCGCGCCCAGACGTGCGTCTGTTTCAATACAGCACACTGGTTCCAAGGCGAGGCCTCCCCAGATGACGCTGGCCAGCTCCAACTAGCACTATCTCGATATCTGGAAACCAACTAAGAGAGAGGGAAAAACCAAGGACTCACAACTTCAGACTTACGAACTATGCAGTAATAAGAGGATTAACACAAAACTTAAGATGGGCCATGAGGTTTCACTGGCAAAACCTAACTTTCAAAGCTATCTGTCAGGATGGTCTTGGTCTTTAGTAATGGTCAGAGCCTTCTCTTATTGGGGACACGCAATATATTGTGACAGGAAAAATGCCACAATTCTGGTCTGTGTTATACAAATAAAGGGACATTCAAGTTGAGACCAGAGCAAATCAAAATGGACACTGTAAATGATCATTTCAGAATGGGTCACTTGTTCACCTATCAGAATTAAAAATGGAGGATAAATGTGATAAGAGAACTATTAATATTTTTTTCCTTGTATTTTAAATACAAGTGAGAAATAGATTTTGGTAAGAGAAGGAAGAGTGATGAAACAAAGTCGATATTAGAAAGTTGGAAATAGTACAGGCAGGGAGTAGAAAGCTGGACCTCCCAAAGATGTCCACAGCCTAATAATCGCTGAAAGTTGAGAATATGCCCTTTTAAAAACAAGTGACTAGCGTAAATGAAGGAAATTATCCTGGCTCACCAAGGAGGCCTGATGCGATCACATGGGCCCTTAAGTGGAGCTTCCCCACCCGTGGGCAGAGGGAGGTGTGACTATGAAACAAATGGTCAGAGACGCGTGGTGGCCAGCTACAAAGACGAAGGGACCATATACTGAGGAAGGTGGACCCTCCTATAGACAGAAAAAGGCAAAACAAGACACCCACAATCCCCGTGGAGCCTTCAGAAAGCAATGCAGCCCTGCAGACCCCTTGGCTTGACCCCCAGAAAGATCCAGGTCAGACTGTGACCTACAGCCTAGAGGAGGAAGACACATTTTGTTCTTCTAAGCCACTGAGGTTGTGGTGACTTGCTACGATAGGAAGCTGACACACCAACACTGGTTTTCATTTTCATTTCTGAGACACATAGCTGGCCTGCGTCCCGGTGAGGGCGGCAGCAGACTTACCTTCACGAGGCACGCGGGGCCCTTCTCGCCGGGCAGCGGGAAATTCAGGTCGAAGGGCGAAGACAGGTGCAGCGAGCCGAGCTGCTGTCCCGTGCACGCTTCCGTCTCCAGGCGCTTTGGCTCACCGCACCACGGAAGGCCACCAACCCGCCCTGGGTCCAAAGGACAGCATTGTACTTAGCCATTTCTAAGGCCTTCTAGAGACAAGCTTCCTAAGGAGCCTTTCAAATTTGATATAAATGATGCTTCTGAGCTCACCAAACTTTTAAAGGAAATAACACATACCAGCAATGCCCTCTGCCTGAGCCAGAAAAAGAACAAAAATGATGATGATCTGAAAAATTTCTCCTAGGCTAAAATGGCAAAAAATTCCCCTCATCAAATTTCCCACGTAGGTACTTTTTATTTAAAGTAAACCTTTAATATGTTTTTTTGGGCATCTCCGACCTAAGGATACAAGGTCCGTGACAACAGCACCACCCTGGTAGAGCACAGCTTCCTACTAGTGAGCAGAAGAAAAGCACACAGCTGTCAATTTACTCAGTACTTACTAGCAGCCACTCTGTACCAGGAATTAGACTAGTGGTTGGGGACGCCAAGACGACTGAAACTCACAGTTTGGGGCTGATTAACTAATTAGAATGGATATATAGCCTGCCATACCACACGCTATTGCCCAGAAAAAGAAAGGAATAAACTGTTGACACACACAACAACTTGGATGGATCTCAAAGGAATTTTGCTGGAAGAAAAATGCCAATCCACAAAGTTTACAGACTGTAAGAGTCCTTTTATGTAACATCCTTCAAATAACAAAGTTAGAGCAATGGGGCACTTGATCAGCGGTTACCAGGGGTTAAGGGCTTGGTGCAGGAGCCAGGTGGGCATGCTTACAAAAGGGTAGTATGAGAGTTGTCCTCTACCTTGACAGTAGTAGCAGGACATAAATCCACACGAGCGATGAAACTGCATAAAACTAATACACACATAGGTGCATGTAAAAAATGAGAACTCTGAACAAAGTCAGTGGGTAGTATCAATGTCCACTTCCTGGTTATAATAGTTTACTATGATTATACAAGATGTTACCATTGGGGGAAACTGGGTTGAGGTATTCAGGATCTCTATATTATTCCTTACAATTGCATGTGAATTTATACGTATCTCAGAAAAGTTTTAAAATATTTATAGCCCAAAAGACTGCCCAGAAACCAACAAGTTAAACTTTACATAAACAATGTACTCAAAAAATTAAAAGCTTGGCCGTATGACATTCAAACAGGGGCAAGAAACAGAGCAAAGCATCAACTGCTTAAGTGGAAAGAAAAGATGACCCAAGACCTGCACTCTCATTTGTTACGGTAAGTATTTGGGGGAGGCGGAGAAAAACAACACTATATGTGTGTATATTTACTGTAAAACATCCCAATTTCAAAGATACTCAAATATTCCGTAACATGAAGGAAACACAGTAATACAAACTTTAGACGAATATATAGTTAAGTGAAATGCATTAGTAATTTTTGATTGCAACTGCCTTATGTTTGCCTTTTCAACCCAGCCTTACACAGACCAATTAACTAATTTGTTTGACCTCCTTTGCCTTTAACTTGTCATCTAATTAAAGGTGCTAAAGAGAAGTAAATGCACGTAAAAGAAGAAACACAAACAAACTTACCTGCCTGCCATGACAAAGAAAATCAGCATGCACAACAATTGTATTTGATGAAATTGATAATGATATATACAAATTCTGAAACTCTTTTGCTTAGAAAAATTTTGGTTTCCTTGTTTTAATCAGAATTGGTTGTGTTTTAAGGAATAAGCCACTACAAACGTATGTAAATAGAACAGAACTTAGAACTGTGACTAGTTTGAGAGTTATCTCCTTTAAAGTTCAGGAATAGGTAACATGGTGTATGTATCACAATTTCCTGTTGTTCCTGAGTTTCACTCTTATTAAAGTAGCATCATTCCGAAAGAAATTAAAAAAGGATGTTTTCAGATACAAATAAATCATGTTTAGGATATATCACCGTTTCCACATTACTTAAAAGGGCGGGGACAAAAATGAACATAAAAAGCCCTGGCTGGGTAGCACAGCTGGTTAGAGCATCGTCCAGACAGGCCAAGGTCGTGGGTCTGACTCCTGGTCAGGGCACAAGTGAGAACTGGCCGATGAATGCACCAGTAAGTGGAACAGCAAAGGGATGTTTCTCTCTTTCTACAATCAGTCAATAAAATTAGGGAAAAAAAACCTCCAGAAAAGACCCTTTTCAACTAACCACTGGAGACCCTTAAAAACCCACGGCACAGCAGCCACTTCTCACGAGGCAAGGCCTAACCATGCAGTCTGACAGGGCACTGTAAACATTCTCAAACTATCAGTGGTTCTCCCACCGGGAGGGCCAGGTTGTCCCCGCCCGGCTCCCGCCCGGGGCTGTGCCACGCAGCTCGTGAGGGCGCAGAGCGGCCTGCGGCTACCGACCTGCCTGCCTGGCGCCCGCGGGCTGCTCCTTCTGCTTGTGCGGCTGGAGCTCCATGTCCTCGTCGTCTTCGTAGCTCCTCTTGTGCCGACTGGGAGTGTAGGACGTGGAAGGGGTGACCCGCGCTTGGTTTGCATTCACATAGGCGTCACACAGGTTAAGAAAAGACCAGCTCAGACTGAGGGATACCCTAAGTTATGCTAATTATGACTAATAAGATTGCTCAATTGGCAATTTGCCTAAAATAAAGAACTATTTTTATTTTACTTTTTAAAAAATATTTTATTCATTATTTTTTAGAGAAAGGGGAAGAGGAGGGAGGAAGGGAAGGAGAGAAATATCCACGTGTGGTTGCCTTTCACCTGCCTCCAGCTATGGACCTGGCTGGAGACCTGGCTTGCAACCTGGGTATGTGCCCTGGCTGGGAACTGAACCAGTAACACTTGGGTTCCCAGGCCAGTGCTCAAATCCACTGAGCCACACCAGCCAGCGCTTTAAAAATGTACTTTTAAAAGGAGGCTGTACTTCCAATTTTGGTCATGAGAGGCTAATGGTTTAACCAATAGCCCTAACCCCTGCGGTAAAGAACCGCAAAAGTGGGCAAAAGACAGGACGCGGCTCCTGTCAATCACTGGATGACAGGCAGCAGAAGGTCAGGATCCTGGAATGCGGAGTAGTTGACCAGTGAGCTCCACTCATCCCCAGCTGTCTCTTGGAGGCATTCTCTAACCTGTGACAAAAGGTAAGTGAAGGCCCAACTCCTGCTGGGTAAGAAAACAGCGTAAAGACCAGGATTACTGATACAACAAGGATTTTTAGACTGGTGCCCAAGGGAAAGGAGACAGAAGACCCAGAAATCTGTGCTGGTTCCATTGGGTCTTTGGCTGAACAGAAAGCTGCAGAAACACAAGGCAAGACTCCTCGAGGCCTACCAGAGAGCCAACTGGCTAGAAGCCAGATGCACACCATGAAGAACTAGACCCTGCGGAATATCTGGGCACGTAGGTGGGACCCAGAAATAGCGTATCGCATGAAAAAGAACTACGTCCCACATGGCAAGGGCCACACCAAACCCACCTGAATAAATCCCAAAACCAAGCCTTACAAGGTTTGAGTGACCCATTTAAATCACCTGTCTAGTAGGAGAACCTGCAACATTCTTGAAGTGAAGATAAAATCAAACTTACAATGTTTGCTACAATACTTGTAATATTGTATCAGCATATAATCCTTACACTATTGTATCAGTATATAATAACTTATTATTCATCATGAGAAGCAGGAAAAGATGACCTATAACCAGGACTAAAAATAGTCAATAGACAACAAACCGAGGGATGACCCAGATATTGGAATTAGCGGACATGGGCATTAAAAAGCAATTAACAAATTTACAATTTTAAAAGAAAAAATACCTATAAGTCAAAGATGAGTAATCATAGCAGGAAAATAAAATAACCAAATAAAAAATCTACAACTGAAAAATGAAATAGCTGAAATGGAAAAAAATAAGAACAAAGTCTCAGTCACCTGGGGAACAATAACAAATAGTCTAACCATCGTGTGCCTGGGGTCCCAGAAAACAAGACAATGATGAGATCGTGACAGAAAAATAACTGAACAAATAAAGACTGAAATCTCCTGAGAAAATGTCAACCCACAGATTCAAAAGCACCAAAACCAAACAAACAAAAAACCCAAGCAAGGTAAACACAAAAAAACCCCTACTTAGGAACAACAGTCACACTGCTGAAATCCACAAAGCAGCAGCAAGAGGAAAATCAAAGATACCACATAGAGCCCTGGCTAGTAGCACAGTGGATAAGGCGCCGGCCTGTGAACCCAAAAGGTCGCAGGTTCGATTCCCCAGCCAGGGCATGTAACCAGGTTGCAAACCAGATCTCCAGTCAGATCTGTGGCTGGAGGCAGGTGAAACGCAACCATACATTGATGTCTCTCTTCCTCTCTCCCTTCCCCCCTTTCTAAAAATAATGAAATAAAATCTTTAAAAAAATAAAATAAAAAGATACCACATACAGGGGAACAATGATAATATGATGGCTAACCTTTCAACAAAAAACAATAAAATGTATTCCATAAGACAATAGAATAATACCATTAATGTTGAAGAGGGCAAATATCTACCAATCAAGAATTCTACATCCAATGAAAATATCCCTCAAAACTAAAGGTAAACTAAAGATTTTATAGTTAAACCAAAGCTAAGACAAATCACCAGATTCCAGATAAAAACAAGAGCCAGAAATCGTAAATATTTACATAAATATATGTGCATTTTTCTCATTATGTAATTTACATAAAAGACAACTGACTGTTCAAAGCAAAATACAATCTACAGTAGCTCTCTAATAAGCACATGTGAATGTATGACAATAATGGCACAAGGAACAGAATGGGAGGGGCAGATGGAAGTACAGTGTTGTAAAGATCAAGGATCAAAGAAATCACATGGGAAATCAGAAAATATTTTGAAACGAATGATTGTGAAAACAAAAACTGTTTTGTTTTCTAAAGTGATTAGAGAGAAATTCATAGTCTTAAATACTAATGTTAGAAAAGGAGGAAGATTTGAAATGAATGATTTGAGAATACACTTTGAGAAGCTGAAGAATTAAAACCAAACTAGCAAGAGTAGAAATCAATGAAACAGAAAACAAAAAAATTAAAAAGTTGCTTCTTTGACAAACCACTAGTAACAATTATTAAAAAAAGCCTTGGCCAGTGTTTGCTCAGTTGGTTGGAATGTTGTCCCATAAACCGAAAGGTTATGGGTTCGACTCCCGGTCAGAGCACATGCCTCGCTCGCAGCTCAGTCCCCAGCTGGGCCCTCACACAAGGGGCCACTAACTGATCAGTGTTTCTCTCTCCCATCGATATTTCTCTCCCTCCCTTTCCCTCTCTCTACAACCAATAAGCAAATCCTTGGGTGAGGATAAAAATTAAAAAAGAATAAAAAATTAGTTTATACTACTGGAAATAAAGAGATCACTGCTTGATACCCTCTGGACATTAAAAGAAAGTAAGAAAATATTATGAAAAGCTTTGTTCTTCACAGGCATTCAACAACTGAGCCCGAATGATTCTAAACAATTCCTAGAAAAACACAGTATCTTGTAAGTGACACAAAAAACTTAAAAGAACAATCAAACTAAAAACATTCCTACAAAGAAAATGCCAACACCTTGGCTGGTAGCTCAATGGATTGGTGCTAGCCTGCAAACCCAAAGGTCGCAGGTTTGATTCCCAGTCAGGGCACATAACCAGGTTGCAAGCCAGGTCTCCAGCCAGGTCTGTAGCTGGAGTCAGGTGAAAGGCAACCTATACATGGATGTTTCTCTTCCTTTCTTCCTCTCTCCCTGCCCTTCTCTCTAAAAATAATGAATAAAGTCTTTTAAAAAAATTTAAAGAGCCCTGGCTGGTAGCACAGTGGGTAAGGTGCCGGCCTGCGAACCCAAAGGTCGCAGGTTCGATTCCCCAGCCAGGGCACATAACAAGGTTGTAAACCAGGTCTTCAGTCAGATCTGTGGCTGGAGTCAGGTGAAAGGCAACCATACATTGATGTCTTTCTCCCTCTCTGCCTCTCTTCCTTCCCCTCTTTCTAAAAATAATTAAATATAAAATCTTTAAAAAAAAAAAAAAATTAAAGAAAAAGAAAAAAGACAATGCCAAGCCTTGAACCAGAAACAGCCCAAATGCTCATTAAGTGGAGACAAAGGACATGAATACATACCATCAGCTAATAAAAAAGATGAACTATGAACACACAGAAGGATGAATCTTAAATGCACTACACTGAACAAATGACACCAGACATAAGACTCCGTACTCCATTATTCCATTTATACGATGTTCAGGAGTCAGTAAAATGAAGCTGTGGTGAAAATTCAGGGCAGTGGCTGCAAGGGAGGGGAGTGGGGACTAGAAAAAGGCGGGAGGAAACTTTCTGGCACACGTGCTTCACTTTGGGGTGTAAATCACTGCAGTGCACCCTTAAAATCTATGCATGTCAGTGTGCAAGGCTTGTCCCGAAAGTATTGAGCCAATGTCAAGGTATCGCAAACAGTTTGCAGGGCCAGTACTTTTGGGACATACCTTGTGTGTAAACTATGCCTAAAAAATATTGCTAAGAAAAAAATAATAAAAAGGAGACAAAGATGTTTCCATAATCTCCTCTCAAAAGAACCAATATTTTGCTTTTCCTTAAGAAAATTAGAATTAGTAGTAATCTAAAACTTTTTAAATTTAATTATCATGGTACTCTCTTTTCCAATAGCTTTAAATCTACCTTAATCTTTCTAACAGTATTTCACTATAGGAATGCACCACAATTTTATCACTTCTTAGTGATAAACACTTACCATCTGAGACGCTTTCTCAGCTAAGAGAAAGCTGAGTTGCTTTCTCGCAGCTAGCTTCACTGGTGTAAGAACACTAAGTTTTTAAAAATTTAAAAACTAAATTATGGCCTTTTCAATTAAGAAAATAATCAGCCCCCGGCTGGTTGCTAAGTGGATAAACAATGGCCTTGCAAACCCAAAGGTTGCTGGTTCGATTCCCAGCCAGGGCACATAACCAGGTGCAAGCCAGGTCTCCAGCCAGGTCTGGAGCTGGAGGCAGGTGAAAGGCAACCAAACACTGATGTTTCTCGCCCTTTCTTCCTCCCTCCACTCTCTAAAGATAATGAATAAAATCTTATAAATAAATAAATAAGCAAGAACTATTTAATACATTAATAAAGCTCAAATAAAGGATATTTCTTTTACCCACGCAGATTCTCCAGGCACAGGAACACAGTAGAAAGTCTGTCTCTCCAAAGTGGTAGTTCGTGGAGAGTTTAAATCAACTTCTTGTTGAGGCTGTGATGTATACAAAACGTATTATTTTAAATTTTGTTAAGAAAAACAAAACATTTTTAAAATTAACCACATTTTCACGTTATTTACAAAACCACAGTAAATATGTCACATCTAGAGTTAACTGAATTAACAGGCAGCTAGTAAATCTAAGTTCTCATTTTTGTAAAGAATTCCGGCATAAAATCATTTTGCATTTGGCAGTTCACAACCTTCTCTCAAAGCCATGATACACTGCACCTTATGTTACAGATTATATCCTTTCAATAGACAGGATGCTTCATTTTTTTCAAAGACAATGCACGTGGTAATCCTACTGCCTCTTTCATAGGAAATATATCAGAATCAGCCTATAAAAAAGAAACTTAATGAAACGTTCATTAGGAGGTAGCTCTGGGATGAGGTCCAAGACGCCACTATTATCCTCTAGAGAAAACACATCCTCTTTTTCATACATGCCCAGAAGGTGCTAAGAGGTAAAAGGACTCAAGATGTAACATTTAAAAATTACTTTAATAAACACATTTAATTTTATAGTACAGAAAATCCTCTTAAAAGAAAGATGTACATCCCATTTTGTAGGGGGTGAAAGAAAGAGGACCCAAAAGACACCAGGTTGGAGCCTGAGACAGTATTTATAAGCTGAGCTTTTCTGTTTCTTTCTTTCCAGGCCCAAAGCCCCCTTTCCAGTGCGGTGCTTTCACTCCTGACCCTGCAGCCACACTGCACAAACTGGCTCTGCCTTTGGCAATGCCAGATGGACGGTCACATCCATTTTGCTCTTCTATTCTCAGATGCTGACATTACAGAGCTACTGAAATACTGCATGTTAGCTTCATGTGACACTCAAGAGCTCCCTGAACGAGGGGTTCAGTGAGCATTTAGGAGCTAAGTTGTCAGACTTCAAGAAACATCTTACCTCATGGAAACACTCTAAACACAAAAATGCACTGGAGACCTGAAGGCCATCATGTGTAAGATTAAACAAACTCATCTTTCACGAATGATTACTCTAAATAGGAAGTCATGTTTTGTTTAACAAAATATGTTCAACAACTTTCCAAATTAGGGTTGTCCTTCTGTCCAGACCAGGCCACCTGATTCATAAGAAACAAACCCTATGAACGAGTGGGCGGGGATTGGCCTGTACCAACCAATCTCTTGAAGTTTAAGTGAGCTGGGGTCCAGCTTCCATAATGGATGAAAGCCCTCGAAAACCCGATGGAACTAAACGCATGGATCTGCCAAGCGGAGTAGACCCAGGATGGAGGTGACGCCACCAAGGTCCTGCCTGTGCCCCATCCACTTCTTCCCAACACGCGGCAAGTACTGTCTGTACTTCAGCAGGGCCCCACGAAAAACTCACGAAGAGCACAGTATGGGAGGCATTTTTGGTTGATGTATTTAGACAAGTTGATTTTTCTTGCTATTAAACTAGAAATAAATTTTAAACTTTCCTCAGTTACAATGCTAGGTATGTGGAACAGGTTCGGAATTAAATTATGCATATCGCTCATTATCAGAAAGCAGTTCTTTAAAATGAAGATGTACTGTATTCCACTATAATTGCTTTTCTAGTAAGCTTCTACCGCAAGACTATTCCTTCCACCACTATAATTATATCCAGTATTCTGCATTCTTCCCTTTCCCATATTGATATGTGAGGAAGCATCTATTGCTTCTTTTTATCAAAAAAGCTTATTAAAATTTCTTTCCTCCTTGGAAAACTGGGCAGATCTTGATCAAATTTAATTAAGCAAGTGTTAAGCCTTAAGTTAATCTTCCATTTTCATTCTTAAAGAATTTATCATAACCTATAAGTTTTTCAAACCAAATATATAGGTCTTGGGGAAAAAACCTATTTTTGTCAGTTATAATATTCTATCTAAGGAATTTTTAGAAGGCAAAATTGAAACAGAAAAAATAAAGGTAAAAACATTTCATGTGACTTCTTAGAATGTATTTACATATAAGAAATTTAAGACCAATTTTTAAAAAGTATAAGCTCTCTGCTTAAGAAAAAATTCTTCTTAAAAATGTTTTACATATCTTAAGGATACATACCCCACATTCGGCTATATCTCTGTATTTTCCAAAATGAAGAACCTATGACCCAAACAAAGGATAACAGTATTATAGCGATACATTTCATTCAAAATTACCATAACAGAAGAACAAAATTGATACCACTAATTACAAACAAAAAGTTCCATGGTAAAAAGCTGTACATACGCGTGCTTTTGTGTTCTGGTTAACCGTTTCATAAACTCCCATGTAAAACTCTGGATCGAACATATCCTGAATCATGCAGCGATACTTCACAAAGCTGTTAGGTTTCAAATAATGAAGGGGAACCTCATTCAATGACGGTACCTTGAAGGAAAATGAACAAGTCAATAAGGCATTCGTCTATAAAACATTAAGTTCACATAAACACAGACCCAAACTCAACACACCAAACCTGGTCCCATAAGAAGCCAATCCTGCCCATTGCCAACATAACATAATTGCTAGATACAAGTACTTCTGAGTTCTTCCAAGTCCATGTAAAGACCTTTGACTATAATGTAGACAAAATGCTTTTCTTTCTGACTACTTTTCTAGCAGTGGAAAAGCCACTGGCTTTGCTGAGCGATTCTGTTAAGACTACTACAGGCCAACTCTTTTTAAAAGGGCAATAATTGAAGCTTTCGCAAATACTAATCTGTTCTTAGTTAACAGCTACTGCTACCTACTAGAGGCATCAATAGAGAAACATTTAATTACTTTAAGTTGCAGGAGGTCAAAATCTTTGTATACACATCACTTATAGCACTGAAGTCAGAAAGCAGTATACCCTGATTTCTATGTTTTAAAAATTGTATGTGGATTACTACTCTGCTAAAAGAAACTGGAAGGCAGCCTAACCCACTTCCTCCACAAAGAGCAGTAAAAATCTTACCCATTTAGGAGCATTATTTTCCTTCAGCTTTTCCTTAAAATATTCAATTACTTTCTTCTCCCAGTCAGAATTAACTCCATTTTGGGCTAAAAGACAAATAGTTTTCAAAGGTAAAGCAACAACATGAAATAACAGACTACCTTCAAGCAAGCGACAAGCTCAGGAAGCCCCTGCACACACTGAGCGAGAAGCACCACCCGGCCCAGTGCTGCCCCCACCCCCACCCCCACCCCCACCCCCACCCCCACGGCAGGTCCTCAGGGGACCCCCTGCTGAGGACACCCATAGGCTGGCAGGCGGCCACCCAGCTGCCCACGCCGCTTGCCCAGTACACTGCTCTGTGAAACATTTCTCTATAGACAGTTTCATCTTCACAACTATCCTGAAATAAACAGCAGAGGTGTTCTAAAAAAAATTTTTTTTTAGTTTTGGAACAAATTTTCCAAAAAGTTGCATGAGTAGTACAAAGAACAGCTGCATCTTTGCTCCATTTGCTATCATATGTACTTTTCTGACCCATTTGGCATTAAGTTAAACACATCATATTTTTAAAATATTACTCATTATTTTTAGAGAGAGGGGAAGGAGGGGAGGAAGAAAGGGAGAGACATATCAACGTATAATACATCATATAATTTTAACTTGAAGCACTTCAGTGTGTTTCCTGACAACAGGTTACATCACGTAACCACAGCACTACCATCAACCTCAGGAAATCATAAGGATGAACACAATATTCCTTATTTAATCTACTGTACTATCCATATTCCAATTTGTCATCTGGCCCAACGCTGTCCTTCCTGCACTTTCCCCTGCAGTACAGCATCACGTATTTTAGCCACCATGTGTGTTTAATCTGGAACAGTACCTCATCCTCGTCTTTTATGACATTCATATTTAAGAAGAATACATGCCCTTAAAAAAAAGACGCTTCTAACTTTGGGTCTGTCTTCTGTCCCTATGAAAACTGCAGCCATGAGTTAGCAGTCAGACCACTTCCGTATGTGCTGCTGTGTCCTTGTCATGTGTCATGTAGAGACAAGAAGTCCACCTTCCCCTCGTGCACCACATGAGATATGAGACCCCAGCAAATGAGTTGCGCTCCCCCACTGCATAGTTACAACTAATACATAATCTGCAGGAAACGGTTTAGGACTGTGTAAATAATTGTCATGCAACTTGCCCCCTGTGCAGATTTAGCACTGATGACTCTCGCGCTGCGACTGTGCAATGATGGAAAGGTGTTTCTAATGTCACTTTAAAGATGAGAACACCAAGGCCTAAAAAATGAGAACTGGCTAAGACCAAAGAGTGAATTACTGACAAAATTAGGAGTATGTATTTTTGGGAATGAGGCTCACCAAACCACACAGCTGGCCAATCCTACCACCATTTATATTTAAAATCCTGTTAATAACACAAGGGCTCAATCCACTGAGCCACACCAGCCAGGCTTAGTTCATTTCTTTTTCTTCTTCTTTTGTGTGTATGTGTGTTTATTTATTTTTTATTTAAAAATTATTTTTAGATAGAAGGGAAGGGAGAGAAGCAGAGAGGGAGAGAGACATCAGTGTATCTGGAGGCCTTTCACCTGCCTCCAGCCACAGACCTGGCTGGAGACCTGGCTTGCAACCTGGTTATGTGCCCTGGCTGGGAATCGAACCAGCGACCTTTGGGTTCCCAGGCCGGCACCTTATCCACTGAGCCACCAGCCAGAGCTTCATTTCTTTTGTTTGCTAGGTAGCACTCCACCGTATAGCTGCGCCATAATTTGTTTTCCCACTTATCTACTGAAGGATATTTACACTGTCTCCAGGTTTTTATAACTATCAACTAAACAACCATAAACATGTGCATATAGGTTTTTGTATGAACCTAGGAACAGGACAGTTAAGTATATTGTAAATGTGTGATTACTTTTACGGTTTAGTTTTCCAGAGTGGTTGTATCATTTAGCATTCTTACCAGCAACGTATAAAAGATCCAGCTGTTTCTATCTTGCCAGAACTTGGTATTGCCACTATTTTTTCCTTTTCAATTTTA
This sequence comes from Noctilio leporinus, assembly GCA_004026585.1. NCBI lineage: Eukaryota > Metazoa > Chordata > Mammalia > Chiroptera > Noctilionidae > Noctilio > Noctilio leporinus. The sequence continues at coordinate 72,871 of PVIW01000812.1, forward strand.
GTTGTTCTACGAGGTGCATAATAGCTCATCATAGTTTAAATCTGCATTTCCCTAGTGACTAAAAATACTAAACTGGTAAAAGGTTTACTTAAATCTTTTGCCCCTTTAAGAATTGGGTTAATTATCATTGTATTTATATATATATATATATATATATATATATATATATATATATATATATATTCTAGATATATGTTCCTTATAATTTTCAAAAATATTCTCCTAGTTTATAGCTTGTCTTTTCATTCTTCTAATAGATCTCTTGCAGAACAAAGGTTTTAAATTTTGATGATGTCCAGTTTATCAAGTTTTGTTTTTTGCATCGTGTCATTGGTGTATGCCAAAGAAGTCACTGTGAAACCCTGGGTGTCAAAGATCTTCTGTTTACTTCTAGAAGTTTCCTAGTTTTAAGTTTTATACTTGGATCTATAACCCATTTTAAGTTAATATGTATAAGATATGAGATCGATAGGACAAAAATTCATTTTTTGCATATAAATACCTAGTTTCAACATCTTTGTTGAAAAGAACCCTTTTCTATTGACTCGCCTTTTGTACTATCATCAAAAAACAATTAGGATAATAGGGATGAACCTTAAAAACATACTACTTGGTGAAATAATCCAGACACAAAATAATAAATATTATATAATTCCACTTATGAAAAAGAGGTAAATCCACAGAGACAAAAATTAGAATAGAGACTGGGGGAGGGGGGCTAGAGAGGAGGATTAGCCATTGTGCCCTGGGTGGGTCTGGATAATGTGTGATGTGGCAGGCAGAAACACGGCAGACCCAAAGATAGCCGCATCCAAATCCACAGAACCTGTGTGCATGTTATCCTACAGGGCAGAGAAAACGTGAGGTGGGATATAAAATAGTTCGCTGACCTTAAAACTGGGAGATTATCTTGGTAGGTTCCATGTTATCACAAGAGTCCTTAAATGTGGAAAGAGGGAGAGAGAAGTCAGAAAAGAACTTGCCCTGCCATGGCTGGCTTTGAAGATGGAAGAGGCCCACAAGCCAGGAAGTGCTGGCAGACTCCAGAAACTGGAAAATGACAATGACATACCCTCCCATAGCGCTTCCAGAAAGGAACACAGGCCCCCTGACAACCAGATTTTATCCTAGTGAGCCATGCACCCTTCCAGCCCCGAGAATTGTTGACATAATTCACATTGCAGTGATCTGCCACAGCAGAAATAGGAACTGAACAGTGTGTGTTTTTGTTTTTGTTTTGAGGAATTGGTACATTTCATCTACATTGTTGAATTTACATCCAGAGTCGATTTTGTAATTATCCTTTTCATGTCCATCACTCTACGGTGGTATTTCTTCTTTTATTCCTGATATCACTAATTTGTGCTTTCCATGAGCTTGAATTTTCTTGTCTGTTTTTGTTGTTGACAATGTTACAGATGTCCTTCTATTACTGAAAGTAATGTTCCATTGTATGGCATACTTATACTCTTCATTTAATGCCATCATGTTTTTTGTAATCATGTGCAAGTTATTTAACGAGTTAAGAATTCATTGCACATATTACACCTTTTGCCACAGCTGCTTAATCCATTCTCTGAGAATTTGCCTCCAGAATGACGTGTGGGCCTCAGTCAATAGTCATGACTGTCCTACATAAATAACATAACAGGCCACAGCCGACTGGTGTAGGAGTGAACTCTGACTTCATGCTGGGCCAATCAGATTCTCTAACCCTGGAATCTGAGATTGAATAGAAGGTGCTAACTGGTGTGGGTTGACACTAAGAACAAGTGAATTCGGGAACTGTGTGGGGTAGAGATGAAATTACTCAGATTCCTTCTAGCTTTCCAGTTCCTGATCCACAAGTAGTCTCTTGGGGTACCCAACAACTCACTGTCCCTACCTTTGGACTCTAAAGCCTTAGAACAAATTCCATTTTTTTTTGTTCCCAGTGGCCTACCAAGGATGGGGTGGAAGAGAAATCGAAGGTGGGTACAGAAAAAAGGGGGTGAATTGTCTGTTAGGATAACAGTGACAATAAAAAAGCATACTGCCCTTTAGTCAGTTTTCTTACTGCTTGAATTCTTTAAAAGACTAGAAAATACTCCTTCTTGGCCTCCTCCACACACCACTGCCTTTTTACATGAGATACTCTAGTTCTAGTTCTATTAGATACAACCTAAGTACCTTACAAATAACCAAAAAGAATGATCTTGACCTAACCAACAATCTAAAGAGGAAATAAATAATGAATCAGTTAATAAGCATCACTACTTATGAAATTAAGTGCTTATTAACTCAAGTTTTTAATCAATCCAAGTAACAAAAATTTCTTTAAAAAAAAATAAAAGTGTACATAGCTGTCTTCTTCATTTTAACTGTAAGATTCCTGCTTTTGCTTAGGGAAAGCAATTCAATGCGGGTCACTAAATAATCACTGGGGACTGACTCATTAGCTTTATGAACATCGCTGAGCCCAATAGAGATCTGCTGCACTAAAGTATTTCTAAATCTTAATTTATGCCTTGGATCTCAATGTCCTGAATATAAACTCTTTTACATACATTAAACATTAAAAGCATTTTAGGCTATACCCCACTACTGGCTTTGAGTGGGCAGAGGTCAGGGTGCTGCTAACCACTTTCCAAGGCACAAGGCAGCCCCACAGCAGAGGATTATGTGGCCACAATGCCAATAGTACCAGGGAACTTCGTGAACCACTTCTGACACCTTCAGTAAGTCACAGACCCTTCTTCACACACTGCACAAACCCTTTTTTACATTTCAGTTGTGTTTTTACCCTTCTTGAAATAATAAAGCATAATATGCTGAAAATGTTGCATATCTTCTTCCATTTTCAATATTAAAATGGCTACACAAAAACTCACCAATTCTGATACATTTTTTAATGTATGCTGATATGACAGCTGTCACAATACAATCTACTGAAAGTGTTTTGAATGATGTTAAAGACAACTAAGCACTACTAGAGCTGTCACAGGGAAAATACTAAATGAAATTTTTGGCCAACCGAATATATGAACCACTATATGTGAGATACAAATTCAAAGCACAGATTGGTAGGCAAAGATGAATTATGACTCATATAGTGACGACTGGCCACTCACAGAATTTTAGTTTCTCATCTGAGCCAAGAAGAAAGAATTAGGGTTTGTAAGGGAAAATAGCTCCTATGGTGCATGATCACAAATTCTGTGAATCAACATGAGGTCTTGCGGGACTGTCCTAAGTTTGAGGCTGTGGTCACAGACACCATCCCAATTCTACCGTTTCTGCTGTGGTTAACTAGGCTGCTCCATTGCCTCTGTTCAACAAAGGGTCCAAGCACTTCTAGGCACAAGGTGTAGCACCGACAATGAGGATGCGCTTGTAAATAAGCAGACACAGGCCAAGAACTCTCAGAGTCAAAACCCAGCAAAGAAACCCAAGAAACAAGTAATTTCACCAATATGTTTTATGTGCACCTTCCAGGACACAGGATCCTGGTGTAACACAGAGCAGGGGCACTTAGCATGGGTTCCCAAAGGAAGAGCAAGAGCCAGGAAAGTGGAACAGGATGGGCAAGAGCACCAGGCACAGGAAACAGCTGATGCAGACGGCCCACAGGCCAGAGTCAACGGGGAAGAAATGGAAGAGGGTCTGGTGTGAGGGTGTCGTGTGAGGACTAAGAGTCAGGCAGGATGGAACCAAGAAACCCACAACAGTGGTATGCGACTTTCCTAGATGGGGCGTGAACCAATTTAAAATGATTCCCTACTAAACCAAAGAGTTTAACACCTGACATCTCACACAAACACACCCGTAGTGCTGTTATGAAAAAGGTAAGACCCTGGCTAGATCCGCTGGCTTGTGAACCAAAGGGTCCCTGGTTCGATGGGCCTACATTGCGGGCCAAGTGTCCAGCTGGGGGTGTGCGAGAGGCAACCACACATTAATGCTTCAGTCCTTCTGTCCTACTTTCTCCTCTCTCCAAAAAATGAATAAATGTTTAAAGAAAGGTATTCAATATATTCACAGTGACAGGAAAATACAGCAAAAAAATATATATATTACACTTCAAGACAGCTTCTATAAAAACTCCGGACAAGACAATACTAGTTTCTTCTCTGTAACACAACGTATACAGACAGGAACAAGAAATTCTGGTGGGGAACAACATCAACAAGGTCCAAGTCCCCACAATAATTCACACAAAAAATTTTGTTTTAAATATTTTGTTTGTTTTTAGAGAGGGGAAGGGAGGGAGAAAGACAGAGAAACATCTATGTACAAGATCAACCATCTCTCTAAGCCCTGGCTGGTAGCACAGTGGGCAAGGTGCTGGCCTGCAAACCCAAAGGCCACAGGTTCGATTCCCAAGCCAGGACACAACCAGGTTGCAAGCCAGGTCTGTAGCTGGAGGTAGGTGAAAAGCAACCATACATTGATGTCTCTCTCCCTCTCTGCCTCTCTCCCTTCCCCTCTTCCTAATAATGAAATAAAATCTTACAAAAGAAAAAAAAAAAAAAAAAAAAAAAAAAAAAAAAAAAAAAAAAAAAAAAAAAAAAAAAAAAAAAAAGATCAACCATCTCTCGTTCATGCCCCAACCAAGGACCTGGCCCACAACCCAGGCTCATGCCCTGACCAGGACTCCAACCAGAAAACTTTCAGTTCGCAGGCCAGCACTCAATCCCCTGAGCTGCACCAGCCAGGGCAACTCACAAAATTTTCAAAATACTGTAAAGCCAGTATTTCACGTCCATATATAACCTTTCTGTACCATGACAAGATGTGCCCCTTAGGATCATACACTTAAAAAGGAGACAAAACCTGACACAAAGACATTCAAATCTCTATCAGATCTAAAATCTCCTCATTTGTCCAGCACAACTAGGGTTTGGGATATTTCTCATAAATAAAATGTTCCCAAGATCAGTAAATGGAACTTCACTCGGTAAACACCAAAAATTTATATTTTTGAAGGATTTTTCCTATGAAATATCTATCCATCTACATCCTGGTAAACCAATTGTGAAATTTAAGCTTCAGTCCACATCATGGGGCCATTACTTTGGACATCAATTATGGGCTCCTATAGTCATTATGAACATCAATCAATTACTAGGAATTAGTGAGAGATATTTGCCCCTTCCTCAGAGCACTTTTGACAGATATACAATTTTTTTTTTTTTTTGGGGGGGGGTGGTTAAAAAAATATATACATAAGCCCCGGCTAGATGGCTCAGTTGGTAAGAACATCGTTCCAGTACACCAAGGTTGCAGGTTCAATCCTGGGTAAGGGACCATAGAAGCAACCAATGAACGCACCATTAAGTGGAACAACCAATCAATGTTATCTCTCTAAAATCAATAAAAATAAAACAAATTTAAATACACACACACACACTCACACACACACAGAGTTTTTCATTTCCCTTTTATGGGGTTGTCAGTCAGTGTTCACTGGCCACCACCGGGCAGCCCACTAGGATTTCTTCTACTTTTCTGCCTGGAGTTCCAGCCTGGGGAACCACCTAACCAAACTAGTTCAAGTCACAGGGAAAAGGATAGAGTTGCTGAATCTCTCACTCGAAGAAACAGTACCTAGAGTTTTACACCATCAGTTTCGGCTCCTGGGAAGGACCTAGCCCCTGCATCGGGCGTTCTGGGTACCACCCCGCGGTGCTTTTGAGCGCGCTCAGGCCACTGGCCGGCTCCCAGCTGCCCGCACACGCGCCGGCGCTGCGGCTCAGACACGCGGATTTCGGCGGGGAGCCCGGCCTCCACTCCCAACCGTAGGGACGGTGTCAACTCGCCCAGGTAGCCCTAAACCAGCCTAAAACCCCTCCCCGCCCCCTGAGCAGAGACGCAGCATCCCTAACAGCAGCAACGGCGACTCCCACGTACCAGGCAGGTCCGCAGCCCCGTCCCTCCGTCCAGGGAGGAGCGAATCGGAGCGGCTCCGGCCCCGGGAAACCGAGGCGGCTTCCCCAGTGCCCCCGACAGAAGGAGGCTGTCGCTGCACCTCCGCTCGCAGGGGCAGGATGTGTGCAACAGCAGTTGGAGCCAACTTCTGCCGCCGCGAGCCAGCACTCCGACACCGGAAGTTTTGAAATCTCCTGCAGGCTTCCCACGGCCAAGCGCCTCTCCTTCGCCCCGTCTCCGCGGGGCCTCCCCGCGCCCCGCCGACCTCTCGGGGCTCCGCGGGCACGGGGCGCGGGCCCCGGCGGCGCCAGGCAGCGGAGCGCAGCCGTCAATCACGGCCGGCCGCCCGCTCCGCGCCGCGTAACCTTGGCCGCCGGCGGACCGCGAATCCCGCAGGTGGGAGGCACCTGCGGCCCCGACCGGGAACCGGGGTGTCTCCGCGCCCGCGGCGCAGGCCCGGCTGGCCGTCTGGGCCGCGGGAGCCCCCAGCACAGCCCCGCGTGGGGCCCGGCGCCCGGCTCGGGAAACTCGGCGGCCCGCCCGCCCCGCCCCCGGCACCGCCGCTCACCGAAGAAGCCCTGCACGATCCCGAGCGGGTGGCTGAGCCAATCCTCCCCACACGGCATCTCGCCGATCGGCGCCCCGCACCACGGCTCCTCCTCGGGGGCTCGGCCGCGCCTCGCCCGCGCCCTCCCACGCAGGGCGAGACTCGTGGCGCCGGCTGCCCGGCCTCGGGGAAGAGCGGCGGCGGCGGCAGCCCAGGAGCTGCCAGCAACGGGAAGGCTACGCGTACGAGTCCCCAGCCTCCACTTCGCACAATGGCGGGAAATAGGCGCCACCGACCGCGCTGCTTGCGACCTGGGTGGAGCTCGCGCGGGAGGGGCGGCGGGAGCGCGCGGCGCGGCCCCGCGGGCGAGGAGGCGGGGCCGGCCCGGGGGCGGGGCGGCGGGTGGGGCCGCGCCGCGCGCCGCCATCTTGGAAACGGGCAACGGGACGGGCAAGCCGGCCTCGGGGCGGCTGCGCGCTAGGAGCCGGGCGTCGCCGGCGGGGCGCGGGGCGCTTTGACACCCGGTGCAAAGGTGAAGAAGGGAAGGCCCGAAGCCCCGCTTATGCATCCCTGGTGCGGGGTGTCGCCCAGGCCGGAGGCCGGGACAACGCAACAGCACAACCCCAAAGGGACCCCAGCGTCGTCCCGGGCCGAGTGGGAGGGCGCAGCAGTCTCTGCAGCCCGCCCACCTCTTGCTTGTTTCCCTGGTGGCAGCTTTTCCCCTCTGACACCGTGTCCACACCAGTGTAGTGGCGTTTCCTCTGCGGGGCGAAGCCGTACCCCGCTGGGGAGGTCGCCTGTACAAGAGGCGGCTCCGAAGGGCCCCGCCCCTGGCCGGCGGCGGCGGCCTGGAAGCCGGGAGCAGCGGCTTTGGCGAGTTCCTGCGGAAAGTGAGTACCAGGATCCCGTCGGGATGAAGAAGGCGGCCCCGCGCCCCAGAGAGCAGACCTGCGGGCACCTGTCGCGAGGAGATGTGGGCAGCCTCGGTTCTGCTCGTCCAGACTGCGCGGCGGACTCCGGCGGCGGCGGCTGAACGCGGGGCACCGGGACGGGCAGCCCTGAACCGAGGCTGGAAAGTGGGGAGATGGAGAACAAGAACCGAACCCAGCTTTCTAGCCCCTCGAGGGCAAAGAGGGGCCCTCGGTGCTTCTCAGTGCGAGCTAATGAGTTGGCTGTCGCCTCTTGCGAGTGGGGGGCAGTTGAGAAAACCGAGTTGCAAGTTTAGGGCGTTCCCATCACGTTTCCCACGCGTTGGTTGGCTTGGCCGAGAGGGTCGCCCAGGGCCTGGTGTTCAGTGCAGAAGCTCCCTGCTTTGGCTGCGTGGCCAGTAGGAGGCGAATTACCGTCGACCTCGGAGCAGCTCGGGCGTGAATTGCTTGAGTGGGTCCCTTTTACTCGGGTGTTGGTTTGCAACGGAGACCCGGGGACCCTCTGCCCTTGGGCCTTGCGTCCTCGGTGCGAACCGCTGTGGGCGGAATGACTAGGCGGCGAGGAAGACCTGAGCAGAGCGGGACGGCAAGGTGGGCCCGGTACGGGTCCCCTGCGTGGGAACCCCTGGGCACCTCGCAACGGGGCACACCTAGGCGGGGGCCTCTAGGGCAGGGTATCCTTCCCTAGCATATCGCTGGTCTTGCGGTTTAGACCCCCGGGCCATTCCTATTGCTTGTCCTGCGGCTTGGACTCTCCCCTGACCTAGTCTCCTCTGACTTGTTGCTTAGAGGAGGAACAAGGGGAGGAAAAGCCCTATCGACTTCCAAACAGCCCTTGCAGGTGACTTCCTTAAGCGCTAAGTCCTCGAGGCAAGGCGATTCCAAATCTAGTAACCCTAAGAACAAAGCCTTGGATATGCTTTGGTCACACTAGAGATAACATGTAGGCCACATTCAGTGATTCAGCTCCAGGCCCAGAAAAGCAGCAAAAGCGGCAGGAGGGAAGCCCTGGCTGACATCAGGACCAGATGCAATGACTAATGACCCCGCCCCTAACACTCTATAATCAGGACAGGCCTTGACCCTGAAAGGACGCAGGGAAGAGCTAATGAATATTCTGCAGAGGTCCTCCTCGGGGACCTCCCCGAAGATTCTGCCTTTAGCCAGGGCACAAAGGATCTGGCGCACTCTTCCTCCTTTTCCTCCTGCCCCTCCCCCCAGGCACATTTGCTGGTTTTTCTTCACCTAAGTGCCAAGGCCCTTCTTTGAGCTCTGTAACTTGGGTTCTGAGCCCATGCAGCCCGGCTGGCTCACCTTTTCTACCTCTGTGCCTTCCTAAATCAACTTGCTCCTAACTTTGAGTTCCTTGGCTCTGAATTCCTTCTTTGCTGAACTCAAGTACCAAGGTTGATGAACTGAGGTCTGGTGACAATTTGGTGCCGTTTCACTGCTAACAGAACAGTATTTTCAACCTGGTTGGAAATCCACGGTGCAGAGGGCCAACTGTATGTGTTGTTCTTTGCCATTTTGTACAAGGGACTTGAGCATAAGGATTTTTCATGGTGTGGGTAGGATCTTGGAAGCAACTCTCCAGAGGTACCATGGGACAGCTTCAGTTTTAAGAGAATCAAAAGTTATATTGCAGCCCTGGCCAGGTAGCTCAGTTGGTTAGAGCACTGGCCCCATAGCCACGTGAAACCGGAAAAGGCAGTGTTTGTGCTGCCTGACATCTCCCAGACCCAATCAGCAGACAGATTGAATCTTTATGGGCGCTTTACTCAGATGGTCAGTGATCTGAGAAGACAGCGGGTTTACAACCTAATAGACTGTCTTATGTTCCATTATAAAGGGGCCCTTTTTATAAGAAGAAAGGTGTGTAGGTAAAGAGTTTAGAATTCAGGGGGGAAATTTAATGAGATAAAAGTTGCAGCATTCTTCCATCTGTGTTCCGGGCCATGGTCTTTATGTTCTGGGTGTGGTAGGCTCACCTTGGAGTGTCATGGCATAGGTACCATTTTGATGGCTTGCAGTCTTCCTGAGACACGGAGGTGAAACTGCTTACAGTTACCTGGAGTCAAGGTGAGTCATACCCCCAGTTCCTGAAACAACTGCTTTTTTACATCCATTGATTACTAAGCTTATTAGCTGTTACCTGAAACTAAAATTTTCCAACATTTGAGTCCTCCATCACCAGGTTCCAGGTTTAATCCTCAGTCAGGGCATATACCAGAATCAACTGGCCAGTTGGCTGGAGCATCCATCGTGCCATACACCAAAAGGTTGGGGGTTCAGTTCCTGGTCAGGGGACATACTTGGTAGTGAGTTCAATCCCTGGTTGGGGTCTGTATGGGAGGCAACCAATCACTATTTCTTACATCGATCTTTCTCTTTGTCTCTCTTCCTCTTTCTCTAAAATCAATAAACATTAAAATAATTAAAAGAATCAACCAATGAATATATTAATAAGTGGAACAACAAATCCCAGTGTTCTCTCTTTCTCTAAAATGAATTTTAAAAAAATTATAGCCCTGGCTGGTGTGGCTCAGTAGATTGAGCCCTGGCCTACAGACCAAAGGGTGGCCAGTTGATTCCTGGTCAGGGCACGTGCCTGGGTAGCAGGCCAGGTCCCCAGTTGGGGTGTGTAAGAGGCATCCACACATTGATGTTTACATCTCTTTATCCCTCCCTTCTCTCTAATCAATCAATCTTAAAAAAAAAGTTACAGGATTTCAACTGTGTGGAGGCTGGCACCCCTAATCCTCTCAATGTTCAAGGGTCAACTGTAAATGTATGACATAAAAATGTCTGCTTTTAAATCGTAATTTCACATTTGCTTTATATAAAATTGCAGCTTGATACCACCTTGGCAGTGACTAGGAACACGTCATCTTTGGGTTTCTCCCTCTATAGAATATTTAGTGATTAATAAATAATGGTTTATAGAGTTGTACACTTGAAATCTGTGTAGCTTTATTAACCAATGTCACCCCAATAAATTAATTAAAATATAAAAAAAATAATTGTTCAGGTTTTACTGAAAGAAACATTGTGGTCCTTATGTAATATAATTATTTTATAATGTGAATCATTTCACCCTCTAATTTTTCTGGGGCAGAAAGTTTTGATATTACTCCATCTCTATGGCAAGATTTTCTTTGCCTACCACTAGTCATCACACTTCTGCCTCTACCCCAAGTCTGCATTTTGTTGGAGGGCCTTAAGTAACCCTGTCTACAAGTAATTGCCTAGGGCACTGGGAATATTGGAGCGAAAAAAAAAAGACCATCCTCGCCCTGATGGAATGTACTGTCCAGTGAGCGACGTATTACTAAATAATTATTCACTTACAGCTATGATAGCTGTCAGGAAAGAAAAAGTTAAATTCTGTCAGAGGGATGAACAGCTCCACCCACCCTTGTTGTCCCCAAATGCCTTCAAAAATTCGCTTCACATGTCACTGCTGCCACCAAATCTGTTCAAGAACACGAAAGGAACTGAGTAAATGAAGATGTAATTGTCTTCATTGAAAAGTTCATGAAGCCCTGGCTGGTGGCACAGTGGATAAGGCCTGCGAGCCCAAGCATCGCTGGTTCGATTCCCCAGCCAGGGCACGTAACCAGGTTGCAAGCCAGGTCTCCAGCCAGGTCCGTAGCTGGAGGCAGGTGAAAGGCAACCATACCCTGATGTCTCTCTCCCCCTCTGTGCCTCTCTTCCTTCCAAGGGGCTGTAAGGAATGAAAGGTTTTTATAGGCAGGGGGACAGGACAGGGAAATCATTAGCAGAAGAAAAAAATTATCTCAGGCAAGCTCACCTCCCTTTTGTAAAAGGGCTGCAGGGTTCTTAGCAGGCAGATTTTGTCACTTGAGATGATGAGGATATTCCAGACTGGTTGGTTTAGCTCCTTCCACATTCCTGGAAGGAGCTAAAACTCCAACTACGTGACTTCACCTTGGGCCTGTTTCTTGAACAAAAACACATTTTCTGTATCCCACATAGGAAGACACCCTCAGCTTATTCCTTTATTTATTCATAGAGGGAATGGAGGGAAACATCCATGTGTGGTTGCCCTTCATATATCCCCAGCGGGGGACCTGGCCCGAAACCCAGGTGGGTGCTCTGACTAGGAATCAAACCGGTGACTCCCTGGTTCACAGGCCAGCATGCAATCTACTGAGCCGCACCAGCTAGGATGTTATTCCTTTATTTTGGTGTATCATCTCCTCTATAGTCCTTCTTGGGAGGCAAATAGTTCAGGAGGTGAATTCCTCTCCATTTTGACGTCTTTTTAGCCTTTTGGAACCTTTAGGGATCTTTTTCTCTCTTGCTCTGGCGTGTGCCTGTTTCACCTACTGTGCTGGGTCCTCAACTCTTTTATTTTTAATCCTCACCTGAGGATATAGATATAGATTTTAAAGAGAAAGGAAGGGAAAGAGAGAGAAAGAGAAACATCAATCGGTTGCTTGCCCTACGGGTGCCCAGGGACCAAGCCTGAAACCTAGGCATGTGCCCTGACTGTAAGGATCAAACCAGAAACCTTTCTGATGTACGAGATGACGCTCCAACCAACTGAGCCACCTGGCCAGGGCTCAACTCTTTAAATCTGCAAACCTGTATCCTTCGTTTCTGGGAACACTTTTTTTCCCCTTTGATGATTCCCTCCCCTACATGTTCTCTGTCTCTATTCTTGGCAGAACTGTTAATATTCAGATATGGGATAACCTTACCTAGCACTCTAATTTTCTTAGGTTTGCCTCCTAGATTTCATGTTGGTCATTTTGCTTTACTTTTTGGGAATTTTCTTATCTTTATCTTTCATTTATTTCATTTTTGTGATCTTATTCCCTTTATTCTCTTCCAGCTAATAAACATGACCACCAGTGGCACAACACTCAGACACACAGCACCCAAAAGTGAGGCCTCCCTTCAGTCCAGGGGGCGTTAGGTAGGATAGGTGGTGAACTAAGACAGGAAGGAGGAGGGAAACATGTCTCACCAACTAACTTGGCAGTCCTGAGCTGGGTCCAGTAAGACTGCCCAGTGTTCTGAATGTCGCAAGCAGGGACACTGCTGGAGGGGAGGGTACGTGAAACTGCTGGGAAAGGGAGCCTCTGTAGCAATTTCACTCAGACAAAGAGCCTTTACTAACTGAAGGAGGGAGAAAGAAAAGCTTGGTAGCTGTACATGACTCCCAAGATTTGGAAGGGGTCCCTAGAAGCTATTGAAGTATATAACCCCTGAACCCCAGTAGTTGACACTCAGATTAGCTGAGTGCCCACTTGTTGCCTTGGCTCACGTGTGTAGAACAAAATTACCAACAACTTTATTTCCTCTATATGTGGGGCATTTGGAGTAGTGGGTGCCTGCTTGCAACTTTGTGCTCCAGTGTGTTTCATAAGTAAACTTGCTGTCTCATTCCCACCACACGTGTCATCTCTCCCTTGAATTTGTCTCTTTCAAGTGAGGCAAGAACCTAGGAAGAAGCTGGGGGTGGGGGGAATAGCCCAGATTGAGTCTCTTTCCAGTAACAGAGATATTGACTTTTTTTGTTTTCTGAATTTGCCTTTTTAAAAAAAGTATATTTTATTGATGATGCTGTTACAGTTGTCCCAATTATTTTTCCCTTTGCGCCCCCTCCACCTAGTAACTCCCTTCCCTCCAGCAGTCCCACCCCATTTAGTTCATGTCCATGGGTCATGCCTGTATGTTCTTAGGCCTCTCCCTTTCCTATACCATTCTTAGCAGCCTCCTGTTTATTTTGTACCTATTACGTATGTTTCTTAATCCCTGCACCGTTTCCCCATGTCTTCCCCTTTCCCCTTCCAGCTATAATATGGGGATTACATATGGGGATCCAAATGATTCCCATACCTATGATTCTGTTCCTATTCTAATTGTTTGCTTAGTTTTTTAGTTTTTAGATGCTGTTGTTGAGAGTTGTGAGTTTGCTGTCATTTTAGTGTTCATAATTTGGACCTTCTTATTTTTCTTAAGTTAGTCCCTTTAACATTTTATATACTAATGGCTTGGTGATGATGAGTTCCTTTAGCTTTACCTTGTCTGGGAAGCACTTTATCTGCCCTTCCATTCCAAATGATAGCTTCGTTGGATAGAGTATTCTTGGTTGTAGGTTCTTGCTCTTCATCGCTTGGAATACCTCTTGTCAGTCCCTTTCTGCCTGCGGGGTTTCTTTTGAGAAATCAGCTGACAGTTTTATAGGCATCCCTTAGTAGGTAACTCTCTTCTTTTCTCTTGCTTTTAAGATTGTCTTTATCTTTAACCTTTGACATTTTAATTATGATGTGTCTAGATGTGGTCCTCTTTGGGTCTAGCTTGTTTGGGACTCCCTGTGCTTCCTGGACTTACATGTCTATTTCCATCGCCAAATGTGGGAAGTTTTCCTTCATTATTTTTTCAAATAAGTATTCAATTTCTTGCTCTTCCTCTTGTCCTTCTGGCACCCCTATGATTCAGATTCAGACATTTAAAGTTGCCCCAGAGGTTCCTAAGCCTCTCCTCATTTTTTTCAATTTTTGTTCCCCCTTTCTGTACTGGTTGACTGTTTATTTCCTCCTTATGTTCCAAATTGTTGATCTGAACCCTGGCTTCCTTCCCTTCACCATTGGTTTCATGTGGATTTTCCTGTTTCACTTAGCAGAGCCTTCCTTTCTTCCCTTCTGTTTGTTGTACTTAATCTTATCTGTCAAGTGAGTGAGCATCTTTATTACCAGCACTTTGAACTCTGCATCTGTTAGGTTGGTCACCTACTTGTGGCGTTGTTTTAGATCTGCTTCCTCTTTTGGGCCTTACTTCTCTGTCTTATCAATTTGACCACCTCCTGTGCTTGCCTGTGTCTTAGGTAGAGCTGTTGCTATGTTGTAAGGGGTGGAGGCTTAGGTATTGGTTAACCCAGGGTGACCCAGTTCACCAAGTTATGGCTGCCGTATGGGGAGGGTCTGAAAGGGAACAATGCTGCTTGCTCAGTCCCTTTGCCAGGCACTCCTCTCACTTCCTGTATGGGACTGGCACCTCTCTAGCTGTTGCCCTGGCATTCGTTCTCAGAGTGGGTGGGTGTGTGATGTTCCAGGACCCCGGGGTCCCTTTAAACAAATAGACTCCGCTGAGAGATCAGCTGTTCCTTCCTCCACCCAACCCGCACTGATTTTCAGAGTCAGGAACAATGAGGCTTTATCTTCCCTGGTGCTGGAACTGTGAGCTGGGCCCCTGGTGTGGTGCTGGGGTCACTCCTGGCTTTTATAATGTGTGGCTGCTCCTTCCGCTGCCTGGCCACAGCCACACCACATCCTCTCCACTCCCTTCCCCTCCTACCTGTCTGGCAGAGTATTGCTCCGTTATCTTTGTTGGACTTCCTTGCTGTTCAATGTTTTTGGTAGTCCTGGTTGTTTTTAGTTTTGAAGTAGTTGTATTTCTTATTTTTGCGGAGGGTGATAAGTGTGTTTACCTATGCATCCATCTTTGGCTGAAGTTCCTCTTTTCTTTTTTTATTATTAAAAAAATTAATTTTATGTTCATTTAATCCAGGAAAAATGGAGATAAAACTTTTTTAAAGGTTTTATTTATTTACTTTTAAAGGGAAAGGGAAGGAGAAAGTGAGGGAGAGAAACAGCAATGTGCTAGGGATACGGGGACCAGTTGCTTCTCCTGGTCCCAACCGGGAACCTGGCCTGCAACCCAGGCGTGTACCCTGACCAGGAATCGAACCAGTGACCTTTCAGTTCGCAGGCCAGCACTCAATCCACTGAGCCATACCACCCAGGGCCGAATTTCTTTTCTTAAAAATTTTTTCTTTATCCTTACCTGAGAACATGCTTATTGATTTTAGAGAGGGGGAAGGGCTAGGGGCTAGGAGAGAAAAAGAGAAACACCAGTGTGAGAGAGAAACATCAGCTGGCTGCTTCTGGCATATACCCTGACTGGGGACCAAATTCAAAACTGAAGCATGTGGCCTAATCAGGAATCAAACCTGTGACCTTTTGAGTTATAGGACAATGCTACAACCAACTGAACCACATTGGCCAGGGTTCTTTTCTTTTTCAAACATACCCTGATGCTGTTCTTGGTTGCTGATTCTCTCATTCCTCTGAAGATAGTATTCACAGGTATTTTCCTGTTTTGCCTTCCTGTGTAGGCTGTTTCTTCTGAGATGCCCTTTTCTGTTCCTTTGAGCGTGCCTTGTTTTGATCTCTTTCATGTTAAAGGATCTTCTCAACTATGTGGTGATCATATGTAAGGCATGGGCACTAAAAAGGTGATTGTGAGTTCGGAGCATGTAAATAGGCCTTGGTGGGGTTTTGTTGCTGTTTTTTGATTAGTCTATATGGAGGTTATTGTCATACAAATATTTCATAGAAACAGGATCGTATCAAGCAAGGTCAGGGTGATAGCGAACAATTTTAAAATGGAGTTCTGGCCCTGGTGGGGTAGCTCCATCAGTGGGAGCATTGTCTCGATATGCCAGGGTTACGGGTTTGATCCCCAGTCAGGGCACATACAGGAGACTATGGAAGCACAGATGTGTAGAGCAAGGATTCTCTCCCTCTCTCAAATCAATAAATGAAAAAAATATATATATATATTTATATAAAATGTAGGTTTGTGCACGTTGCTCTACTTACATGTGGGCACAGGCTTTCCCAACCTCAGGCTCAGCACCTGCACTAGACTGATGCCCCCTCTGCAGACACAGCCCTGGCGCGCTTGGTACCACACCTGAGTTAGCAGGAGCCTCAGCCGTTTTTGCAGGGAGTGCATGTGTACCGTTTGCATGTTCAGGAGCAGTGCAAATTAAAGTGCAGGGACATCTGGGGTTCATTTCCAACTGAGGTGAGATCACAGGTCCAAAGCGAGTGGTGAAGAAGGACTTGGGCTAGTGGCAGGTGTGTTCTGGGGCATGTTGTGAGCTTAGGTACGGGCTGACCTGGCTGCGCTGTCTTACTATGAAACCCTGAGTTCAGCATCTCTTTTGTTCCCATGACCCAACCTGCCGAGAGGTGGAAGACCTGGCACCTTAGCGTTTTTGTAGAGAAACTGAGCTGGGGTGTGGGAGAAATTGTTTTATTGTTCAGTATGTACACATTTGCCTAATCCTCCTTTTGTTTTACCCTCTCCAGAAGGGAAAATTGACAGTCCTCTTTCAAGAAGGGGGACGGTTCATGTTCTAGTTCCTCGAGTTGGGGAGGGGACTGAAGTGCTTCTGAATCAGTTTTAACCAATCCTCCTAATAATCGACCTCTCTCTTCCCCTCCTTCCACTTCCAGAGGTGCCTACGGTTTCAAGTCCTAAACATTTTGGTGAATCCACAGCGTCGATAAAAGTGCCTGTGAGCTTTCCCCATTGCTGGTGTTCCAAAGCACCTAGTACCTGTCTGTTTCTCTGATACCTTCCAAAATGTCGCTGTAGCACCCTCGCCCACTCCCCCCACCCGTAGGGATGCAGGCTTAAAAACCAAACAAACCCACTGGTGTTTTCAACAGTTTCAGGAGGAAGAAAATAAAGATACACCTGTTCAGTCTAATATCCTCCCCTGGGAATTACTCTTATTTCTGCTCATTCCTACTGCAATCACTAATCTGAGCCGCCATCATTGCTCAGCTGGTCTACCTGCTCGTCCTCCTCCAGGCTTTATATTTTCTTTCCTGTTTTATTATTCTCAAGTTGGAGTGGATTTTCTACAAAGCAAATGTTATTATTTCTCCGCCCTCCTTGAGACCTTTTAAAATTTCCTTTTCCTATTAAGTGCAAGGCCCTGCATCATTAGCCTTGATCTGTTAGCGGTGAAATGGCACCAGGATGGTACTGGTGGTTGGGCCTCCTCAGCTCAGCAACCTTGCTACTTGAGTTCTGGCTAAGAATTCAGAGCCAAGACTCAAATACAAGCAAAAGTTGATTTAAAAAATCACCAAGGCAGAAAAAGTAAGCCAGCTGGGCTGCATGGGCTCAGGAAAGGAGTTATAGAAGTGAAGGGAGCCCTTGGAACCTAGGGGCAAGGAAGCAAGGGTACAGTGCCTAGGGAGGGGGAGGAGGAAATGCTTGATCACCAAATAAAGAGAAGGGGGGGGGGGCACATGAGTATGCTGGGCCCTCAGTCCTGAGGGTTTTTGTCTCCTCCCTAACGTGGGGATCTTGCATCCCAAAGGAGGATCTCAATGGATCATTCATCAACTTTCCAGGTGTGTCCTTTCAGGGTCGTGGTCTCTACTGATTGGTTGGCACCAGGGCAGGGGTCACTAGTCATCCCACCTAAAGTCAGCCATGACATCACCCTACCTGGCCCTGCTGCTCTTCTGGGCCTGGAGCTGGAACACAGCTGTGGCCTGGATGTTATCTCTCGTTCCACTGAAGCTCTGTCAGTGGTCAACAGACCTGAAACTTTGTTCCTAAGAGTATTTGATGCAGGTCAGAACCTCATTATTTCCACGGCTTACTGCTCAAGGGAGTGGTAGTACCAGGGCTTATATGGGAGTCTATGAGGTTCTTCTCTGGCCCCTTTGTTTCCCCTCGGAGGGGTCTATCACATGACTAGCAACATGCCAAGGGAGGAAGTCAGAGGACGGTCAGAACTGCATGACCAGTGTGATAGGCTAGGGGAAGAAAGGTCACCCTGGGGGCAAAGTCTCATTCTATAATTATCTATTACTAGGCACCCAGGGCTCTCCGCCCTGCCTGACCTTCTGTACCTGGCCTATTGTTCCTACTCAGAACTAACTGCCTACGGCAGACCCATTTTTCATCTTTCATCTCGGCTCCCAGCCATGTTCTAACTTAGACTTCTCTTAACACCCAAATTGGCATCTCAGAGTATCTCTAAGTACTGTCTCTTACCACTCCCTCCAAGCCCTCCTCCCCAAGCTTTTCCAGTTAATTTCTACTAATTGTCTTTTAGGTATCAAGTTTGATTTTGTTTTAGGGAAGCTTTTTATGTCACTCCTAACTAGCTAGGTCCTTTGTTGATAGTCTGATTGTTTGAAATATTTGTTATCCCTCCCCATAGATGGGTTATACCTCCCTCCCTTGATGGGAAATTCTACACGATAACTTTCATTGTACTTTTATTTATTGTTATTGTATCTTTAAGTATCTTTCTGACAGACAAGACAGTCTCCAAGAAGGAGGGTCCTGTGTTTTATCTTACAGGTGATGGTATCCTCAGTGTTTGGTATATTACCTTGCCCACCCAGAGTAATGTGAAGGACTCTCTCCTTGGCCGAAGTCTAGCATGGCTTTTAGCAGCTTAAGGTGCCTAGTTCCCTTTAAAATGCCTGCCTGAGAACGATGGACACTGTGAGAAGAATTCACTGTCTGTCCCAGTCAAAATCTGGTGATAGGCATACAGTCCCCTGAACCCCTTCTTAAAGCATTTACTTTAGAAAGCTTGCAGTCATAATTCCTTTCTCCTCCCCTTTGAGATAAAAACCTTCTGTATCCAGAACTCCCTTCTCAAGGACAGGAGAGCTGTCTCCTCCCAGCTTGGTGTGTACCTTGTTCTAACTTGTATCATTGCATATCATTAAGGTCCGAGAACTTGGTGGCCTAATCCATGGACCAATACACCTCAGTACTTTCAGTACCGCTTTAAGACAATGTTTAGTTTCCAACCTTTTGTTTTGGGGAAGTTTAGTTCATGATCTTCCCTCTTCCCTATTTCAATAGTTAGTACTGAATAAAATCTAAACTTACTGCTTTTACTAGTGTCTGGTGTTATTTTATGTTTGACAGTAAACACACTAAATAGTTACGGAATTAAGCAATAAAGTTTCTATATATGTGTGAGCAGCTGAGGGGAGGTGATATAAACTCAAAACGTCCTTTGAGGTCTCCTTTATATCCCTCTTTTGCTCTTTGAAAAGCTGCCTGTCTGGTTTTTTCTTTCATATTGTCTATGAAAAAAAAAAAGACAATTAGATCCATATTATTTACAGTGCATTTTTGGGATGAACTAGTCAGATTATTGTAGAGACAGAAAGCTGTTTAAAAAGTCACAATCCCATCACCTTGGCTGGTGGCACAATGGATAAGGTGCCAACCTGTGAACTCAAAGGTCGCTGGTTCGATTCCCAGCCAGGGTACATAACCAGGTTGCAAGCCAGGTCTCCAGCCAGGTCCGTAGCTGGAGGCAGGTGAAAGGCAACCATACACTTATGTCTCTCTCCCTCTCTGCCTCTCTCCCTTGCCCCCTCTCTAAAAATAATAAGTAAAATCTTAAAGGAAAGTCCCAACCCTGAATTTCAACAACGTATTTTCTCTTTTAAACAATTTTTCCCCCTTATGGCTTATAAACTTGAAAAGTTTTACCGGTTCTATTGCTGAGCCAAACACGAGTTCAGGTCAGTCCAGAACACGCGTGTAGGCAGGTGGGATGCGGCCCGGAGCGGGCGGGGTCGGGTAGACCAGCGCTGCAAGCGGCCCGCCCACCTCGCCCGCTCCGCCGGCCACCTGCTCCAGCGGGCTTCCGCCCTTCCTCCACAATCGGCCAGTACGCCCTCCCGCTCTCGCCGGCGCTTTTAGAAAGCAACCCGCGATTTTCAGCGTTACCTTGCGCCTGGGTCCAGAGCCTGTGCCGGGCTCCTGCCCCCGGCCCCTCCGCCTGCGTGCAGCAGGGGACACCCCCCCCACCCCCGCCGGGCTCGGGCGTGAAGCCGGCGCCGCCATGTTGACGCCTGGCACGCCTAGCAGGAGGGAGAGGGCCACGCGCAGCGCCGGACTTCCGGCCCCGGTGCGCAAGTGCGGAAGTGTGTTGGCCGCGAGTGTGACTGGTTTCCGGTTGGTGGCGCCTCACTGGCTTCCCGGAGACGTGTAACGGGTGGTGGGCCACAGCCATGGCTGAGAGGAAAGCCAACGGCGGGGGCGCCGCCTCCACCTCGTCGTCGTCGTCGGGCACTAACTTGCTCTTCTCCTCCTCGGCCACGGAGTTCAGCTTCAACGTGCCCTTCATGCCAGTCACCCAAGCCGCCGCCGCCCCGGCCTCCTTGCTCCTGCCTGGAGGTAGAGGGAGAGGGGGGTGTGGTGGGGCGAGCGTGCACCCGGGGCCGGGTGGGGGTGACGGGCGGACTGCGGGTTCCTTCTGCCTCGAGGGGACCCTGGGGTCGCCGCCCGGGCGGTGGGTGGCCAGCCTGGAGCGGCCTGGGTGCCCCGGGCCGTGGGGGCGGGGCTCGAGGCTTGCTGGGCCCTGCGTGCGGGACCCTTCCCTGCTCGAGGGCTGGCGTCGCCCAGGTTTTGGGTGAGCGCTTCCTGGCATGCCAGGTACTTGCAGGGCCTGCGGAGAAAAGGGACAGGGTCCCCTCTTCTCGGATGCAGTGGGCTGTCCCTTGGGTAGACGTGCCACGTAGAGAATGCAGGCAGAGAATGCAGTCTTCACCTTTCAAGATGGTGGCCCTTAACCCCGAGTTCTTACTTTATTATTGTAAAAGTTGCTTGCCCCTCACCCCCCAGTTATTTGTTTCTGGAGAGCGGGGAAAGGAAGGAAGAGAGGGAGAGGAACATCAATGGGTGGTTGCGTTTTTGCTCCCCGCGTTTGGGGACCTGGCTTGCAACCTGGTTACGTGCCCTGACTGGGAATCGAACCAGCGACTCTTGGGTTCGCAGGCCGGTGCTTAATCCGCCGAACCGCCAGCCAGGGTGAGTGGTTGCTTTTTAACAGTTGTGTGGCGTAACCCAGGGAGTGCTGTTGAGGAGCAGGCCCTGTGCTCCAGCTCTGCCCTGCCAGTAACTCCGTGGGATCTCAGGCATGTTGCTCTTGCTGTGCTCAGTTTCCATGTACAGCCCGATAGGGCTGTAAGGAGAAATGAATTAATTTTGTACAGCACTGAGTACAGTGCCTGGGACGTGGTGTTGTACTAATGTCTGCAAAATAAACGTGTCTATGTGGACTGCGGGCTTCTTGAAGTTTGCCCCTCTGACTTAATTTACTCTTATTTCTAGGGTATTTAGTGACTAGCACATCGTTCCTCAGTTGAATGTTTTCCTATTGAATATTCATCCTCCTTTGGAGGGCTAAGGGAAGTTTTGTTTCTGAAGTGAAGGGCAAACTGGAGGCAGTCGTATATGCAGAGTCCACTTCCCTTGTGTTACGTTTCTTCTTGGTGCTCATCACCACCTGACATGTACGTGTACTTGTTTCACCTTACCCGTCTGGAATGTAGCGCCACAAGAACAGGAAGGTGTACCTAGAACAGTACCTGCTATGCTGTGTGCTAATTTTTCGGTAGGTATTTGTTGAATGACGAAAGGATGGGAGCCAGGAATATGTATGTTCATTTGACATTGTGGCTGGGTTATTTTTGTTAAGTTGATGAAACAGCCTAGAAGCTCCAGCCAGAATCTCTGCAAGCCCAGTGACTTCCTTCAGCAGGCCTTTGTCAGGTTGCAGAGACATGGACCCTGAGCCTGTGTGCTGGGAGCGGGTCCCGCTTCGACTTGCCCGGTGCTTCAGGAGTAGGAGACGGGAAGGAATGAAACAGGAGAAGGGAATGATTAGGAAGAGGACGAGGAATTTGCAACAAGCTAAGGGCTCATGAAAGTTGAGTGAGGAAGAGTCGCCTGGGATTTTGAGCCCACATAGAGGCCATTTTACAGATTGTAGCAGAATTGAAGTTCAACAGCTTGGTGTTGATAATACCGCAGTGCAGATCCAGTTGAGCAAAGGGGAGCGAGGAGGACTTCCCTTGGTTAGAAAGTGAGTATTTGAGTGATTTGGTGTTTTCTAGTAACAAATGATCTGGTTGTGATATTGTGTGTGGTTGACTGACTTTGCCTTGTGAATAGAGATACCACATGGTCATTTATACAATCTGTGCTTTGTAGGCAAGAGCCCTTACATACCCCTTCTCATCAGTTAGTGTTTGTACTTTAGTTTCTTGGCATTACTGTAGAAATAAAGCAATGTGTACCTGGGTATGGAAATACTATTTGAGTTGTTACCAGGAAAATAGAGCAGTGAACATAGTAGATATGGATTTTGCTTATTAATTTTTGTTTTTGAGACCTGGCTTGCAACCTGGTTATGTGCCCTGGTTGGGAATTGAACTAGTATCCTTTGGATTTGCAGGCTGGTGCCAATCCACTGAGCCACCAGCCAGGGCAGATTTTGCTTATTTAAAAAAAAATACCTATATACAAGCATGTAATTTATATTTACAAAAGTAATAATACATAATTACATTTACTTAAGTATGGAAAGGTATGGGTCAAAATATTGTTAATGATTGTTTCTGGAAGGTGGGCTTATGAATGAATCACAATTTGTTCTTTTTTTCCTTTTTTTTTTTGAAGATTCTTATTGTTTTTTTTTTTTTTTTTTAATTTTTTTTCCATTTTTTATTTTATTATTTCCAGAGAGAGGGGAAGGGAGAGAGGCAGAGAGGGAGAGAGACATTAATGTATGGTTGCTTTTCACCTGCCTCCAGCCACAGAGCAGGCTGGAGACCTGGCTTGCAACTGCTGGTTATGTGTCCTGACTGGGGAATTGAACCTGCGACCTTTGGGTTCGCAGCCAGCACCTTATCCACTGTGCTACCAGCCAGGTATTAATTGTTTTTAGAGATGGGAGAAGGAAGAGAGGAAGAAAGGGGGAGGGATATTAACATATATGGTTGCCTTTCATCTGCCTCCAGCTGAGGACCTGGCTGGAGACCTGGCTTGCAACCAGGGTATGTGCCCTGACTGGGAATTGAACTGGTAACCCTTGGGTTCGCAGATTGGTGCTCAATCAACTGAGCCACACCAGACAGGGGTTTTAATTTTTTTTATTTATTGATTTTTAGAGGGAGAAGGGAGGCAGAGAGAAAGACATTGATTTATTGTTCCACTTGTGTATATATTTGTTGGTTGATTAAAAAAATTTATTCATTATTTTTAGAGAGAGGAGTAGGGAGAGAGGGAGTAAGGGAGGGAAACATCAATGTATGGTTTCCTTTCACCCGCCTCCAGTTGGGGACCTGGCTGGAGACCTGGCTTGCAACCTGGTTATGTGCTCAGGCTGGGGAATTGAACCAGCGATCTTTGGGTTCACAGGCCAGCACCTTATCCATTGTGCCACCAGCCAGGACTATTGGTCGATTCTTCCATGTGCTCTGACTGAGGATTGAAACCACAACTTTGGCTATTGGGGTGATGTTCTAACTAACTCAGCTACCTGGCCAGAGTCATTTTGTTGTTTCTTACTCGTGTTTTTTTAGTTTTTCATTTCAAAGAGAAGTTTTCAAAGAAAAAGTTTTTCATTTTTTTCCTGTAATGCAGAAATGAAAGCTGGAACAATGAAATAGTTACAAGAATTAGATCTACAAAATGTTAATCATACTTTTGAAACCAGTTACTCTTGTATCCTTTTCAGAGGATTCCACCGATGTTGGTGAGGAGGACAGCTTCCTTGGTCAGACTGCTGCTCACACGTCTACCCCACAGACGTTCAGTTATTTCTCTCAGGTATCCAGCAGCGGTGATCCATTTGGCAATATTGGACAGTCGCCATTAGCAACTGCAGCAACATCAGCTGGACAGCCAGCGTTCTCCAAGCCCCCAGCTGCTCTCCCTTTTACAACTGGATCCCAAGATGTGTTTCCACCATCCATTTCGAAGGCCCAGTATGGTACTCCAGCTTCTTCACAGATGGGAACAAGTACTTATGTGCCTTCTCAGCCAAGCAGTCTCCCTCCTTCAAATTTTGGGAGTCCACCCCAAGGAATACCCCAACACGGATACAATCCCTATCGCCATACTCCTGTAAGCAGCAGAGCTAACCCTTACATTACACCGCCGCAGCTGCAGCAGTGCCAAACCCCAGGCCATCCCACCCACCCTCCGCCCTCTGGACCCCCTGTTCACTCGTACCAGATGCCTCCAGGATCTTTGCCCCCGGTATGGAGATGTTTTTATATATTAATTGTTCGATTTAGTTTTTAATCTCTCAGCCTGTGGTTTTAAAAGTGCAGTGCCTTTTTTTTTTTTTTAAAGGTTTATATCTTTATTTTTATTTAATTTTTTTTTTCTTTTAAGATTTTATTATTTTTAGAGAGAGGGGAAGGGAAAGAGGCAGAGAAGGAGAGAGACATCAATGTATGGTTGCTTTTCACCTGCCTCCAGCCACAGACCTGGCTGGAGACCTGGTTTGCAACCTGGTTATATGCCCTGGCTGGGAATCGAACCAGCGACCTTTGCAGTGTCTTTTTATAATCAATATGATGACACATTATTTTCAGAGGATGTTCTTTGTAAGCTATATGTTCTGCTTTCTTACCAGGCAAAAGGAGCATTCAAAAGAACATGTAAAAATAATAGGTATAGATTTTGTTTCTGCTTTTATTTTTATTATTTTCACTTTATTTTTTTATTTTTAATTTTTAAAAAAGAGAGGGGAAGGGAGTAAAGCAGAGAGGGAGAGAGACATCAGTGTATGGTAGCCTTTCACCTGCCTCCTACTTGGGACCTGGCTGGGGACCTGGCTTGCAACCTGGTTGTGCCCTGGCTGGGAATTGAACCAGCGACTTCTGGGTTCTCAGGCCAGCGCCTTTCCACTGATCCACCAGCCAGGGACTGTTTCTGCCTTTCAAAACTTCTTTGTACAAACATGTTTTACCAAAAGGTAACTCATTGAATGTTTCAGATTTTAGTTTGTATTATCTGTGTCAAAGCAGTAATTGTTTTTAATGAGTTAATCTGGCTAATATTTCCAGACCTTAGTGTAAGATACCAATAATAAATGGGATCAAAGGACCAGTGAGAGTTGAAGCAATTATTATCTTAACAGACTGCCAACTTCTCATTTTTTAATTATGCTATTTTATCAGGATAATTACAGGGACTAAAATTGGCTACTCCAGTGATTTACTTATGGAGTTTGGGTCTAAACTGTTGAGCTATCTCTGGAGAGTAATAGGATAACATTTGTATTGGGTAAAATTGATCAAATTCCATTACGCTTTTTTTCTCATCTGATATGCACCTGACTTCCAAAGGGAAATCAACTAAATCAAAAAAGGGGAAACAAAGAAGAACCCAACCCAGAGTGGCAGGGAGAGCAATATTGTAATAAGAGTGTAACCTAACTTTACTCTTGGGACTAGAGAATGGGTTTTGTTTGATTTAATTTAAATCATACTGATTCACAGACTCTTGATAATGGGTCTAAAGCACACACAGAACTGTTCCTTGGAATGGGTATGACAATCTTAACTTTTTTTGTCCCTTCTAGATGCCCCCTGCAGTGCCGTCAGAGTTGTCCTCTCCCACACAGCAGCAGGCCCTTGCTAGACCTGTGGGTCCCTCTGTGCAAGTGCCACCTCCTTTCCTACTTCAAAACCAGTATGAACCTGTTCAGCCACACTGGTTTTATTGCAAGGAGATAGAGTACAAACAAGTGTGGATGCCTTTCAGTGCGTTTGACTCTCTGAACCTTGAAGAAGTCTATAATTCAGGTAAGTGCTGAGTATGCATTGTTTATCAATTGATCTGATTTTAGGGAGAGAAGAAATGAAGGGAATTTATCCATGGCTTACTTTCTGTGAATGTCTCTTTCCTTAATCATTGTAGATCCCACCAGATTGTACTTTTAAGATAGTGATATTAATGCAAGTCCTAAGTTAACTTGAGCAAATTATTTGAAGATGTTTTCAGTAAAGAAAGGCATTTTAAATAAAAAATAGAACAGTTCATGTAACCTAGGTATCTGTTTTCTTATTTCCCTTATTTGTTTGCAGTTATAGGGAATTTATAAAGTATTTTTCATGGAAATTTTATTTTTTAAGATACTGTGGGAAAAAAGTGTTCATGGTCAAATGAGTTTGGGATGCTGTGACTACATGTTTTGAAACTGCATGGGAGTGTGCTGAGGCTCTGAGATGCCTTGCCTTGTGGGAGTAGGTTTCTTTGTATTCTCATGATATTTTATCATGGGACTTAATCATTACCTATTAATGGTTTTTAGAAATACACTTCATGGGTATTGCTGTTTTAAAAAAATATACCAGTTATTTGATTTTATGAGCATGTTTTTAAAAATTTGGGCTGGCTGTTTCTTTATTTTTTCTAAATTTTATTCATTATTTTCAGAGAGAGGGGAAGGGACAGAGGCAGAAAAGGAGGGAGGCATCAATGTATGGTTGCCTTTCACCTGCCTCCAGCTACGGACCTGGCTGGAGACCTGGCTTGCAACCTGGTTATGTGCCCTGGCTGGGGAATCGAACCAGCGACCTTTGGGTTCGCAGGCCAGCACCTTATCCACTGTGCTACCAGATAGGGAGCTGGCTGTTTCTTAAGAAGAATCATGCTCTGGCCTGCTTGGCTCTGTTTGTTGAGTGCTGTCCCGGAAAACGAAGGGTTGTTGGCTCAGTTGCCACTCAGGACACATGCCTGGTCCCTGGTTGGGCACATGTGAGAGGCAACTAGTCAATATTTGTCTCACATATCAATGTTTCTTTCTCACATCAATGTTTCTTTCCCCCTTGCTCCTCACCCTTCTCTCCCCTCTAAAATAAAGGATTATAATTTTGATCACAGGTTAATCTTAAAAAGTTTTAAATAAACATGAGCTTACCCCTGGCTGATGTGGCTCATTGGATTGAGTGCTGGCCCATGAACCCAAAGGTCGCTGGTTTGATTCCTGGTCAGGGCACGTGCCTGGGTTGCAGGCCAAGTAAGTCCCCAGTCAGCCCGTCAGTGTGTATCGCACATCGGCCTTTCTCCCTTCCTTCCTTCCTTCCTTCGTTTCTAAAAGTGAATCAGTAAAATCTTTAAACACACACACACACACACACACACACACACACTCGGGGCTTAGTTCTTTGCCTTTAGGGATCAGCTAGTCACTGTATTCGTTATTTACTACTTGTAAGTTTGGGTAAAATGTGGACTTCGTGCTGCAGTGCAGCCGGACCCCGAGAGCGTGGTTCTCAGCACGGACGGCGGGCGCTACGACGTCTGCCTGTACGACCGGGTGAGGAGAGCCGTGTACTGGGAAGAGGAGCCCGCCGAAGTGAGGCGCTGCACTTGGTTCTACAAGGGGGACACGGACAGCAGGTTCATTCCCTACTCAGAGGAATTCAGTGAGAAGCTGGAGGTATGTGGCTTTAATCCTTTATGCTTTCGTTTAAAAAACAGGCCCTGTGTACAGTGGGGCCTCACAGGGAGCAGATTTTGATCACAGGTGAGCTTACCCGATCCTGTGCACAGGGACCATCTCTGCTGTCAGAAGGCTCAGGAGGGGGGAACCGCAGCTTTGTCAGGGCTGCTTACCAGTGTGTCATCTTGCACAGCCGTGGACTTATAAGGCCATCTAGAGGTTGAATTGTGTCCCCCAAAAAGATAAGTTGAAGTCCTGACCTCCAATAGCTAGAATATGACTTTGCAGACAAGATTGTTGCACATAAAATTATTTAAGATGAGAGTACAGTGGAGTAGGGTGGGCCCCTGATTTCATATGACTGGTTCCCTTTTAAGACAGCACGTAATGACAGACACGGGGAAGTCTGTGAAAATAGAAGATCGGAGTGATGCACCTGTAAGCCAAGGGACACTAAAATGGTCAGCAAACCACCAAGAGGTAGGGAGTGACGAGGAAAGGAGTTTTCTGTAAATTTCAGAGGGAATATGGCCCTGCTGTCACCTTGATTTCAGACTTTTAGCTTCCAGAACTGAGGATAAATTTTTGTTGTTTTAAGCCACTCAGTCTTATAAAGTAGTACTTTGTTATGGCAGCTGTAGGAAACTAATCATCTGTCTAAATCTTGAGTTTTGCCTCTATGTATTATGGATAATAATTAGAAGTGATTGAGACTCATTAAATAAGGTAATATATGTAAAGTGATAAGTGAGGTAATTAGTACGTGAGAGCTAGTTGCTGTTATTTTTATTACCATCATACTTATAATTTCTTCCATTTTTTCTCTTACGTTATAGATTTGTAATAATGAATATATGTTGTTTCTATAATTGTAGGCTGAGTATAAAAAAGCTGTAACCACAAATCAGTGGCACCGCAGATTAGAGTTTCCAAGTGGAGAGACAATTGTTATGCACAATCCAAAGGTAATGGTACTTTTAAAGAGTTTTAAAAAATTCATTATTTCGAGAGAGGGGAAAGGGAGAGAAGCAGAAAGGGAGAGAAGCATCAATGTTTGGTTGCCTTTCACCTGCCTCCAGCTACGGACCTGGCTGGAGGCCTGGCTTGCAACCTGGTTATGTGCCCTGACTGGGAATCGAACCAGTGACCTTTGGGTTCACAGGCTGGCGCCTATCCACTGTGTCACCAGCCAGGGCTCTTTTCTTTCCTTTTTAAAAAAGATTTTATTTATTTATTTTTAGAGAGAGGGGAAGGAAGGGAGAAAGAGAGGGAGAGAAACATCTATGTGTGGTTGTTTCTCATGAGCTCCCATTTGGGTTCGTAGGCCACACCAGCCAGGGCAATTTGCTTAGTTTTAATGGTTGATGAACACTAGCAGGACTGTTACAGGTTGGTTTTGGGGGGAATAATACTAGTATTTGGTATATAAATTATCCATACTACAAAGTAGTTTATTAGGTATTAAAATACGTTATTTAGGCTGTAGTGGAAATGAATTTGGTAGTGAGATTTGTCATAATCCTTCTCTTTTATTTTGAAGGTTATTGTTCAGTTCCAGGCTTCATCAGTGCCAGATGAGTGGGGGACCACGCAGAATGGACATACAAGGCCCAGGGTTGTAAAGCGTGGGATTGATGATAACCTTGATGAAATTCCTGACGGTGTGTATAATTTGTTTAGAACCAATGTCATTTCTAGACTATTTTATGCTATTTTAAATGCTATTTTAGCATTCTTTTTTTAGAAGTAGGACAAAAAAAACCCCAAAAACCCCAAAAAACAAAACAATTTTAAGGATTTCTTGCCATAACATAGAGAAATCAGCCAGGTTGGCACATATCTTTGGAAAGTTTCTATTTCCTTTTTGTCTTCTATTTTTACATTGGAATTCTTTGAAGGTACACAAATTATGTAGAATCTAAAATACGTGTTGTTGCAAAGAAATACTTTGCTGGTTTTCAGCCATTCCACAGCTTTTGACTGTTCTTTTGGGCTTTTGTCATGCCTCAGTTCATTTTTCTACTCTAGTGCCAAGTGTGGCAGATGGTTTTTATAAAGGCCAAATAGTAAATATTTCAGGCATTGCAGGTTGTATGGATTCTTTTGCATCTATTTACCTCCGCTGTTACAGTGTGAATAGTCCTGTAGGCTTTGTAAACCAGTGGGAATAGCTGTGTTTCAGTAAAACTTTATTTATAAAAGCAGGCAGTGAGCAGGATTTGGACCGTGAGCCATGGTTTGCTAACCACTGCCCCAGTGTTTGTCCTTTGGTTTTGCCTATTGTACCATTTGAAGTATGGATTTTATTTTGACAATTACATACTTTGTATTTGCTTCATTGTCTTACAAAATTATAAAATGAATGTAACCATATTATGAACCTGAGTGAAATAACCGGAGAAGAATAGTAGATTTAACTTGGAGATTTTACTGTATGCTGCTATAGTATGTATGAATCTAACAATTCAGATAAAAGGGTTTTGGGAAAATATTTTAAAGTTTTACACGGGTAAATTGCTTCTCCATATGGGGTTTAGTGCTGAAGAAATCACAAGGTTATGGAGTCTCTGTAGGTACAAAACTGCTGGTCATCACATGCTAACTTCTGGGACCAGAAATGGCCTGCTTCCTCCACTCCTTGGTGCAGCTCACTGTTGTTTGCCAAGATAGACTTTCGAGTTTTGTTCTAATTTGGGAGAAGGAAATGAGGTGTTTTAGATTGGAAGGGTCATGAATTTCTTCGGGAAGTTTGTGATGACAAAAGGGTTATCTAGAATATTGCTTTTTAATTAATTTAATTTTTAATTAAGAAAACCAAAACAAGTTTCCAGCTTATACGTGTGCGTTTTCTTTTGTAGGGGAAATGCCTCAGGTGGACCATCTGGTGTTCGTGGTACATGGCATTGGGCCAGTGTGTGACTTGCGCTTTCGAAGTATTATCGAATGTGGTAAGTGTCATTCATTGTACTTCATGGGATGATGTGAGAACTAACAGAGGGGCTTTTAAATGTTTGGTTTAAAAATACCTTCCAGTGGAGGGCTATAAAAAGACGATTTAAATGATCACTGGGAATATTAATTGGTGCTTGATTTGCTCTTACGTGTAACTCGTACAAATCTAGACTTAAGAATTAGATGGGATCTTGAAAATAATTTAGCCTGCCTTATAGCATTTACTGGACCACTTCCAGCAGCTAAGAATACCTGTGTATTGAACTGATGATATATAGTGAATTAGTTGTGAAGAAGTTGTTTAATGAAAGTATGAATCTGCCTGGTTTATGGAAGATTTTGAAGTTTTATTTTTATGTCTGTGCAATAGCTCATATTTATTGACTACTTGGTATGTGCCAAATATCTGGCATGTATTATTTTGTGTTATTTACACATATATTAAAAATTACATTTATTTATTTATTTTAATCCTCACCTGAAGACATGTTTATGGATTTTAGAGAGAAGAGGATGGGAGGGAGAGAGGGAAAGAAGAAAGAAACATTGATTTGAGAGAGAAACATTGATTGGTTGCCTGTCATATGTACTGACTGGGCACTGAAATTGCAACCCAGTTATATGCCTGACTAGGAATCGAACTTATGCCCTTTTGGTTTATAGGATGATGCCCAACCAAGTGAGCCACACTGACCAGGGCTATATGGTATCGTTTAACCCTTGTAATAAAGCCTTGGGATACAGATGTGTCATTGTTATCCCCACTATTATATGAGGAACTGAGGACCAGAGGGCTGAGTTAATCTCTCCCATATTACGGTCTGCACGTTCTGAAGCAGGTAGTATGATTCCGAATCTGTATCCACAGTGCCACACTGCCTGGATGTGGTAGTTAAACTAATGTTTGTCAGTCATTTGGCATACCGCTAAAATAATGAAAAGTTTAAAAGAACTTCTTAAACATTAGGCTTATTATTTTTTATTCTTGAAAGAGTTGTGTTATTAAAAATACTAATATTAATATTGTTGAGATAATTGCTAACTACTTGTCAACCTAGAAAAATTTAACTTAATTGTTTTTTCTTTGATTTTTTTTTTTTTTTAAGTGGATGATTTTAGGGTGGTTTCTCTCAAATTGCTGCAGACACATTTCAAGAAATCTGTAGAAGATCGGAAAATAAGCAGAGTGGAGTTCCTTCCAGTTCATTGGCATAGTGCACTGGGTGGGGATGCCACAGGTGTTGACAGGTTTGTGAGTTTTGATAACTTGTTTTTCAGATTATTCAAATTTAGATTAAAAATTTAAACCGTAACATGAAATAGTTTGTTATGGCTTTAACGTATCTGTTTTTTC
Source organism: Noctilio leporinus (assembly GCA_004026585.1). NCBI lineage: Eukaryota > Metazoa > Chordata > Mammalia > Chiroptera > Noctilionidae > Noctilio > Noctilio leporinus. The sequence continues at coordinate 104,628 of PVIW01000812.1, forward strand.
TAACATGTATTATTTAATTTTTTTTTTTTTTAAATTTTATTGTTGTTGTATTACATCCATCCCCTTTATTTGCTTTTTTTATTTTTAAAATTTTAAACAGATTACTTATTTTTAGAGAAAGGGGATGGTAGGGAGAAAGAGAAGGAGAGAAACATCAGTATGTAGTTGCCCTTATACGCCCGCAACCAGGGACCCAGCCTGCAACCCAGGCATGCGCCCTGACTAAGAATTGAAGCCTCAACCCTTTGGTTCCAAACTGGCAGTCAGTGGTTCCACTGAGCCACAGCAGCCAGGGAAGTGTATTTTTTAAAAAAAGATTTTAATTACTTTTAGAGGAAAAGGGAGGGAGAAAGAGAGGGAGAGAGACATCAATGTGCGGTGGTTTCTTGCACGCCCCCAACTGCGGATGTGGCCCGCCACTCAGGCATGTGCCTTGACCAAAAATTGAACTGGTGACCTTTCTGTTCTCTTAATAGGATCTAGGAAATTTAAACTGGTTTTAAAATACTGGTGTGTAGTGGTTTAGTTAGGGGGCTGTCCTGTACGTTGTGTGTTTAGCAGCATCCCTCGCCTCTGCCCACTAGATAATAGCAGGTTCCTTCTGATAGTGTGACAACCAAAGTGTCTCTAGTCATTGCCAAATGGACCCTGGGTGTAAAATTACTCCTGGTTGAGACTCACTGATGTAGATCATTGTTTCTCAGTGGAGGCTCTTTTGGCAGGACAATTCTTGTCATTTCACATTGTTGTGTGTGTGTTGTACACAATTTAAGTATCCCTAGTCTCAATGCCACTAAGTGCCCATAGCGCCTACATGGCACTGTGATGATTAAAAATGCCCCAATCAGTTTTGAATGCTCCTAATTGAGAACCACAGATATATATAAAATATATTTTTTTTAAGTTTAGGTAATATTTATGCTAGGACACAGGGCTAATAACATCTGAATTTTGGTAAATGTCGTAATTTTTAGGGCACAAGGTTTAGTAAAACTGTTTCTGAAATAGTGTTCTGTTCATGCTGGGCCCTGTTATGAGAATGTTTCCTTTTTTCTGTGGATGTTCTTGTACTTCGTTCACCATGGCCATTCTCAGATCAAGAAAGATTTTTGCCCTGGCTGGTGGCACAGTGGATAAGGAGCCAGCCTGCGAACTCAAAGATTGCTGGTTCAATTCCCAGCCCGGGCAACATAACCAGGTTGCACACCAGGTCTCCAGCCAGGTCCGTGGCTGGAGGCAGGTGAAAGGCAACCATACATTGATGTTTCTCTCCCTCTCTGCCTCTCTCTCTCCCTTCCCTTCTCTCTAAAAACAATAAATAAAATCTTAAAAAAAAACAAAAACTTTTTAGTCCCTAAGCTCCCTTCTTCCTGCTACTTTATCTATTATCCTTTTCATCCATAGTTTTTTGTCATGAATCCTAATTTCCAATAAACCAGAAGATAAATGAAATAGTAGGCTTTCTTTAAAAATAAAAACCTTTTCATAATCTTCGTTTTATATGATAATTCTTCAGAGAACCCCAAAATTCATAGTGCAGTTAAAGGCACAAATAGCAACCTTTTTTTTGCTATATCTTGATTCATTTATAATAACTGTGTCTACAAAATAAGCTAATAATTAGTCCCAGATATCCTTACTCAGCGTATTTTCAGGATTCATAATCTAAACTTTAAAAATTTCCTAGATTTAAGGCTCTGGCTGATGGCACAGTGGATAAGGCTCCAGCCTGGGAACCCAAAGATTGCTGGTTCGATTCCCAGCCAGGGCACATAACCAGGTTGCAAGCCAGGTCTCCAGCCAGGTCCGTAGCTGGAGGCAGGTGAAAGGCAACCATACATGGATGTCTGTGTGTCTGTCTGTGTGTCTGTCTCTTTCTCTCTCTCTCTGCTTTTTTCCTTTCCCATTTCTGTAAAAGTAATAAAATCTTTAAAAAAAGAATTCCTAGATTTAAGGTAGCTGCTGACAATATGCCTGCCTTCTCTCTCTTTCTGAACAGGAATATTAAGAAAATCACTTTACCAAGTGTTGGTCGGTTTCGTCACTTTACCAATGAAACCTTGCTGGACATTCTGTTTTACAATAGCCCCACTTATTGCCAGAAGATCGTGGAGAAGGTGGGAATGGAGATAAACCGGCTGCATGCACTCTTCATGAGTCGGAACCCAGACTTCAAAGGAGGCATCTCTGTTGCTGGTCACAGTTTAGGTAAAACTGTCAGATATCTACATTGTGAAGAATATTTCTTGAGTCATCACTGTTTTTAGTGTGGATGACATTGTTAGTGCAAAGCTTAGAATAAATTTCCAGTTTAATAAAGGGGAGAAGTGAATGCTTTGAGTTTAGATTCTGCCTTTGTTATTCACCTTTCATGTTACCTAGGAATGCTTTATATTTTGATTTATTCTGCTGTTTGGTAAGGCAAGAGAACTGATAATCAGATTTTGATTAACATCTAACTTTTGTGTGACTTCTGCCCTAGGGACTTTGAGAAAAAGTAGGCAGAATGTATTTAGTGTTATAAAAAACACCTAGAATGTCATAAAACAAGATGCTTTTTCTTTTTTTTATTTTAGGTTCGTTAATATTGTTTGACATCCTCTGTAATCAGAAAGATTTGACTTTATCAGAGACTCAAAGGCCTTTTGCTGTTGCTAATGGAGCTGTGAAACAGCCACATTTTCAGGAGAAGCAGGTATGACCCAATTAACATTTAGATTGGCGTTGGAGCTGAACATTTTTCCAGTATCTGAACTATTTATGCATATCACAGTACACTGAGGTTTACAAGTGTAGGGGAACCATAGAGCTTGCTGTTACTATAAGAAATGGGAGCATGAGTGATTTATTAAGTTATAAACTTTTTCAGAATATATATAACTTTGGATGACAAACAACCAAAAACTTTGATTTATTTATAGAGCAGAGTGATTTTAGAGTTTTTGGAAGATTGGGAGACATTTTATGGGGGTTTTTCTGAGCTTTGTAATATTTCCCCACCTTTTTTTAAAGATGCCTGAGGAGTCAAAGCTGACCTTGGATGAGTCTAGTGACCTTGATGTTGAAAATGAAGAAGTCCTCACTTTGCAAGAAACTCTGGTGGCACTTAGCCTCTCTGAATATGTTAGCACTTTTGAAAAGGAAAAGATTGATATGGAATCTCTGGTACTGATAATAGTTTGATTCACTTTTGCTTAATGTTTTTCCTGTATATAAGTTGAAAATTAAGAATGATTTAAGTACTCTTACAGTTTTATAGTACATTCCAGATAAGGTAGAGGCTTAAATGTTTAAAAAGTTGAAAAACACAGGAGACTTGAAATATTTGTTCTGATATTTTTATACATGTGATACAAAACCCAGAAGCCATAAAAGAGAAAACACTGCACAGTAGGAGATGCTGTAAACAACACCTAAAGGCCAGTGATAGATTAAGAAGGATATTTGGGACACACATGTACAAATGGCTTATCTTCTTACTATTCAAAGCCCCTACACCTTAGTTATACAAAGATACCAACATGTAGGAAAATAGGTAAAGCATAAGATGATATACAGAAAAGAAAATAACATGGCTTTCTATAAAAAGTCTCATAAGAGAAATGCAAATGAAAAGTGCAAGGAGATTTTTAACCTATTTGGCAAAAATAAGAGTTCGATAATACAGCATGGGAGAAAGATAAGTTTATAGTTGAGTATAAGAAACAAAGTTTTTGTATTATTTATTATTGTATTATTTCCCATCTAAACAGCTGTAAATCCAGTTTGCCCCATTCTGTATACTATGTGGCTAGAATGAAGAGACGTAGGCATTGTTATATATTGTTGGTAAGAGTGTAAAGCTCTCTGGGGAGCAGTTTGACAGTATTTTTTTTTTTTTAAGATTTTATTATTTCCAGAGAGAGGGGGAAGGGAGAGAGGCAGAGAGGGAGAGAGACATCAATGTGTGGTTGCCTTTCACCTGCCTCCAGCTACAGACCTGGCTGGAGATCTGGCTTGCAACCTGGTTATGTTGCCCTTGGCTGGGAATCGAACCAGAGACCTTGGGGTTCGCAGGCCGGCACCTTATCCACTGAACCACCAGCCAGGGCTCAGTTTGACAGTATTTTTAAAATAAGAAAAAATACCTTTGTCTCAGCACATTCACTGCCAGGGATATTTCCTGTAAAGAAATATTCACACAGGAATATGCACAAGGATACTAGTGCATGTTCATACTAGCAAAGCCTTAGAAACACCTGTGTCTACTAATGGGGTACTAGTGAGGTTTTTTATGGTGCGTCTACGTAATGGCGTACCCTGTAACTGTTGAATGAACGAGGGGGCAGTGTCAGAGATACTGGTGAGAAGTGATAGGCACATTATGTGCAAAAATCGGAAGTTCAGCACACACAGAAAAGCATGTAGATGCTGAGCATGTGTAACATTTCTCTTAAAGGAGAGCAGATTGCCCGGAGCTGCTGCTGAGGGCGCTGGCCTGGGGGTTGGGGCAGGACCCGAGGGGATAGACTTCAAAGCTTCAGCTTGAAGAGCTTTTCAGTTGTGGGCAACATGCATATATTTTCTGTTAAAAAAATTAATACAATGATTTGGATGCAAAGGGCTACGATTTTATAGCTAAATCCATGATTTAAAAAAATTACCTTCTAAAGTGACTGAATCTTAGATTGCTTTAGATGTGTAGTTTCTTTTTATAATGTTTTTTTCAATTTCAGTTGTCATTAGACTAATATGCTTGTCTGTTTTCTTTTAAAGCTTATGTGTACGGTGGATGATCTGAAGGAGATGGGAATACCCCTGGGACCCAGAAAGAAGATAGCGAACTTTGTAAAACATAAAGCAGTCAAACTGGTAAAGTTCATCTCTGCCCCCACAAGGAAAACAGAACTCATCTGTGACTAGTTTGTTTGTGTTCTAGAAGTTTTCACAAATACCATCACGGTTAGCCTCACTTGTGTGCCCCTGCCCCCAGGACAATTACAGAGTTAATGAATGCTCAGACTTTGAAGTCAGAACTAGATTTAAATTCCAGTTAGGGCAGCCAATCACCCAGTTTCCTTGGGACTGAGAATTCCCTGGACAAAGGACTTTTTATTTATAAAATGGGAATTTCCCAGTGCAAAAACTGGGTAAATCCTGGACAGATACATGAGTTGGTTATTCTAATTCCCAGTTCAACCACTTACTAAGTACATATTTGTGAGTAGTTTGCTTACCTTTTCTTTTTTTATTTATTTTTTTAAGGTTTTATTTATTATTTTCAGAGAAAGGGGAAGGGAGAGAGGGAGAGAGACATCAATGTATGGTTGCCTTCACCTGCCTCCAGCTATGGACCTGGCTGGAGACCTGGCTTGTAACCTGTGCTCACCTTTTCTGACTCTTGGTTTCCTTCATTCTTAGAATGGGAACGATGATAACCTTCCTTGCAGGGTTGGAGTGAGGATGAAATAATAATGCATGTGGAGATCAACACCTAATAAATGTTACTAAAGATAATAACAGCTATCATTAATAGTAACCAAAAAGCAACAGTTCATAACAAAACAAAGTAATAGTAGCAATAATTAAAAAGCAACACTTTAAAAAGCAAACAATTTGGAAAACCTCACTTGTTTATTTAATTTTCATTTTGTTGATTTTACAGAGATTTAAAATAATTAGAAAAATTAGCACTTTGGGTGGTTCTTTTTAATTGTTATGAGTGTGGTCTCTGTTGATCCATTTTTGGAGTTCTGTGGTTCACTTTTATTTGTGTTACTTTCTTGAAACAACATATGCCACCTGATGTAATGTGACTCTAGTCATAGGACTGATTTGTTGTGATAAGCTTAAGCAATTGAGTTAGTCAACATTTTATAATGTTGGGTCAGGCACAGTCCTCAGTTTTTGGGATGTGGAGGTAAACTGAGAATGTGTCTAGTTAGAGAGAGAGATAAGACCACAAATGATGACACACATTGGTCCTGTAGCAGAGTGCTGTCCATGCTGTCAAGAGTTAGGTGAGGGTGGCGATTCTGGCCAGGGGAGAAGAGACTGGGATTGGTAAGAGAAGGCTTCTCTAGGATGTTGGTGCTTGAGGAAGGAGGGTAGGATCAGGGGACTAGGGCTTCTAGGCGTGGGTCTGCATCTGAAACTGAAGGTGAGCGGAGAGTAGGGTAGGGCAGAAGGTTCTGAGGGCCTGGAGGGTAGGTGTGGAAGTTTGGATTTTCTCTTGTAAGGGGAGTGGTTCTCAAATATGTTCTTATGGCCAAGATAGTTATGATGCTTTTAAACATTGTGAAGTGCTGACCTGCTTAATAGTTCTATCAAAAATATGTGTTATAAACTCATAAAATTATAGCCATGAACAAATGTTTCTGTAAATGCATTTTTAAACATACTGACTCCTTCCTGGTTTTTCTATTAGCATTTGTCTCCATGTGCACAGCAGTAAAGCATAAGCCTGTAAAAATGAAAATGAAATGGGAAGCTCTTTTTAGACCCTACAGCATGTCCTTGACTTTATTCTGGAATAGAAGAAAAAACAGTAGAAACGTATTTTATATTTCTTCGAAAATTTGTGGAAGGAGTCTGGTTTATACACTGTAGTTGCCTGGATATATGAATTAATGGCTTTAAGAATATTTTGAGAGGTGTAAAAAATCTAAAAAGTGGTCTTATTTTTTAAACTCAGAAGTGATTGCCTCTGGATGAACCTGACATTTTCTCAGCCGTGTTGCCATTGATCGATCTTCATTTTTCATAGATAACAACATGCTGCCAGATCAGTAATTAGATAATGTGGTGTGTCCTATTGATTTAATGCAACTGAAATAATGGGACCGAAATTAGTTAATAATTTTATAACATGGACATCAAGTATTTGTAGTCTGAGTGCTGTTTGTTCTCTTTTAAACCATCTTAATGATTTTTATTTGAAAAGAAATAGTTTTTTAATGTTGGGATAATGATAGTGAAGTATGTATATGTTGTTTTTTATAACGACTGTACAAGTCTGGGGAAATAGAATAGTTTGCAGGGGACAGTTGAGGGTCTATTTGGACAGCTCTCTTAGCCGTGTAGAGTAAGTTCTCTAACAGAAGATGCTTCTGAGGGAGAAAGCACATTTAAACGGAAGAACCCTGGACATGTTCTTCATTCTGGGTTTCAGGGTTAATCCCGTGCTCCCTTCAAAGGACAGAGGGAAACTTTCCAAAACATTAAAGGTGAAATCAGTTCCAAGCTGGCTGGCAGGGAGTTTTCGTTTTTCTGAATTGCCTGTTGAATTAACCAACCAGGTGGACTCGTCCTGATTTCCTATTGTTTGGAACTCATCAACAGCTAGGACTCACTTGGCCAGCTATTTTGTCTAGGCTGTTCTGTGTCAGTAACTGTTTAAAAAGAGGCATCACAGTCATTTGCAGCCTGGGGATTGAGGGCCACTGGAACACATGCTTGGAGGGGTGGACACCCATGACACCATGGTCCTCCCATGACAGCTGTTCACACCCTCTGGCATTGTTGCTTCTGTAGTGGGGTGTGATGACAAACCAGTGCGAATGGATTTCATCTCATTAGGTATACCTGTTCCGTAAAGCACCCACAGATTTTGCTCGTTTATTGAAGGGAAATAAATTGATCTTGAGTATTCGTGGCAATAAGTTTTGACAATTTTTGCACCTTTGTAATCACAACCTAAAGCAAGAAATAGAACATGTCTCTCATGGGTTATAGTCAGCTCCTCCCGCCATACAGCTACTATTCTGATTTCCGTCACTATTGAAAGTTTTGCCTGTTTTGTATGAATAGAATGAACACTATGTACTCTTTATTTATCAGGCTTCTCTTACTCAAAGTACTTCTTTTTGAGATTCACTGAATTGTTGAATCATTGCCATTCATTAGTTTTTATTTTTGAGTGGTGGTTCTGTTGTGTGACTAGACCAGTGTGCTTACTCATTTCTCCCCAGTTGCTTTTGAGGGAAACTTAATGGCTTCATGCAGACATAATGTTGAGTGAAGAAATTTCTCTTAAGTTACCTATTTTTATAGTCATACGTGTTTTAAAACCATATAGTATTTCTAAACTGTCTAAAGTTTAGGTCTTGAAGAAATTAGTATTTTATAACTTTTTATTAAAACTTTAGATAGGAAAGTATTACAGTATAATTACAATATTTAGAGTGAATTGTTTTGCTGTATTTTTTCATTGCCCCTAATCTTTTTTCTTGAGAATTTAAAGTAAATTATAGGTATAATGGCATTTTTTTGGTAAGTATTCAGTAGGCATCTCTAAAAGGGACACTTTCCTAATGCCACAATATCATTATTGTGCCTAAGAAATTACTAATCATATCTTAATATTGAGATAGCATGTTTCATGGTGATAGCTCATAAATGAACTTTTCCCCCCAAGGTTATGTTATGAAATTTTGGCATTTCATAGGAACAGAAAAAAGCAGCCTCAGAAAAGAAGGCAATGATGGCAGCTTCAACCAAAGGACAAGAGGAAAGTGCCCAGAAATCTAAAGAAATGGCTTCTCTTCCCTCCGAATCCACTGAGGCCAAAAGAAAACTTCCAGTTGGTGTTTACGTTTCTTCTGTGCACGTTGATTATGAGGCTTTTGAAGTTGGCACCGGCCAGGTACGTTTACACGTGACCAGGGCTGCATATTTTATGTGGGAGCCACATATCTTCACATTCTTTAAATAGTTAACATTTGTGGGAGAGGTAGAGAGAACTGATTTTTAATAAAAAGTGTACATTTCTTTAGTAATGTTCAAAATAAGGGGTTGAATGTGTACTGAATACATCATCTAATGTTTGACATTGTCTTTATTTCATTTCTTCACTGTTTTATAGCATTATTCTCTCTCAGATACTAGCAACAGAGGAGCAGTAGTTAGAAAATTATGCTTAGAATATACTTCAAATCCTATGAGAGAAACTTGCTATATGCACTCAATTTATCTGTTTTTCATACTCACAGTTCTTAAGGAAAAATTGCTTTAAAATGAATTGGGTAGTTGATAATGCTATATTTAATAATGTACTTTAATATGCTTGTATCTCAAATAGCTCAGAAGTCTGATTATTTTTTGGATATTACTTTCAGTACATTATAAATAAGGTTCCATTATCATAAGTGAGTTCATGACTGATGTCAAAGCAGAAAATAATACTGGATGCTTGCTATAGTTTGTTCAAGTGTTGAAGCCTAATTTTTTTCTGAAGGTTGCATTTTTTAAAATGTCTCTCTACTTAAAAACATGAGCAAACTTGAACAGACTCTCACAATAAAGGCAGATATTTCCTTATGTCACTGTGAAGGATCACGGTGGAGATTTGCGGAACCAGGGGCTCTGGGAACCTCTCACTGTGTGCCTTTCTCTGGGCCTTGGCCTCCTTCAAGACACTGGAATCATGGGTGTCAGTGGCTTTGAGCTCATCCCCTGACAGCTTTATGGTCACAGGGAACAGGAATCTACCCTGCTAGTAGGTCCTGTTAGGAAATTTCAAGAAGATGTTTTACTTGATCTAGTGTAAGTCACAAGTCCATCTGGGACCATTTCTTGTTGCCTGGGGAATGGGCACAGGTTGACTGACCCAGCTCAGGCCATATGCCACCTCCGTGGTGGGTGGGCTGAGGTGGGCATGTAGGATCTGTTACCCACAGGTTCCTGGGCAGTCCAAATCATAGCAGCAGCATGCATGATTCATTGCCAAAAAGCCAAGAAATACTGATTGAGCAAATGAAGGTAAAATAATAATCTTGACAGCCTACGAACCCAAGTTCAGTGGGTTCAGTTCCCAGTCAGGGCATGTACCCTGGTTGCAAGCCAGGTCTCTGGCCATGTCCCCAGCTGCAGGCAGGTGAAAGGCAACCATACATTGATGTTTCTTTCTTCCTCTCTTCCCCTTTTTTCAAAAAATGATGAATAAAATCTTTAAAAAATAATAATCTTGAAATTTCCTGAAACAGAACTAAACACCATTAGCTGTCTGAAGGAGGGCTTCTAGACTTTCATTTAAGCATATATTTATATACTTGAACAAAAATGGGAAATACATACAATGTGTTACTGAAATATTATACTGCTATTTTCAAACAATATAAAGTTGACCCTTGAACAACATGGGGGTTGGGGCACTGGCCTTGCGTGTGGTTGCAAGTGTGTGTATAACTTTATTTTATTTTATTTTTTAAAGATTTTATTATTTTTAGAGAGAGGAGAAGGAATAGAGGCAGAGAGGGAGCGAGACATCAATGTATGGTTGCCTTTCACCTGCCTCCAGCTACAGACCTGGCTAGAGACCTGGCTTGGCAACCTGATTATGTTGCCCTGGCTGGGTGTGTATAACTTAAAAAAAAAAATGTTTATTTATTTTTAGAGAGAGGGACAGGGAGGGAAGAGAAGAAGAGAAACATCAATGTGTAGTTGCCTCTCGCACACCAGCAACTTGGGACCTAGCTTGCAACCCAGGCATGTGCCCTGACTGGGAATTGAACCAGGGACCCTTTGGTTTGCAGGCTGGCACCCAATCTACTGAGCCACACCAGCCAGGGCTGACTCCCCGAAAACTTCATTACTAATAGCTCTACTGATAAACAATTGGTTAACACATATTTTATATGTTACATATGTTATATACTGTGTTCTTAAACTAGAGAAAGGAAAATGTTATTAAGAAACTTATAAGGAAGAGAACATACATTTACAGTATTTACTGAAAAAAACCTGTGTATAAACAGACTTATAGAGTTCAAACTCATGTTGTTCAAGGGGAACTGTATTATGAATATATTGCATGGAAGTATTTTTTTACAACTCCGTTTTAAAAAAATATTTACTTATTTTTAGAGAGAGGTAAAGGGAGGGAGGAAGAGAGGAAAACACCAGTTGGTTGCCTCTTGTGCTGGGGACCTGTCCCGCAACCCAGGCATGTGCCCTGACTGGGAACCGAACCGGCCCTCCCTCAGTTTACAGGACAATATCCAACTCCCTGAACCATACCAGGCAGGGGTACAACTTTTTTTGTTTTTTTTTAAAAGATTTTTATTTATTACTTTTAGAGAGAGAGGAAGGAAGGGAAAGAGGCGGGGGGGGGGGGGAGCGGAACATCAATAAATGGTTGCCTTTCACCTGCCTCCAGCTACAGACCTGTCTGGAGACCTGGCTTGCAACCTTGTTATGTGCCCTGGCTGGGAATCAGACCAATACAGCTTCATTTTAAACAGCTGCTTTGTTTCACTCTTTTGAAAGATAATGATTTATTTTGACATTTACTTATCAGATATATTAATTTCCTATGGCTGCCATAGCAAAGTATCATAAACCAAGTGGCTTAAAACAGTAGAAATTTAGCCCTGATTTGTGTGGCTCAGTGGATTGAGTGCCAGCCTGTGAACCAAAAAGTTGCCAATTTGATTCCTAGTCAGGGCACTTGCTTGAGTTGCGGGCCAGGTCCTTGGTTGGGGGTTCATGAGAGGCAGCCACGCATCTGGTGTTTCTTTGCACCTTGGTGTTTCTTGCCCTCTCTTCCTCTCTTCCCATCTCTTTGAAAATAAAATCTTTTAAAAAGTAGTTTTACAGTTGTAATAAAGAATACAAGATTAATAAATTATACAAGAATAAATTGTTCCTTTTACTCACAACTTAAACCTACATTTTAAAAAAATTATAAAAAACAACAGAAATTTAGTCTCATGGTTGTGGAGTCTGGAAGTACACGATACAAGTGTGGCAGGGCCATGTAGATGAATCTTTCCTGGCCTTTTCCTCACTTCTGGTGGCTTGCTGTGTGTTCCCTGCTTTAGAGATGCGGCCCTCCATGGTCCTGTGGCGTCCTTGTCTTCTCATCATCTCGCCTCTGTGCATCTCTGTCTCTGCCCAAGAGTTTCCTTGTTTTTTATAAAAGACTTTATTACTTTCAGACAGAGGGGAAGGGAGAGAGGCAGAGGGAGAGAGACATCAATGTATGGTTGCCTTTCACCTGCCTCCAGCTGAGGACCTGGCTTGCAACCTGGTTATGTGCCCTGGCTGGGAATCAAACCAGCCACCTTTGAATTCACAGGCTTGCGCCTTTCTACTGAGCCACCAGCCAGGGCAAGAGTTTCCTTTTTATAACACCAATTACAGTGGGTAGGACCCATCCTGCAGATTTTATTTTAACCTACCCTATTTCCAAATAAGGTCTGAGGTACTGATGTGTATCTTTTTTGGGAGGACCCATATCATTGGGCATATAGGATATTTCCAGTTTTTTAATCTTCCAAGCTATCTCCTGATGAAGAGTTATAAACCGGTTTTTCTTTGCACATTCTTTATTCTCCAACTAAGTAAGTAGAAGAAGGTTAGCTGGGCTTCAGGGTGTGCATATGAGAAGGGTGGTAGTTACTGCCCTTTGCTGCATGAAAGACTGGCAGGTTGCGCTCTTGCTGCCCTTTGTAAGATTGCCGCCCTCCCTCGCTAGTGCAGACAGCCCCCAGCTTAGGAAGGTTCTACTCTATGATGGTTCAAAAGGGAGATGCATGTAGTAGAAACTGTAGTTCGAATTTAGAACTTTGGTCTTCTTCCCGGCTAGTGGTGTGTGGTAGGACACTTGAGAAGCTAGGCGGTGGCTGCGAGCACAGCTCCCGGGCAGCCACGCAGTCATGAGGGGAGACAGCCAGTGTGTTCCCGATACTGTTTTCACATAAATGACACGAGATAGTCAACACTTGATTATAAAATAGGCTTTGTGTTAGGTGATTTTGCCCAACTATAGCATGTTTAAGGTAAGGCTACACTAAGCTATGATGCTCCATATTAAATGTATTTTCCACTTAAAATATTTTCAACTTATCATTGGATAAGTGGATAAGTTGAAAATAGTATTGCTGTTCGGTTCTTTCTAGGTTTCTGTTGTTTACAGCCCATTAGACTTTGAACCAGAGATTTTCTTTGCCTTGGGATCTCCAGTTGGTATGTTTCTCACTATTCGAGGAGTGGATCGGATAGATGAGAACTACAGGCTCCCTACCTGTAAAGGGTTCTTCAATATTTATCATCCGGTGAGTGAATTGAATATTAGCCTCCTGTTTTGAAGGAGAGGAAGAACCTGTGCTCTTTATACTGATAGATTCTCAGTTTCTTATCTCTGAGGAAATAATGCTGATCTGGACTTTGTACAGCTCAGCTCTCTGTTCTAATAGATGGAATGTGATAGGTTCCAACAAACTTTTCTGCCAAAAAGCTTTTGTTCAAGGAAAAAATTCTATCGCTTTGCGTGCAAAGTAATTTTACCCATAAACTTGAAAGTCTTCTCTATAATTACTAGTATTTGAATGGTTGTGAAAAAAATAAAAATACCTGGTTTGCCAGTTTTTTGTTTTTTCACCCAACTGAGGTATGTAACTCAAAATAAGCTAGCTTTTCATAAATTTTAATTATTCTATTTGCAGCTTGATCCAGTGGCATATAGACTAGAACCTATGATTGTTCCAGATTTGGACCTAAAAGCTGTTCTTATTCCACATCACAAAGGGAGAAAAAGGCTTCATTTAGGTAAAAAGCAAGTATTACAAAATTCGTTTCCTTTTCTTTGTTTTTAAATCTGCCATTTGTCATTAATTAACAAAAAATGACACTTAAGTCCTTTGTTTCAGAATTAATGTTAAGTGCCTACTGTGTTTAGAACTTGTTTACTAACTAATTTGGAAGTACTGTAAAGCAGCTTATGAATGACTTCCTTTTCTTTGATGACTTTACCCTTGATAACATTCTAATTGCTGAGATATTTAGAAATGGGGGGAAGATGGTAATAAAGTGATGTGATATATACGAGGTCTTTCCAGAAAATATGCAGCCATGTACTATGAAAAATAGGGACATTTATTGAAGATACAAGAAATATTGTACGTAGACAATGATGCCTCAGTCCCCTTCAAAGTAGTCCCCTTGGGACCTCACGCATGTCTCCCATTTGCCATCAGCTGCCTTGTCGTGTTTTCCTGAGTCTATCAATGGTCTGAAATCTCTTCCCTTTGAAAGGTGATTTGAGTTTTGGAAGAAGTCATAGGGCACCAAATCTGGGCTGTACAGGGACTGAGTCACCTGGGTGATTGATGTTTCACAAAAAAGTGCTGCATGAGATGTGGTGCATGAGCAGGCACATTGTCGTGGTGAAGCTGCCAGTCACCAGCTGCCTATAGCTTCGGAGTCATCTGAATAGTTTCCACGGAGGAATGTTCAAATTTAACACAAAATTTGATGCAGGCTTGTAGCCCTACTTGTGCAGTCATTTTGAATGTGACAGCCACACAGTTTGGATGCTCCCGCGGTGGTGTCTGTCGACCCCACTGACAAGTACAGTGCGGTGGTCATTGTTCTTGCATGTGCATCTCAGTCCACTCTCCTTGGCAGCCAGGTTACAGTGATGTTTCACAAACCGTTCTGTTGTATTAACAATATTTGGACTTCTGGCCAGACCTCATAGATTTTGATAGAATTTAGTTACAATTCTGGGAATTAGGAAGCAGAATAATATTTGAGCTGACCAGACCATCAAAAAATAAGCTCTTCAAGTCAAGTGGGCTTTTACTTACTACTAACTAGATAGACCTTTCCTTTTAAAAAGATTCTTTAAACATTTGATTGATAATAATTCTAAGTGGAGTTTTAAGTTTTTCTTATGAATATTGATGGTTATATTACTTATCTACAGGTTTAAAAGAAGGAAAAGTGATCATGTTTGAAAGAAGGAAAATGATCATGTCTGTTCCTTTTTTTTTTTTCTTTCTTTTTTCATGCTTTTCAAAAATATTTAACTCTTTTGGAGTTAAAATGAGAAATTGGATATTCAAAGGCCATGATTTCTTTTTTCTTTCTTTTAAAAAAAAATATTATTTTTAGAGGAGAAGGGAGAGAGGCAGAGAGGGAGAGAGACATCCATGTATGGTTGCCTTTCACCTGCCTCCAGCCACGGACCTGGCTGGAGACCTGGCTTGCAACCTGGTTATGTGCCCTGGCTGGGGAATTGAACCAGTGACCTTTGGGTTTGCAGGCTGGTACTTTATCCACTGTGCCACCAGCCAGGGCAGACCTTGATTTCAAATAGGAATTATTAGACAAAAGTAGGAAAGGTGAAGGAGTAGGAGTTTCTTCATTTTTAAATTAGAAGTTTAAATTGTGCTTTTCACATTTTCAGAATCATATCATTGTTACAGATTAAAAGTAGTCTTTAATTTTGCAGGTCTACTATTTAACTTACAATAAGGAAAAATCACGTGCATATATTTAATTACATCTTTATGGTGTTGAACTAGTTTTTGTGGAGGGGGAGGATACTTACAGCTTTTGGTTGGCTCAAGTTTAGTCATTACCAAAATGACAGGGATAAGGTCCCTGAAAACATTTTATTTAATATGTTGAAGGTTTTTAATTAAGATACTCCATCTACATGACATTTAAGAGAAGACTAAGTGGTTTCACCTGCTTGAGAATAATGTTAACTTTTATGTGGTGCAGAGTTTTACCCACTGACTAATAATTTGATATGTTGTCTTAATCTCTTTAGAGTTGAAAGAGAGTCTCTCTCGCATGGGATCTGATTTGAAGCAGGGCTTTATTAGCTCTCTGAAAAGTGCTTGGCAGACATTAAATGAGTTTGCGCGTGCTCATACCTCTTCAGCTCAGTTACAAGAAGAATTGGAGAAGGTAGCCCATCAAATCAAAGAAGAAGAAGAAAAGCAAGTCGTTGAAGGTAAATCTGATACTTGAGGCCTTGTGCTTTTGTTCTACATGTTATTTACGAACGTAGCACATAAATAATTTAATGATGTTTTTCCTCTAGTCTTTTTTGTTGGAATGTGAAGACTCTTTCTATAAAGGGAAACCTTTTACGATCAACTGTACTTCAAAATGTGTCATCTTTTTTTATTAGGTTTCTGCTTGGTAGTTGCTGAACTTTTTTACTCTGCAGTGTTAAAATTTTACTGAGATTCCTAAGGCCGGAATGTAATAAAAGAACCAAGTTTGTATTCAGGCATTTGACAGACCCACTCTGAGAACTTACCTTTCTGATGCTGTTGTTTAACTGTATTGTTATGGACCTGACTGCTGTGTCAGGTCATTTTGCTATGATATTTCTAATTTTTTCAAATTCTAATTATATTTCTGTTCTTTCTACAATGCTCTTTCACTCCTTTTCTTCCAAACTGCTGTCAGCTCCTTGGCTGTTTCTCCCCTTTGGAGCAACCAGCCCCTTTCACTTGGCTCTCTGGCGGAATGGGGAGTGAGCCTGGCAGCTCCCCGATGGCTATGGGGATCAGGCAGGATTCTCACTGAGCCCAGTAGGTCAGCTAAAGTCAAAGGACAATGACCAAAGTGACTGACTTTGATATCGAAATGGTTTCAATTCTAGCAGAAAAGATTGTTGAAAGTCCAGATTTTTCCAAGGATGAGGACTACGTAGGAAAGGTTGGAATGCTAAATGGAGGCCGCCGGATTGACTACGTTCTCCAGGAAAAGCCAATAGAGAGTTTTAATGAATACCTGTTCGCTCTTCAGAGTCACTTGTGCTATTGGTAAGCTTATCTCTGATAACATTTATGTAGCCTTGAGGTGCTAGCACAAGAAGCAGTCTTAGTTTTAGTGAGATGCATCTGCTGATATCATTTGTTATGGAGTATTAATTTGAACACCCTTATGTTCAAAATCAGTATTTCTCTTATTTAGTGCAGTTACTCACAAGATGGCAGTATATCATCTGTCTGTGACCCAGGCCTGTGATACTTGTACCTTGTTTCTGCAGGGATGCCTTTCACAGAATGGGAGGACAGGAAGGGCCTGAGATAAGCTACCCTTCTTATAGCTCCTGTCCCCAAGGAGAATTGCAGTGTGGTTGTTTTGGAGCTGAGTGGTATCCATCCAGTTTTTTTTTCCCCAAAGATTTTATTTATTATTTCCAGAGAGAGAAGAAGGGAGAGAGCCAGAGAGGGAGAGAAACATCAGTGTATGGTTGCCTTTCACCTGCCTCTAGCCACAGACCTGGCTGGAGACCTGGCGTGCCACCTGCATATGTGCCCTGGCTGGGAATCAAACCAGCGACCTTCAGGTTCACAGGCTGGCATCTTATCCACTGTGCCACCAGTCAGGGCTCCATCCAGTTTTTAAGGACAGCTTTGAGATTACATAATTTTATTTTCATTTGCCCTTCTTAGGTAGAGTTGAGTAGAGCATAAGCTGCATTTTCCACCTTTATGCATCATTGTCTCTTAGGTAAATGTGCTTTTGTGTTTTTTTTTAATAGGGAATCTGAAGATACCGCCCTGCTATTACTTAAAGAAATTTATCGAACAATGAACATTAGTCCAGAACAGCCCCAGCATTGATTGGACATCAGTTTCATTGTGTGAGTTTATCTTTGTTGTGTGTATAAATTCTGAGTGTTTTATTCTAAATCCTTTTTATGGAGTTGATCATAATTTTTTTATTTTTCCTGTCTCCTCTGAGACAGTAAAGGCAGGGAACTAGTGAAGGATTTACATTTCTGACTTGTTACAGTCTTCTATTTCTGTATAGAATTTGAGTTCTTTTAATTTCAGTTGCTTTTAAAAATAGAATCTCAGGAACATCAGCTAGGAATTTCTTTGGTTTTAGGTAACAGAACCTAAGTCAAAATACCTTAAACAAATAGAGCTTTACTTTCCTTATGTGACAGGCAGGGTTGAGCGATGCCAGTAGGGTCCCAGGTTGTTTGTCTTTTTACCTGCATGTTGGTTCCTGCTGCCTCGCAGTTCTACGATGGCTGCCTAGTTCCAGGCATCACATCCACACTCAAGGCATAAATAAGGGTAGAAGGGCAATGAAGGCCATATCTGTCCCTTTTAATTAGGAAAGCAAAATCATGTCCAAAAGTTTACTCAGGCCTGCTGACTAAGCCTATGTCACATGTCCCATGTTGCCCCCAAATCCCAAACTGTGTGAAAGATTGTAAAAGTGATATTTTGAGTATCTCCAGTCTTAATAGAAGGAAGGAATAGAGAAGGGAATTCAACGTACAATGAACAAGTCAGAAATCAGCCACCACACTGTGTTCCTGACTGTGCTGAGACACCTGTTTTTCCTTCCTAGATTACACATCACTTAAAACAATGGGTAATGTGGGTTTTTTTTAATGTTAGAAAATTTAAAAGCCTTTGAAAGAGTCAAAACACAAACTGGTGATTTCTAAATTACTGAAATCAAAAGTAGTTCCTGTCATTTTTTGGTTTCCTAATAATAAATGATAAGTTCAGCTCCCACCTAATTTTGGAGAGGTAGCTACTTTTAGTAAAGTTTGCTTAGAGAAATATTCCTGTGTATATCCAATCAAATATGTGTACACTTTAAATAGGAACCTCATTGAATATATTGTTCTGTAACTTAATGTTTTCCATCAGCTATATTGCTTGCATAGCTTTCCATATTAGATTTTTATTCTTAACTCTTACATAGTAAGTCATTATATGGGTATATCTCATTTTAATCAGTCAGTTTCTTGTTAATGGAAATTTAGATAATTTTCTGATATTTATTAGGGAGTCTTAGTCAATAGAATAGGCAAGAGGTTTGAAAAGCTATTTTATAATCAGACTCTTGATAGAGTTTTATTGTTTTACCATTTCTAATAGTATAAAAATAAACTAAATGTAATATCAAAAGCTCCCACAGTCCAGATTTTCAGTTATGAAGCAGTAATTCACTTGGTTGACAACTATGTATTCAGTACCTACTATGTGCCAGGTGCTAGTTTTCATGCTGGGCATAAGTGGTGAACAAGATTGCTTTTTCATCTTTGAGGAAATTATAGCAGATCTTTGAATAAATGTCCTTTGATTTAATGTCACTTTATTACATTGTTGATGGGGTGCCATAGGAACTTAACTTTTATATCAGTTAGCTACTGGTAAAGTTGGTTTTGTTAAATGTCGTTTTGCCTCAGTTCCAAGAACCTATCCCATAATGGTAGGTGAGGACTCCAGTGTTTCTTCCTCTGGGAGCAGGTTGACAGACACCTGTACTCCCACCCAGGGATCTTGAGCCATTTTCATCTTGTGGCACACATAATCCAATTACTGAAATTCTGTGGCACAACACAAAATGTATTTTTTGCAGATCTGACCAAAAATAGGTATAATTTTGATTCATTCACACTGGGCAGCTGTTACTGTTTTTATATGACAATCTAAGGGAAAAGAGGGCAGTGTGATGACTAAATAGTCAGATAGCGCATGTTTTAAAGGGCTGTGGCACACCAGTGCAGGACACTGGTTGCAAATCCCTGCTCTATCCCAAAGGGAAATTTCAGGTGTTGGTAGCTTCTGTGGAAAAGTAAAATAAGAGGTGGAAAGTGACTGGGGCTGCTTCTGGGGATGGCCTTGCTGACTAATGACATGTGAGTTGAAGTCTGAATGAGGAGGAGGCCATCTGAAGATCAGGGGAAGAGCAACCTGACTGGCGGGAAGAGGTCGCAGAATTGCAGGAGAGGTTAGGGTACCCTGTGTTCCAGGCGGGGCTCCTGAGGCTGCTGTCACACTCCACCAAGCAAATGCTCTGTGTGCTTAAAAGCAATTGAAAAAATTATAGCATAATAGTGGCTCCTACTGAAACCTCAGAAAATACAGAAAAGAATAAGCAGCAACAGAAATCACCTATAATCTTGCCAATTAAAAATGTTAGAAGTTAATCCTTCTAAGCTTTTCTAAATCTTGTGTATTTTACATTATTTGTTATTTTGTAGCCTGTTTTTTCCGCTCAGTAATATGTTGTATGATTTTTCTCAAAACCTACTGTGTGTATTAGTAAGTGTATTTATAATTTTTATTGGTTTTTCTGAATGAGTTTTACTTATAATTGGTTTAGCTTTTATAAGTAAGTGACAGAGTGAAGTCTCTTGGATATCCCTCTGCCTCTTTCCCAGAGGCAATCAGTGTTCTTAGTACATGTTAAGACCCACACATACACACGTTCATGTGACTTTTTTCCTTTTTTTTAATTTAAAATTTATTTATTTATTTTTAGAGAGAGGGGAAGGGAGGGAGAAAGAGTGTGTGGTTGCCTCTCATGCACCCCCAAGTGGGAACCTGGCTCACAGCCCAGGCATGTGTCCTGACTAGGAATTGGAACTGGCCACCCTTTGGTTCATAGGCTGGCCCTTGATCCACTGAGTCACACCAGCCAGGGACATTTTTCCTTTTTAAAGGGCAAGTGACCCTGGCTGATGTGGCTCAGATGATAAGGTACTGGTCTGCAAACCCAAAGGTTGCTGGTTCGATTCTCCAGCCAGGGTACATAACCAGGTTGTAAGCCAGGTCTCTAGCCGGGTCTGTGGCTGGAGGCAGGTGAAAGGCAACCATATATTGATGTCTCTTTCTCTCTCTGCCTCTCTCTCCCTTCCCCTCTTTCTGATAATAATAAAATCTTTTAAAAAATAAAGTATAAAATGTAAAGAGCAAATGATAGCTAAGTAGACAAACTGTTACTATCTTTGTATCTTTGAGACTTTTCCATACCCATCTGTTATTTATCCACACATCCATTGTCTCTTACTATCTACCCACTGGCCATGCACCCATCACGACTGATGAGTGCTGTACTGAGTACCAGGCCCTGTTCCAGGCCCTGGGGCTCTCAGCAGTGGACACACAGCCTGCCCTCAGGGGTCTTCTTTCCTTTGCCGGAGGACAGACAGTGAATACACAGTTGGATTGTGTCTGATGGTTAAAAATAGCAGTAAGGTAAGGGTTAGAGGCAGTGCCTTTGTATATAAGGTGGCAAAGAATTCTCTAACTGATAAAGTGTCATTTGAGTAAGTGCCAGGTTACATATCTGTGGGAAGATGGTATTTTAGGGAGAGAGAGACTGTCAAAGAGCTGCCCCGTTGTTGCTAATGATGGTACAGTGTTCTATTGACCATTCCACTGGGATGTGTCTAACCTATTCCTGGCTGATAGGTATTTAGGTTATTCTTATCTTTTACTAGGATAAACAGTGCTTCAGTGATACATGGTATTTAATAGTTGCATTGTATTCCCTTTTTTTTGTTTGTTTACTAAAAGACATTGTTGGGTGTTTAGAAGATTTTCTGATTTTCACTATTATAGACAATTCTGACATGTGTTGTACGTACATTTCTGACTGCTTGGGTCCAGTCCTTAGAAGCGGCATTGTAGATTAAGCATATTGCACATTTAAAAAGGCTTTTTCATTTACACCTACCACTTAGTGACATTTCATAAAGGTTGACTCAATTTTTATATCTACCACCAATATATGTGCTAGTTTTTCTGCACCCCAGCCAACACTGAGTATGATTGTTTTTTAAAAACTTTGCTAACTTGATAAAAATTGCTATATCATGTTTTATTTTGTATTTTCATTGCTAGTGAAATTGAGGTCTTTTTAGTGTTTTTACTTGGCTGTTTGTTGTTATTGTTTTGTCAATTGACTATTCTTGACCTTTGCTCATTTTTTTAGAGTATGGGGTAGGGTATTTTTGTTTCTTACTGATTATAATTGTGATATTTAAGGATAGTAACCTTTTGCCATCGCAGATACGGTTTTTTTAGTTTGACACTTGGGATTTATTTTTGCTTATGCTTTGGATATTTTTGGGGTGTGGGAGTGGAGACCATGGTTTTAAAATATATGCAAACTGACTTTTCAAGATTATTTAATTGTATTTATTTTAAAAAATCTTAAATGGTGTTTTCATTGGATTTTATAGTTAAAAGAATATGGTTTAGAGCGGGATTTAACTTTTTTCTTAAATTTATTTTTCCTGTGCCATATTTTGAATAATGCACTTTTTTCCCCATTGGTTTGATGTTTTGATAATATGCTATTGTTTGATTTTTTAGCATGTGCCTAATATTTGTTTTCTAGTCTTTATGCATCTCTTTTATTGACTTATTTATCTATATTTCACTGACCCCAAATTATTTTTCACATTTTAGAATCTTTAAAATTGGACTGCATCTTAAAATCAGCTGTTGCCTGGATGAAAGTTGAGCTCTTCCCAGCGTGGTTTGCATTTTCTCCGGCCAGTCCCTGGGGGGCACTATCCGCCTGAGTCTGCTTAAGCTGGTTCTCTGAGATTTCCTTGGGCTGTGCTGCAGCTGTGATTTCAGACCACAGAATTGCAGGCGGGATGGCGGGTGGATGGGTTCAAACACCAAGACATTCTTCCCCTCTTCCCATAGTGGAGGAGGAGGAGGTGTGTAGACCCCTTTGTCATCCCTCCGGAAAAGAAAGGATTATTTCACCCTTCTCTGAGGTTGTAGCCATTGGATGCCCTCACTTTTTGTGACGGTCTCTGTCTCCTTTTCAACTTCATAGCCTGGGCATCTCTTCTTTGCATGGTATATAAAATAATGGTGCGTTAGAGTCAATGAAATACGGTGTTTTTTACTATCTGGCAGTGCAAGTTATCAGTACACAGTAGTCTTGGTGATTATTCCAAATGAATTTTGAAATGATTTAAGTTCCCCAACAGTTTCTTTCCACAAAACAAACAAAACTCGAAACTATAGTCCTAAGGTTTTAATATTACTTAATATGAAAAAGAAAGAGTTTTCCATTTCAGTCTGTTCACTGTTTATCGTTTGAGTTTTTATACTTGCTTGTAAAATTTAGGCAAGAATTTAAGTTCCTAATACTGTCTTAGTACTATAAAGTAATTAATTAAAAATATTAATAATTCTTCCATACATGGTTAATTAGCAGAGATCAGTTTTGCTGAATTCTTTTATGTTCATGTCATTGATTCCTTTCTAGACTTGTTCTTCATAAAGCCCCAGATTAACCTGTCAGAAACTTTCTTTCACTTTCTATACTCACTGTGTTACAAAGATTACCATGTTAGTTAATGTTACAGCATGCTTCTGGCTGGACTTTTGTCCCTTCCCTTCCCAGGGCCTGTGGACTTATGCTCATAGCATTTATTTCTCGGAAGCACTTGACAGTGTGTGCTTGGTCAAGTGGAGCACTTGACAGGATGTTCTTTTGGTTCAGAAAGGAACAGCAGTGCATTATTATATAATTACTGTAAGTGTATGAAGTGCCCCAAAGATTCCTTTTTTCTTTTAAAGACATTCTTGTCTTTCCAGGAAGTCACAGTATAAATGACATTGCTGAGGAAATCCTCAGAGGACATTCCCAGTTTGCTCCTGTGATGGATGACAGGAAAGGGATGCATTGTCAGTTGCTCAGATGTAGGGATTCATTTACGAGAAAACAGAACAAAAAGCCAGCGGAAACGTACTGCATTTTGACAGTACGGATGAGAAAATGGGATTACCAAAAAGTTGCAGTTAAAATTCCTCAGATGGGTTAGTTGTGCACTTGTGAAAGTAACACATGATACCAGTGAAGAGAGGTCAGCAGCTGCAGGGGGTTGCTTCCGTTTTCAAAAACCTGTTAACTGGATGTTAAACTCGCCTTTCATAAGGTAGCATGTTCTTCTACTCCAGTATGGATTTCTTGAGAAACCATAGAAATAAGATTTTAAAAACATTTATGTTCTACTTTGAAATGTGAACTGTTCTGAGCTGCTTTAATGCAGGGTCATTTGTATTTGTTAAGAGGCAGAACCAAGATCACTTCTATTCCAAGTTGAATTGGAGCTTTTTATGAAGGTTTTTGAGCTGCTGCTGAGAGCACAGCAGCGGAAGGAAGTCAGAGTCGCCCGCAGAAGCTGTCCCAGCATGCCCACTGCCATGGGGGGAGGGGCACGGAGGGCTTCCCACTTTGTGTTGTAGGGTGGCCGTGCGGTCACCTCATCGCCGAAGTTCCAGTCAATGTGAGAGCCCAACTAGAGGTTATATATTTTTTCTTTGCTTTGTATTAATTAATTTCACTTATACCAAAGTGTTTGAAAGAATGAAACATACTACTTCTAGACCATGAATCTACTTTATGAAAAGACTATTCCGTAATATTTCATTTTGTTTTACTATAACTTTAAATTATCTTAACTATTTTCCCAATACTACATGGGATGCTGATTTTTCTTTTGTTATGCAGTAGAAACATTTTACACTGTTTACATAGTTCTCATGGAACATAGAATTTTTTTAAAACAACATGGTACACATTTTTGTGTATATTTTCTAATTAGTGTGAATAAAACCGTAACATCAGTGCATTTCATAAAGCAGCAAACTTCTGTTTCTCTTGTCTTCCTTAAAAGTATTCGTATGAATTCAGCATGTATTTACTTTTCATTGAGAGCACATGCTATATGTAGTTAATACGTAGCATTTGCTCCTGATAAGAGAATGAAGACAGTAGAAAGTTAGAGCTGCAGTTGACCCCAGACAGCATGTAACCCATGGGCCGCAGTGCAGCCGAGTGGCGTCCTCAGCTGCCAGTGGCGGCCTGGGCCGGACTGCAGTTTCCTGACTCTCTCCCGTCTTCAGTTCTCTCTGCCAGCACTTCTACTTTTCATTTGTTTTCCACTTGACTCCCCAAACTGATGACATTCAGAAAAATAAGGGTTATTTATGTATCTTTTAATAAAATCTAGTGTGATTTTTCAAATTAAAACTGGTTTTGTCTGCATTATTCAGCCTGTCTTCTGAGTATTGGGCAGAGAAAAGGAATACTTGGAGCAGTGTCCATGGAAGAAATGTGTGCCAGCCGAGTTTCAGGAAATCTCGTGATTTTATAACACCGAGAAAACATAAAATAGAATTATTTTGACATTTATGTCACTCTTCAGTTTCCTATGGAAATCAAACAATAGGTCCCTGGAGGACGGAGTTGCTATTAGCGTACTGTTTGCTATTGTAACAGTACCAGTTTACTATTGTAGCCACCATGCCTAGCAGAGTCTGTTACATAGTAAGGCACTTTCCACATATTTGTTGAATGAAAGAATTTTGAAAATGAACATATAATTTAACACATGGATGAGACCTTGGAAGACCATTTATAGCAGTGGTTTGCAAATTTCTAAAAAGCAGCAAAACCGTTTTTCAAATGAAGCCTTGCACCAAGTTTCAGTATAAAAACTAGATGAAAGTATAGCTGGTGAGTAAGGTTTCACCCCCTTTCCCCTTCGCTTTTCCCAGAAAGAGCTCATCCTCTCCTGGAAACCAGTCGCTAATCCAAGATTAGTGCCCTCATTTTCCCCAGATGAGGGAGTCAGGTCTCTAATTGCTCTGGTTTCATCTGAACAGTTTCCGGACAAACATTAGAATGGTCAGTGTCCAAAACTGAAAGAGTTGTCAAGAAGCTGGTGAAGATGGCTGCCACGCTGGGTTTGTTCACAAGAGGAAACTGCATACCCAGTCGGACCTGTGCATTTCTCAGGTCTTGGAGCCAGAGTGTGATTATAATAGATGGAAACTAGACAACTTCTTTTGAGCTTTGAGGTCAGTATGAAGTCTGTCGGGAAAAAGTGCAACTGTTAATATATGGGAAACAGTTTGCGTGACACCTATGCAACCTGGCAGCCAAGAAGAGTGGACCGGAATGTGCACGTGTGAGCCATGACGACTTCACTGTACTAGTTGATGGGGAGCAGTAAATGCCATGGAATGCACATGTGCTGTGTGGCTGTCACACTTGAAATGAGTGAGCAGAGCAACAAATCTGCATCAAATTTTGCAGTTAGCGCCATCATTCCTCCACAGGAACTATTGGAATGACTCAGAAGGCTGCAACTATGGGCAGTTGGTGATGGGCAGCTTCATCACGACAGTGTGCCCACGCGTGCATTACGTGTCGTGCAGCTTTTTTCGGAATGTCAAGTTGTTCAGGTGGCTCACCCCACCCCACCCCCATAGCTTAGATTTGGTGCCCTGCGACTAACTTACGGTTTTTCCCAAAACTAAAATCATCTTTGAAAGGGAAGCGATTTCAGACCATTGATGAAATTCAGGGAAATACGATGGGGCAGCTGATGTCCCCTACTATGAAGGGGACTGAGACATCGTTGTCCTATGTACAATGTTTCCTGTGGCTGGTTTTCTTTCAAGTTACAGATCTCGTTGCAACCTAGTTGGCATTCTGGCTAAGTGAGTCAGCTCCCCAGGACTGCTTGCTCCAAGGGGAGCGGCCAGAACTCTGCCCCTAGGAGCAGAGGCACTGACATGGAATTCCTGCTGTTGCCCATCTGCCTGCAAAGCGTTGGACCGACTGTCAACCGACATGCCCCCTTGACATTTCTATACTCTCAGCAGGTTAGTCTTCACCTGGTATTTCGCCTCTAAATCGAACCTACTGAAAATTGATCGCATACTAAAGGGCTCTGGTGCCCACCTGGTTTTCTTTGTGTCTAAGCTCTACCTCTTCCCTGTGGGTCTAGGTGAAAAGTCCCCACCCCCGAACCTCGCAGTAAAGTGCTCATGAAATTCCTCAACTTAGAGTTGTGAGACTTAAATGAAAATAGGAGTGAAGTGCATGTAACAGTGCTGAGCTCCTGGTGACGACTCAATAGCCCTGGCTGGTAGCACAGTGGATAAGGCGCCGGCCTGTGAACCCAAAAGGTTGCAGGTTCGATTCCCCAGCCAGGGCACATAACCAGGTTGCAAACCAGGTCTCGAGTCAGGTCTGTGGCTGGAGGCAGGTGAAAGGCAACCATACATTGATGTCTCTCTTCCTCTCTACCTCTCTCTCTCCCTAAAAATAATTAAATAAAAAAAATTAAATAAAAAAAAAGATACTAGTTAATTAACAGTATTGTTGCTGTTCTTTTACCGTGGGCGCTCAGGTTCCGGGAGGCCCAGGTCTTCAATGCAGGTCACTGCCACTTGTTGTCCTCCCTGGCTTGTATACTTCAGCCAGGGTGGTGGTTTTTTGTTGTTTTATTTTTTTAATTGTATTATTTTTTTGTAGCACACACACACACTTGCACACGGCAGAGTGTCAGCTTCAGAGGCGTAGGCGTTTGCAGGTGTGTGGGTGTGGAAGCCTGGAGCAGGTGCAGGTCACTGGAAAGGAAGGTGAGGTGTGGAACCGGTCAGGTTCGGGTGGTGGCAGGGGACCGACTCTTAAACCGCCCCATTTAGTAACTTCGACACACCCTGGTTCTCTAAGCTTATTTTAGGATGGGACACATGCTATTTCTTCATAAACTCAGCCCCCTTTTCTCCCTGATTTTTATTTTCCTGCTTTAAAAGATCAACTCCATTGCCGATTTTCCCAAAAGTGTTGGCCCCTGGGAATGCTGTAAAAAACGGTGGAGTGTTGTGAACGCTAGGGGGAGCTCTAGAGACGATGCAGCTGCTTCCTGCTGGCGCAGATTAAGTGAAATCAATTGGTATAGTGTCCGTATTTTTTCATATTACAGTAAATGGTCACAATATATGTGCAGAATATGAAATTGCATGATGACCTATGAAACAGACAAAGGGTGACCAAGGACCCATCCATGACATGGTAGACCAGGGCTGCTGGTTAGGGGGTGGGCTACAGTTGGGGTGGAATTGGTGTACTTGGGATGACCCACTGTGTTCTTTCTTATATTAAAAAGTGACTTCTAAGAGGCTTTATTATAGAAATTTTCACCTGCTCAAAATAAGGAGGATGGTATAGGGATCCTTCCCTAGCTTCTGAGGTGGTGACAGGGTGACCTGAAGACAGGTAAGTTGCGGTGGCCAAGGGAGAAGGGAGAAGTGTTTGGAGGCACGGGGGAGGCGTGAGATGGGAGGCAGCACCGCACATTCGGGCAATGGGAAGAAATTAAACTTATGCGTGAAGTGCGAAAAACTATGGATATGTTTACTATGATGTTCATTAAAATGGTTTTAAAGACATTTCTAGTGGTGCCTTTCTTATTGTAGCCACCTCAGAGCATTCAGTCTATTGAAAGCAGCGCAGTGTGGACCATTGGACAGTCCTGACCACCAGCTAAGACACCTCACTTGCCTGCACCTCTGAAACCCTTGCCCAGCTGTTCTGCCAAAACCCATTCGTTTCTCTTTCTAGGGCCCACAGGGGTCAGCAGAAATGCGTTTACAGTTGTTTATATGGAAAGAGACATTACCTAAAAGATAAATTGTAAGTAGGGATATGAAATAATTAGAAGACAAATCATACAAATAAATAATACAACAATTAAGTAACAAAAGTAAAAGTGATTTGCATACTCACAACGGTGAACCTCCTTTTGTCCACCCCTGTCTTTATTGGCCAGGAGTTGCATAGCTGTTTTGAAGAGCACTTCTGACTCCTGCAGCAACTTCAGGTGCACCAGGTTGTTGTGATTCTCTGAATGTCGCTCCTTAGAATGAAGCTGGGAAGGAGACTTGTATTTTGGGTGTCAGCTGTGTTTAGGCTCTGAGCAAAGCCTAGCTCTTTGATGTCATCTTTGCAGAAGCCTGATGGACATGGCTGGCATCCTTCCCATTTCACAGATGGGAGAACTGAGGCTTGTAGAAGTAAGCCACCTTGCCAGGGCCCTGCAGCTAATGGCACTGCAGAATACAGTGCATTTAAACCTCCAAAATAAAAATGGGAAGCTGCCACCATACGAGGTCTGTCCCATTATAATGACATTGGCTCGATACCTTTGGGACAGACCTTGTATATAGCAAGATGTCCCTTCAAATACAAATTGACTGTTTACCTCTTTTTATTTAAAAACACCTAGTTAATTATAGTTACAAAACCCATTTTCTTTTTTTTTTTCTCCCTCCTTTCCCTGGAAGAACATTTTGAAAAGATGCCTTTGAAAGAAAAGGGTAGCTTTAGGAGATATGGATTATAATTTGTTTTGTTGTTTGTGCCTGCAGTATTCCTCCTCCTCCTTCCCCACCCCTCCTCCTTTGGCTGTAGGGGGAAAAACCTTGTGTAAAGGAGGGTTCCCAGCTATTGGTCTAAACAGGACCTGGGTGTTTGCATAACTGCCCTTGAACCAAAAAGGGAGGGATAAACACAGGATGGCCTTGTGCCCCTTTGAGTCTAGAAAATGTCCTACCTAGTCTCTGTGCCACCCGAGTGTTTCAGTGGTCACCACCACACCTTATTTTTCCCCTTGGCTGGTTCTTTGGTTCCTACTTCCATCACCTGGGCTTTCCTTAGCCAAGGTGGCACGTGAACTCTGCAGCCCATCCCAACCCTCCTTCCCAGCTTCTCAGAAGCCATCAGGCTCCCACCACCTCCACGGGCTTTTCCTTTGTTCAGAATTTCAATTCGTCCATGTGTTGCCCTGCAGCCTGCCGCCAGCCTCGCCTCTGCCCTGTGCTCCGTTGGGCTGGTCAGTCCTTCTCCCCGTTTGCGTTGGTCCAGCTCCTAGGCCTCCCCCTCCCGCTGCCTGAGAGCAGGGCCTCCAGCTCTTTTCCGGAACCCTTCACGTGCAGAATCCCTGAACCAGTGCTGCTCAGTTCATTTTACCCCGGTTTGGTCTCAGATGTCTTATTTGAAAAGCATTGTCCAGTAGGGGAGAAGGACTAACGGAATTCCAGTTTTTACCTTTAAAGGGTATTAAAGGCAGGCACACCCAGAGCCCACGGAAAGGGTAATGAGAACTGCTTTCCTCCTCTCTTCCCCATCACCTGCAGCCTCTGCCACACTGTCCTCACCTTGGCACCCCCCCCCCGCCCCCAGCCAAATGGGAGCCTTAGAGTGACTGAGTTTCTTATGGTGGCATCTTGGAGAGTCTCCACTGGCCTTCCGGGGTTTGGACATGTTACCTGTGTGAGCAGATTTCAGCTGGTGGCTGGCGAGCAGAAGGAAGTGGCTATTTTTGAAATGCCCGGTGAGGTGTCTTTTTTAGGCTGGGAAGCCCATATTCATGTTAAGAATCTGGTCTTAGCCCTGGCTGGTGGCTCAGTGGATAAGGTGCTAGTCTATGAACCCAAAGGTCACTGGTTTGATTCCCAGCCAGAGCACATAACCAGGTTGCAAGCCAGGTTCATAGTTGGAGGCAGGTGAAAGGCAACCATACATTGATGTTTCTCTCCCTTTCTTCCTCCCTCACTTCCCCTCTCTCTCTAACAATAATGAATAAAAAAAAAATCTTAAAAAAAAAGAATCTGAGCTTAATGCTATTTGTTTCTCTGAATGAAACAAAAGTTTATCACAAAGTGTTTCTTTGGAAAGATGCAAAATACCCCCTCCCTGAAGTATCTTGTTTTTAGTTTCTTGAAGTACTAATCACAGTAGCTTTGACTAGACTTTTCCAGATGCCATCCAGAAATCCGTCACTTGCCTGGTTTGAACTGTGCTTTCTGTCATTCTCACGCGAACTTCTGTAGATTGTATTTTGGACACGTGCACAGAGGGGAGGCTTTGTCACTTCCTTCTGACTTTGGAAGAGGCGGCTCTTCAGTCTTATGTTCAACACAGCCAGTTGTTGCACAGTTGCTTTATTTATTTTTCTTGAGGATGAGTCTTATTTAGCTCAAGCACCTTCCACCTGACTTCTTTTAAAGTTCATTTTCCGAGGCCACTTTTCATCTCCCAAGAACTTTCAGAACCAAACCTTAGATGTCCCATCATTTTTGCCCCCTTCCAAGGTGGCTTTTGTCAGTGTTTGAACCCGTCATGCTGTGGTCTTGGATGGCTATATGTGGTTGTCTTCCCTGCCACCTATTTATTGCCTGGGCCCTGCAGAGGGCTGTTCTCTGTGAAGTGACCATGTTTTGTTACCTGGAAAGGATACTTTACCTCAACTACTATCCAATATAGTGAGTTTTGAAGTGGTGGTTTTGAGTCTCAATAAATCTGCAGAAGAAACAAGATTAAGGTTTCTGCCCCTGGCCAGGTAGCTCGGTTGGTTGGAGCATCATTGCGATACTCCAAGGTTGTGGGTACAAGTCCTGGTTAGGGCACATACAAGAATCAATTAATGAATGTATAAATAAGTGAAATAAATTTTTAAAATTGAAAAAACGATGAAGGTTTCTGAATCCTTGGGTGTCTTTAGTGGGACATGTGCTGCCTCTATGCTAGGTTAAATCCAGCCAACTGGGTGGGGTTTAGAGCTGTATCTGTGTCTGGTGTATGAGTCACTCCACTTTTCTGATCTTTTTCCTTATCTGTGAAATGGGCCTATACCATTCTTATGCCAGATGTGTTTCTTTGGTGCTGAGAGAACAGTCTGTTCCTGGGTGTATCTTAAGAGTTCTGGAAAGCTTTCTTGAATTGCAAGAGTGATCATTCGTAGTTAACTACAACTAATTCTCATGTGCTGGGCCCCAAGGGGAAATTTAAAGGAGTTTTTGTTTTCTAGATTCTGTTTAGTTTTGCATAGTAGAAATCACAACCAGCTTAAAAGTGATCACTTTTTATTTTTACATCCAGAATCGCTATCCTGCCTTTTTAGCTATGGAAGAAATCTCATCATAGATTTTCTTCTGGTAAACTTGTAGCAACTTAAAAAATTGGAAAAGAACATGAACATATAAGCTAATTCACTTAAAAACAATAGGATACTTGAAATAAAATGTTCATCTTCAAAAATACAGATAAAAATGTGAAAAAGAAGGGTCCTTTTAAAAACTCATCATTGAAAAATAGTGGAAAAAGAAGAGATGGGCACAGACCTCATGGGTTGCTAACAGCAGTATCAATCAGTGCTTCCTTTCTAGAAAACAATTTGTGTAATAGGTATCAAGAGCCTTAAAATGGTTTGTACCTTTTAACCCAGTAATTTCACTTTTAGAAATAGTCTTTAAAAAAAGCTGACAAAGATTCATATACACTGGATTCTTCATTACGGGAGAGTGAGAGTGGAAACCTGGAAACCAATGTTTGCTGCAGTGAAAAAGGTGGTTGATTTGGGAAGAAGTAGGAGAAGACAAGGGAGAAAGACTTGAAATGTGATCAAGTTCTAGTCTTGGCCACATGGAGTCTTTTTTTTTTTTTTTTTTTTTTAAGATTTTACTTATTACTTTTAGATAGAGGAGAAAGAAGAGAGGCAGAGAGGGAGAGAGACATCAATGTACGTTTGCCTTTCACCTGCCTCCAGCTACAGACCTGACCAGAGACCTGGCTTGCATCCTGGTTATGTGCCCTGATTGGGAATTGAACCAGTGACCTTTGGGTTCACAGGCTGGCACCTTATCCACTGTGCCACCAGCCAGGGCCTGTCACATGGAGTCTTATTAAACACTGAGGGCCTGTGGACAGACAGGTCAGTGCAAATCTGTTTCTGTAACCATAGAAACAACCCAGATGTATTCCCGTCTGTGTGGGGCTGGCAGGACCATGTGTACAAGGTCAGCATGTCAGACAGAGGCAGTGCCCTGGCACAGGGTATCCCTGCGATAGTAGGGTGGTCACCTGTATGAAACAGATCTGTCTGTGAGAACAGCGGATGGACGTAGTTTGAACTTGAGCTGGAGTTGGGGGCTCAGGATCCTCCAATCAGTCATGAGCAGATAATGACAAAACCAGCATTGGAGTCTAGTCTCCTGAGGTCAAGCCCATTGTGTCCGCCTTGAATCCAAGATGCAGTAACAGCTTCCTACGTCACTTTGGTGTTCGTGGCATAGGAATGACACAGGCCTATTTTACAGATCAGGAAACAGGTCAGAAGAGTTGAGAGACTTGTCCAGGATCACTTACTTAATGATTAAGCAGCGGAATTGTGGTTCATGTAGAGAAAGCAAAAATATTTTTAAATGAGATGAAAATTCAAGCTTTTATTTAGTATAGCTTTCCCTTCCAAATTTGGACAAAATCTTTTAACTTGTTGATCAAGAATCTTTTCTGTAGTAGATTTGGAGGGGAGAGGAGTACGTTATCATCTGAAAACTTATCCTGTTCTTCATTTGTGGATGTGTCTTCCACAGTTCTACCTTGTCTATTTTCTGCCTCGTGTGATTTGTTGATCATGTGCCCCTGGGGGCCTGAGGCAGTTGTGGCTTAGATCTCGTGGTTTTTACAAACATCCTGTGTTTTCTCTCTGTTGGCTGATGCTGCCTGCTGGCCCAACATTCTGCTGTGGTGCTCAGTTCAGGGTCTGTGTTGGTATTTGAGGGAACAGGTATGCTGTCAGGATGGCTCTCTTACACTTGATGTGAAAAAACACAGAGCTTTTAACTTACAAACTTGAGCCAGTTTCACCCAAACTTGAAGAGCACCTGTACTCGTGGCTGACTTTTCCTTTCATTGAATCATGCTTTCCCTTTGTCAAGGGTGTTTATGAGCTTCATTGTCATGATCTTCGCACCAACGAAGGGGGCAAGGCAGGATAGGGATGACTGTCGCCATCTTTATAGATGACAGAACAGAGGTTCCCTGAGTAGATTTGACTTGTCACAAGTGACTCAGAGGAGTGAACAGTTCACTGGACCCGTCCCTCTGTGTGGCACCCTTTTGCTTGTGTACCGAAATACATTAGTTACCAATGCAGTGTTGGGAACCCCAGCAGGCCTTACAGTCTGTGAATATGAAATGTCTTGTTACTGTGTTGGATTAGAAAAGCTTAAAAATGTAGAAAAGCATAAGTGAGAAAATTAAAATCACACATATTCCACTCTCATGATTTTGCATTTTTCCTTACAAAAATGGATTACATGATAGTGTTTGGAACTTATTTTATTTATTTATTATTTCTTGAGCTTTTTATATGGTATTAAAAAATATTTATAAAATCAATTGGTTTTTATTTAACTGATCACACACACACACATATATATATATATATTTAAGATTTTATTATTTTTAGAGAGAGGGGAAGGGAGAGAGGGAAAGAGGCAGAGAGGGAGAGAGACATCAATGTATGGTTGCCTTTCACCTGCCTCCAGCTACAGACCTGGCTGGAGACTTAGCTTGCAACCTGGTTATGTGCCCTGGTGGGGAATTGAATAAAAAAGTGAAATTTATTTCTTACTCTATCCACATATATATATATATATGTGATCTTTACAGTGCTTTACAAGAATTTTGTAGTTTTGATTATTGCTGTAAATGGGATGATTTACATCAAATTGGATGTTGCTAATACATGGGACGATATTAATTATTTTTCATTTAGCTCATGTCCACTCACCTACTCCTTGCTCATATTAGACCTAATAATTTTCAGAGGTTTTTTATTTTATTTTTTGGATTTGCTGAGCATTAGTTTTCTCATCTGCAAAACACAGATAATGTTGACCTTGCTGAGCTTTAATGGATTAAATGAGATGAGCTAGGAAACCTAGCTCAATGGTGGCTTGGTTGATAGTAACTGCATTTTCACTACTGTCATCTTCATGATATGATGTTTTCTTCACTGATTATGGGGAAACAGATCACGGAGTAAACCGATTTGGTCACAAAAGGCTCTTTCTACAGCTGCTTATCCAGAAAGACTGACATCAATCAAGTGACTGCCAATAGTTTGTTTTTATCTCAAAAACCTAAAATTGTGTTAAAATACACATAACATAAAGCTTTCTATCTTAACCATTTTCGAGTGTACAGTTAGTTCAGTCTCATTCAGTACGTTCACATTACAGGGTAACCACCGCCAGCCTTCATCTCCATGACTTTTTTCATCTTGCAAAAGTGAAACTCAGCTCCCATCAAACAGCAGCTCCCATTCCCCTTGCCCCCAGCCTCACCACCCCCATCCTTTTCTCTGTCTGAATTTGACTATAGTAGGTGCTACATGAAAGTGGAATCACACAGTGTTTGTCCTTTTGTGACCGGCTTGTTTTGTTTGACATAATGGCCTCAGGTTCATCCATATTGGGGCATTTACCAGAATTTCCTTCCTTTTGAAGCCTGACTAGCTTCCCAGCGTATAGAAGGACCATGTTCTGCTGACTGTTCCTCTGGGCAGTGGGCACCGGCGTTGCTTGTACCCCTCGGCCACTGTGAGTGATGCTGCTCTGAACACGGGTGCTCCTATTCCTTTTGAGTCCCGGCTTTCAAGGCTTTGAGGTACACATGCCAACGGATATTTGAACGCTGTAGAGCATTGAGGAAAAAATTCCCATGTGCCCTCCATGGTGTCAGTAGCCCTGGCTAGACTGGCCTGTCACTCTGGGCTCCAGAGCCTCCTGTGACAGAAAGGAGGGGGTCTGCCTCTGACTGTGGGTGCGTGTCCCTGCCAGCCTGCTGCCTCAGCTCTCAGGCTGCAGGAGTTGCTGCCGAATGTGAGATTTGCTGCTACTGTGGCTACTTTCAGGACTTCCCCAAGTGCGCATTTTTCTATTTTATTGTGTAACTCCAACCATCACAATGACTCTGAACAATGTGCAAACGGCCATAAAGCATCAACGTTTTGCTCCCAGGAAAATAAAAATGCAACAGGAAGAAGCAGTGGCAGGAGAAAGAAATTAGGGGGAAACACGGCACGAAGTGCCTCGCCATTTTTTACATTTCCCCCATTGTTTCAACTCCATGCGGTCGTCAGTGGGGGTTGTCTGCACTGGCAGAAGGCTGCTGGCAGCCTGCAGGTCTGTCAGGGGCCAGGTCAATAAGTCGCAGGCCTGCACAGCACGGGGGGCTGTGCAGCTGTGAAAGCACAAGTGGCCTCTCCATAGGGAACGAGCTATCAGACATTTTAAGTGAAATAAAAAAGGCAAAACGCTGAGCAGATTCGTTAGTATGCTGTCCTTTGTGGAAAAAGGGAGCCAATGACAATGTGTATATGTGTGTGTGAGCGGACGTACGCATGCACATAACAGTGCTTTCTTAGGTAAATATACTGCTACTCTGGAAAGATGCACAAGAAATATATAGGGGTGGGAAGGAGACTTCCACAGTCTGACTTTATATGTAATATATACGTATTTTATTTTTGAGCCATGTGGATAGTATATCACCTATTGTGAATAAAGAGAAAGGGCTTGTATTTTCCCAACAACCTGCCCAGAGGAGAGGCTCAAAATCTAAATTAAGTTGATCTATGGGCGATAAACAATTGTACAATTTGTTGTAAGAAAAAAAAAAAAATCTGTTCCAGGCTACTTAGAATTTCTCTGTGGTCAAGGAAACCAACAACTTGTTCTGATCCCAGCCTCGGAGATGCCTGAGAAGAGGTGGGGAGGAGGAGGGTGCTCGCAGCCTCACTCTGCAACTTTCCCTGGGCTCCTTGGAGCAAGCCGGAGCAGTGGGGCAGGACAGGAAACCAAAGTGCAGGACCAGCACTGGGCTCCTCTCAGGGCTTTTTCCCTCCCTCGCACCGCCCCGGGTGAACCGGTGGTTGCTGGGAGGTGTGCACCAGGACAATGGCCAACCTTAGCCTGAATGGCTAGACCAGAACGTGGCTTGCTCACAACCTCACAGCCTGCAGCTACTCATAAACAAGCAGGCAGGAGGGGTGAGTGCCCATCTCCATGTGACCAGAGGGTGCCCAGGCAGGACTTGCTTGACCTTGGAGAGCCTAGGCAGGTGCCTTCTGTCACCACACCCCATGTCACCTGGAGAAGTACAAAGCGGAGCCCTTTCTCTCTAGCGGAGAACCACTCCTATTGAAGGAATCATTTTTAGGGAATAACAATGAACTCATGAGAACAGTTGTGAGACATCTGAGAGCAGGGGCCCCAAGAAGGAAGCGTGGCTGCCAAGCGTGACAAGACTCCGGCGGGCTGAACAAGACAATCCTGAGATCCAGCTGGGAAAGGGAAAAGAGCAATCCCCTTTCTTCACCCTTGCTTTCTAAACCTTTATATCTTGTTACGGGAGGAGATGATCTTCGGACTGTAACTATGAAGGGACGTCCAAGAGAATTAACTAACTTTGGCCTTATTGTAACGTAAAATAATAAATCTCTCTTATTTAAGTCATTTTAGCTGGTCATTCTATGGTCTCCAAAAGCATCCTGACTCAATATAACTTACGATATTAATAGGTGTGAAAAGAAAATTCATGATCACTTCAGTGTTGCAATATAATTTTTTAAAAAGCACTTGAAAATGGTAGTAAAAAATCCATAATTAGCGTCGTATGGAGCATAACCGTGAGAGACAGAGGGCAGTGTCAGCCAGGCTTCTGGTGACTTAGCCGTCCGTCCCCGGGGCGGCCAACCTGTGTGAAAGGGGCAGCTTTGCCCTGCCCGGCGCAGGGGGCAGCTCTGTTGAGGCGCGAGGCTGAGCAGGGCTCTGAACCCGCCTTGGGCCTGTCTCGAATCTCCCTGCTCCGCTGGTTTCAGTGGCTCAGGGCCGGAGGGACGGTGTAGCTCATAATGTCTGGTTTCTTCTCCCCCTGCGGAAGCGCCCCTGGCAGGGGCTGCTGAGCCAGGCCTCCCTGGCCTGCAGCGCCTGTAGTCCTGCAGGTGGGAGTTGGGCTCACCTGCCTGTGTGGGGACCTGCCTGGCTGGAGCAAATCTCAGGCATTCAGCTCCTGGCCTCGAGTCCCCAGCCTGCTGCTGTGTTGCTGGAGGCTGGGCCTGAAGCTCCCATTCTGTCCAGTCTCCTGCTCACCAGGGTTGGGTCCACAGTCCCTTCAGCGTTACTGTACCCCGCTGTGTTCTCTGTTGACAGAGCTGGGTCCCTGCCCAGGCTCCTGTCTTGTCCTCTTTTACTGGAGATTCTGTGTGGCCCTCACACTGCTGGTTCCCCAGAGCTCCTGCTCCCGCAAAATCATAGTCTCTTAGGGCTGGCCACTTCCTGCCAGGGCCTCCCACAGTTTTAAATAAAGTTTCTCTCTGGATCTCTCCCAGATGGTGCTGGGAAGAGTCCCTCAGTGATATTATAATATGGGGTGGTGGCAGGGTGCTGTCCCTGCTTCTTCCAGTGACTCTCAGCCTCAGGGGAGGTGGGGTCTGCTCCTGCCTCGTGGTTTCTGCAGCCAGCACCTCCCCAGCTGTCTCTTTCTGCCCCTGGAGCAGCCGCCCCAAATCTGTGCAGCCAGAAGTGCTGGTTTGCACAGTGGTGGCAGAAATTGTTCCACTAGGACAGCCCGGTCCACCGGCTCCCAAGTGCCCTGCAGGTGCTCACCCACTCGTGCACACTCCCTACACTCTTGTCCATGTACCTACTCACACACATGCTGTCACTCATATATACACACACGCTGTCACACACGCTCTCACACTCAGCTGGATTTTCGAGTTGATTGCTCTGTGGTTTAGCTGCAAGACTGGTCCATGTCTGGGAGCAAGTGGACGGAGCTTGCACCTGCTCTGAGCCATCTTGGATCCTCTTTCCAAAGATCTGTTTTCGAAGTGTATTTGGGTGGTCACAGCTTTCTGTGAGCTGTTCCAATTTTTAAGTGAGGCCATTAACTCAATGTTCCCATACTCCATGCAAGTGGGAAAAGCCACATCTGTGGGCTACACCTGGCCTCTATGGCACTGGAGGTGAGGACAAAACTCCAGCTGCCCATTGGGCTACATTGTCTTCTCATCCATTTTCTGCTGTAGCTGAAATCCCGAAGACCATATTTGCCTACATCATGTGACTCAGGGGCCATCAGCTGGGAAGGTACATTAAAGACCTTCTAGCTTACCCTCCAAACAGGACCGAGGGCCTGACTTTGAAACAAAAGATGACTGTTCTTCTGGATGTACTTTTAATCACACTAATGGGATTTTGGTTTAAGAAATGAGTTCTGTGGTCCTGTATAGGCGCTGATGGGAATTCAACTTATATGGAAATACCAGTGGTCACATTCACTTGCCTAATAGAAGTTTGAGCCTAAATTGATTTAAGAGTGTTAGGATGCTATTTATCTCTTTGAACAGAGTAAAATGGTAGCATACATGATAAAACGAAAAGGTTGTGCCGTTTCTTTTTCCATTATTGCAGTCTAAGGCTCATTCTTTTTCTATGTCAAATAAGGAAGACAATTGTAGAGAAAAATATCTCTCTATCTAGAGGGATATACTCTTCCTCCCTGCCCCCCTGCCATCATTCTGCATCTTCAGTGCATTCTCACACTGCCTGCCGGGTCAGCAGGGATATAAAGAGGCCACATGGCTGTCAGCACTGACTACTGACTCCTCCGTTTCCTGGCTCATCACTATTTTCTTTCAAGAAGTGAATAGGCTCTCAAGACGCTAAGCACTGTGAGTCAGGGATTCTATAAGGCTGATAAGAGGAATGAGTGAATGGAATCAGGCCATAGCTGCTGCCTTCACTCCTTATGTTGTCATCATGGGGGTGTCGTGATGATAAAAGCCATTTCTTTGATGGGATTTCTTATCGTAGGAGTCTGGAGGCTTTCAAACCCTGCCTTGCAACGAGCAGTAGGAAGTTGGCCTTCCAAAGTCAACTTAAATATCTGACAATTAGAAAAAATTGCTTATTTGGGGTTTGGGGGGTGGGGGCTAGAGCTTAATCAGATCTAGTTCTTACATTTAATCTGAGGACAAACCAAGCCGTTCCTTTGGACCATATTTATTTTTCATAATTAGTTCTTCATGACACTCTATTGGGGTTTAAAATTCACAGATGGTTGGGTTGAACGTGTTCTTGTGTTTGTCTCTGTTGCTATAAAGACATTCTCGTAAATACTGTGTCCCCGTTGGCTTCCCGTACAGACCTTGTTGATGTGTTTTAACACAGTTCTAAATGCCACAGGTTTTCAACTGCAATGTGCTCCTGCTGCGGCATATGCTGCCACTGGTATAATAAGAAATGATCTTAGGGGATGCGTGAATAGTTTTTAAATGTTAAGTGGCTCTATATTTATTTTAAAGTAAGTTGAAAAAACTATTACTAGCACACCAAGCATGTCCAGTGAATTCATGTATTACACATATACCTATACACATTCCTTTTGAAATAAAGTAGATGATTTAAAGTATTAAGTAAATAATAGTTTGGGTGATACCTGGATATGGCAAAACTTATACAGATGGTACAGAAATAACAGAAGAATGGGAAAATGTGAATTGATGGAATCTGACTGGTTCTGTCAGGGTGATACTATCTTTTAACTTCAAAATCTCAGTCAGGTTAGGATAGATGGACCTCAGAGGTCAACATAGATAATTCTAATGATCTAATATCTTGAGGAGCCTGAGGAGAATATCAAGTCAGCTGCTGACTTGAGTTTTCCCTTTCCCATCCGCTTAGATTCAATTATTTCAGGGTACTTTGCTTTGTGCAACAGTGTGGCTCTGGACTCCTGACTCTTTACTGTTGTGTGAATGCAGAATAGTTATTTAACCACTTTGAACTTAATTTTTTTCACTCTTAAAATGGGGAAAAAATTAGTACCTAGCTTGTGAGGTTCTTCTCAAGATGAATAAATCAAAACACAGATTTAGGTGGTCAACTTAAGAAGCACTGAATAAATAAATAGTAGCTATTTTTATTTTGTGTTTCTGAAACTTGTATGAAGATAATGATTTAGGAATAAAATTTCACTTATGATGCCTATAAAGAGTTTTAAGAGCAGTACCTGGTGAGTCCCATTGTGAATCAAATGATTCCGGTGGCGTGTACTTAGCTTTTGAAGGTCCGTGTTTTTGGATAGAATGGCTTTAAGGTGAGGATGTGCTTAGAAATGTTTGAGGCCCATGGGATTGAGGGGCATTTCTTTCCATTGGTTTCTTACTGTAACTTTGCACACAGTTACTGTGAAAGGTGATATACATTAGCTCAGGACTCTTTTTTTTTTCCCCTCAAACATTTCATTTATTTATTTTTAGAGAGAGGGGAAGGGAGGGAGAAAGTGGGAGAGAAACATTCTCTCATGCCCCCAAATGGGGACCTGGCCCGCAACCTAGGCATGTCCTGACTGGGAACTGAACCGGAGACTCTTTGGTTCACAGGTCAGTGCCCAAGCCACTGAGCCACACCAGCCAGGGCTAGCTCAGGACTCTTGAAGGCAAATATTCCCAACTGTCTGTGGAATACTTTAGGGCGATGGTCTGTATATCTGGAGAAAGTTTTGCATTTCTTCTGGGAACCTTTCAGCGGATCTCCAGGTTAAGGCCCTGGGAAATGAGCCTTTGGTTTCCATTCTCTGCAGCACTGCCTGGACGGGGTATACTTTCATTTTTTAAAAAAAGGCTTGTAAGAGATAAAATCTTTGGCAGTTAAGTGTGTCATATATACTTACTTGGAAGAATTTTTGGATGCTATGAGTTTAGGTAGGGCTCTGTGTAGAATCAGAGACGTTTTAGAGCTGCAGAAAACCTGAGGTCTGGTTGCGTTATCTTCTCTCTTCTGCTCTTTTTCTCCCAGAGCCCTAGAGAAGTTCACCAACTTGTCTAAGGTTGCCCGGCTCACTGGTGTCAGGCTCAGCTAGGAACTAAGTGCATTAGCTCAGCACATCTCCAACTAAATTCCTTCCCTGCACAGCAGGTTTGAGGGCTGGAGCTGATCTTTTTTTTTTTTTTAAAGATTTTATTTCATCATTTTTAGAAAGAGGGGAAGGGAGAGAGGCAGAGAGGGAAAGAGACATCAATGTATGGTTGCCTTTCATCTGCCTCCAGCCACAGATCTGACTGGAGACCTGGTTTGCAACCTGGTTATGTGCCCTGGCTGGGGAATCGAACCTGCGACCTTTGGGTTTGCGAGGCCAGCGCCTTAACCATTGTGCTACCAGTCAGGGCTTGGAGCTGCTCTTAACCACCTTTGTGTTCTCTGCCTGCAGCCCACTCTTTGGCACGCGGTAACTGGTGAAATTCTCACCGCTTCGAAAGAACCTTTTAATAAAGCCGCATATATTTTATTTATAATGTGCGTTTTCAGGTATGTCTAGTGAACCATTTCTTAACGCATTTTAAAAATTATGGTCCGTGGGCTACTTACAGCAGAGCGTTCTAGGGGGCTCGGTAAGATGCGGATCCAACCACCAAATCTTGGAGCTGTCTCACAAGCAGCGTTTGCAATCCCTGGGTGATTTCAAAGTTTGCTCAAGTTTGAGGACCATTGCTCTAGGAGCTTTTTAGACGAGTATTTATATAGTACCATCTTTCAAGTAATTTAGAATTCTGCATCCCAAGCACAGGTTTCAGGAGGATTTCTTTAACATTTTACATACAAAATGAACACTGTCTAGTGGGAATGGGGGAAAGAGGACAGGAGATTTCCCTTTCATATTCCAAGCAAGGGATGTTTTAGTTTTTAATTTAAGTTTTTTTAATTTTTCAACTACAGTTTACATTCAATACTATCTTGTATTAATTTCAGGTGTACTGGATAGTGGTTAGACAATCAGATACTTTGCAAAGTGTCCCCCTGATATTTCAATATTACAATATTGTCGACTGTATTCCCTACGCGGCACTTGACATCCAGCAAGGCTGTTTGGAACCACATTGTCTGGTGCCAGGCTAACCACTGGCAGGGGCCTCTGGGACAGCTCAAGACACCTGGGATGGTTGGCGTCTCCTCTAGCCTTTAAAATGGGCTTTATTTGCATAAACCAACCACTCCTTCCAAAAGTGCTGGGGGCTGTGACCTCTCCCACAGGCCAAATTTCCTCTTGTCATTGCACCGCCTTGCCTTTGGGTCCCAGGACCTCAGAATTAACCCCCAACCCCTGCCCCTGCATTAAAAAAGATTTTGTTTGTTTATGTATGTATTTATGTATGTATATATATATTTTTCAGAGAGAGGGGAAGGGAGGGAGAGAAACATTGATGTGAGAGAAACATTGCTGAGTTGCCTCCCCTACATGCCCATCAGGGGACCAAACCCACAACCCAGGCCTGTGCCCTGACCGGATTGAACCAGTGAGCTTTCACCTTGTGTGATGATATCCAGCCCCACACAGATCAGGCTGCCTCTGCATTTCTGATCTGCAGCACAGACGCCAAGGCTCTGGCCCTAATTGCTTCCTGTTCTGGTTCTGGAGTGCGGCGTCTCCTGTACTCTTCTGTTTGGAGAGTCTAGTTGCCCACTGTCTGCTGATTGGGTCACAGGAGCAGCCAACGTTCGTGGAGCCCTGAAGGTTTCACATGCATTCGTTCACTTGATCTGCGCGAGGGATCTACGAATCAACTACTGGTACTGTTGCCCCCATTTTGAAGATGAGGACACTGAGATTCAGGGAAGCTCGAGGGCCTTCGGCTGGTCAGTGGCAGAGCTGGGGTGGGATGCAGACGCACCCAATTCTCAGCTGGTTTCCTCACCCAGCTGAGATGGTTTTGGCTGGCCAGCGTACATCACCCCTGCCCAGG
This sequence comes from Noctilio leporinus, assembly GCA_004026585.1. Lineage (NCBI taxonomy): Eukaryota > Metazoa > Chordata > Mammalia > Chiroptera > Noctilionidae > Noctilio > Noctilio leporinus. Next base: position 147,598 of record PVIW01000812.1, read on the forward strand.
GGCTGGGGGACCTGTCCTGCTCCCCTCTCACTCAAAGCTGGGTGCCATCCATTCAGCAGCTGTTGAGAAGGGGCCCCAGGGGACATGCACTGGGAGGGCCTGCAGCTAGGGTGCCCACTGCAGAACTACCATGGCAGTTGCAGGAAAGGGGGTGGGGGGGAAGAGCAGGGTCCCCTACAACATAGAATTGGCAGTTTCTCAGGAGAGCCCAGCCATCTGGAGTGAGGTGATGCCCCCCGCCGTACCACCCCCATGGCAGTCTGGTCTGTGAGCAGGTCAGCATTGACCATGTGCTTCTTGCCTGGGCCGTGGGGACCCATGTGGGGGATTTGTGTGGGGGTGACAAACTGGGAGGACCATGCAGAGGGCTGGGGCACATGATCTCTGCAAAGACGGAGCTAGAGCAGATGTGCGAGGGGCCTAGGTGACCCTGGCAGCGTTGTCTGTGAACACCGAATTTTTGCGTGAAGGGTACTGAATCCATGTTTTAGAGCTGCGTGTGGGGCATGTCACAAAACTGTTTCATGCATGAAGGTGAGGGGGCCTTAAAACCATAGACAATTACCTAGAGACAAGGCCCAGATGGGCACGGTGTTCAGGATTTTGTTTTCCTGCCTGTGGGTGAGAATCTAGGGGGCAGATAAGTGTTAGAAAAAATTATCCTGGTGCTTTTTTTTAAAAAAAATGAAGACAAATTCTAGCATGCTAAAAACAAATCCTTGATTTATAAAGGAGTTGAATTCTATATTGCTATTGCAAAGAAGAAAGTCTAAAACTACTTGTTTTCATGAAACCTCTGCATATATGCGCCATTTCTCCTTTCATCTCTTGGTTTATGGTCCCAGCAGCCTTCATTAGTTCATGATGTTCACTTTATGTTCAGCCTGTGCTGTACCATCCCTGGTTCCAACTTGTCTCACGCAGCACGTATTCTGATAGTCTGTCTCTCCTATTAGTGGTGATAAGGAAGAGTAAGTATTTGGGTGGCCTCTCTGTCCTGACCGCTGTATAGAGCTTTGGATTAAAATAAGCCATCCTTTGGACCGTTCTAAAGGAGGAGGTATCCGCCACTCATTTCGTCGTGGGAAATACTTAGATGATTTTTCTTCCAACGCCAAGTTGAAAGCTGCCTTAAGGAGCAGGTTTATGCATATAAAAAGGAGAGTAGGAGGAGCTTCTCTAATTGAACATGATGACATGTAAACATTACAATTTCCGCTCTTTCATATGTATTTAGCAGGAAATCATACTGAACTAGCAAATTGCAATTTTTGCTCAGGAAAGCTTTGGCCTTGAACGGCCATGCAACCAGCTTTTCACCTGCTGGTGAATTGTCGATAAATCTCAAGCTGCAACTAATTAGAAAACAAGAAATTGGAAATCTTAGTAAATGGGACATTTTGAAGGTCTTTGAGAAACTTCTGTTTCCCTCTATTAGCAAATTTTCATTCATGTGCACCTCTTGCTATTATGATCTGAATGCCTCAACATGCGTAGGTCTTCAAGATACGTAAGAGAACAAAATACAGCCCCTGCTGCTGAACTTGAAGCTGCCTTCTGGGAATTGCGCCGGTGGGTGACTTGGTTGTTACGCAAACATCATGTAGTGACCTACACAAACCTAGATGGCCTGGCCTACTGCACATGAAGGCCGCATGGTCCGCCCTGAGGCTCCCGGGCCACCAGCCTGTACAGCGCGTTGCTGAACAAACACGGGGTTGATCCAGCATAAGGTAAGACGATGCTTCCGCAGACGCTGTCCGCCCGAGGTGTGTGAGGGGCCGCGCGAAGTGCAGTTACGTAGCCGGTGGTACAGCAAATGTTCTCTGTAGGTAGAAAGGGTGCGCCCTAAAATAAGCACAGAAGTGTGGTATGGTAAATCCGTAAACCAGCAACAAGGCCATTTATTATCATTATGAAGCATTATGTACTATACCTAATTGTAGGAGCTATACTTTTATTCATTTATTTTTAAAAGATTTTATTTATTACTTTTAGAGAGAGGGGAAGGGACAGAGGCAGGGAGGGAGAGAAACATCAATGTCAGGTTGCCTTTCGCCTGCCTCCAGCTATGGACCTGGCTGGAGACCTGGCTTGCAACCTGGGTATGTGCCCTGGCTGGAAATCGAACCAGCGACCTTCGGGTTCTCAGGTTGGCATCTAATCCACTGTGCCACCAGCCAGGGCTGATAAAAAATGTTAATATTTAGCAATTAAAATTTTTATTTTGCTCATACAAAATCCCCACTTCACACATACTTTGGAATATTTTAGAAAAATATTAATCTATTTTAAAAGCGTAAAAATCATTTTAATTTTCAAATTCTAATATTTTCTTTTAACTTACATTTTAAATGAAAATTTATTGCCATAGTGTACATTTTGAATATAACATTTTTATTATTTAATTATTTATGTCATCGCTATCAATAACACACAAATTATGTGAAAAATCTTGATTGTAAAAATATAATTATGATTTTACTGAAATGAAGTGAAAAAATGCCCCCAGAATTTATAAAATAAGAGACTGAGCCCTGGCTGGTGGCACAGTGGATAAGATGCTGGCCTTCGAATCTGAAGGTCACTGGTTCGATTCCCAACCAGGGCACATAACCAGGTTGCAAGCCAGGTCTCCAGCCTGGTCCATCCATGGCTGGAAGCAGGTGAAAGGCAACCATACATTGATGTTTCTCTCCCTCTTTGTCTCTCTCCCTTCCTGTCTCTCTGGAAACAATAAATAAAATCTTAAAAAAAAAAAAGAAACTGTCTGATTTTCCAAAGTGTACCATATTATGTTTCCATAAACAGTTTATGAGAGTTTTGTTCAATATCTTTGTAAACACTTGTTACCTTTAGTCTTTTTGATTTTAGCCATTCTAATGGGTATGTTGTGGTATCTCATTATGATTTTATTTTGTATTTTCCTGATGATTGATGTGCCCATTTGCCAACCATGTATCTTCTTTGGTGAAGTGTCTATTCAGATCTTTTGTCCATTTGTCTTTTTTGTATTGAGCTGTAAAAGTTCTCTATATATTTTTGATAGATGTAAGCTTTGCAAATATTTTCTTCCAGCCTGTGGCTTGCCTCTTTATTGTCCTATCAGTGTTTTGAATACCAAAATATTTAAATTTTTATGCTTTTGTGTCTTAAGAAATCTTTGCATAACCCAAGTCCTAAGATATTCTTCCTTTTTTTTTTTTCCTTTTTGCAAATGGATGACTATTTCAGGACGATTTTTTGAAAATATTTTTTTCCCTATTGAATTGCCTTGACACCTTTGTTAAAACCCAGCTGATCATGTATATATATATATGTCTAATTCTAGAGAGTGTTCTATTTAATTGATATATATGTTTATCCTTTTATAAATGGCATGCTGTTTGAAATGAATGAAGTTTGGGAAGACATTGTAACAGGAGAATAAAAAGCTTTAGGTATCTTAGAAATCATCTCTAGTGAAAGAATGGCCAGCAGGTGGTGTGTATTTTGGGGCATCCTAAATCACACTGATGATCCCACTTGCAGTGAAGAGAATTTCTAGTCTGGGGATTGAGCCTTCAGTTCAGTTTTTTATAGGGATGCTTTGTGACAGTCAAATCCAGGGTACCTGTGTATTTAGAGATACTTAAACCCAACCTTGGACATTAACACTGAATTTAGAGATATGAAATGGTAGTAAGTGATTGCTTGCTACCCATCATAGATGGCATGTGGGGAGTTAAATTGCAGTCTCTCTGCAGAGCAAGTTCTTATCAAGAAAAGAAAGATGAGGTGCCCCTCTTGCTGATGGAAAAAGTAGAAACATTTATTGCTCTGATTACCAGAGGCTCAGGATCCAATTCTATATTTGATTGACAGTGTGACCCATACCTGCGATGCACTTCAGTTTTGGTAGACAGGACAATATGATTGTGTGTTGATTTGCCCCCTGCCTTCCACAGAAGCAGGTGGAACCTAGGAGCCGATTACAAAGCTGAATCAGGTCGGAGGAGCATTGGTGTGCATCATCTGAAACTATTTCCCGGACCACAGGGTCTATTTCAGAAGGCAAAGACATGATTAAACAAGGTAGCTCTGTGATCCTTTGGAAAATGCAAAGCAAGAGTCTAGACATAGCTGGGCACACAGGAAAGGCGAGTGGGTCACATGATACACTATTTGGCAAGTCATCTGAGCCTAGGATATCCCTTTCCTCAACATCAGCATGGAAAATAGAGTTCGTAGCCTTCTGGTTATACTTATTAAAGTTGAGTTGCTTATACTTCAGTAAGACTTTCCAAGCCACATCTCTTTGGCAGGCATGCTAATAGATATTTGTTGACTCGAATGGTTTTATACTGTATTTCTTCACTAATCAATCCAGTCCACAAATCCTATCCTTGTCTTCAACGTGGTAGCACAGGTAACAGGGGCCTTGCTATCAGGAGCCTCTTGGTGCTTCTCCTGTTTTAGTTTGTCCTTCCTAAGACATGTGTCAGGGAGGTAAGAGCCATTATCCATGGAAACCATCTTGTCATTTCTATCAATTAGTTTCACGTGAAGGCATCCCCCCCGCCCCTCCGCCGCATTGTTTGTGTAATCAATTAAGATTGGCTACAGTAGGAAAAATTAAAATCTACAAGAATTATGGTAAAAAAAAAAAAAGCCAAATTCTAAATTTATCTTGGAGTATTTCAATTAATTTATATCTCAAATGAAAAATCATATGTAGCATGAGGTATTTTCTCCTCTTAAATAAGAAACCTTTGTATAGATGTCCATAGGCATGTGTTAATATAGGGGGGTGTGTGTGTGTGTGGTCACTGGGTTCTCCCCAACACTAATGTTAATTCAAGAATAATAGAGAATAATACTAGGTTGATCATTAGCCTTGGATTTCAGAGGTAGGGAAACTGGCCCAGAGTGATGGGATGACCCTCTTAAGGTCCCACTGCCTCTATCTAGCAGAGTCCAGAGGAGACCAGGTTCAATGGTTTTCGTCTTTTGTGGGGTCACCCTATGTAATGTACAGCATGTGCATGGCTTTGGCTTTGTGTGAAACTGTCATTTTTTCAAAGCTGTCTTTCTTCTATTAGAATTTAACAAACATGGCGACCAACCATCCTGGTTTGCCAGGGACTTGCAGGGTCCTTGGGACTTAGGATTTTAGTACTAAAGCTGGACAGGTCCAGAAGAAAACAGGATAAGTTGATGACTCTAGTTATAAGGGTTTGCTGTTACTCACGGATGGTGTTGTCATGTTTCTTGGTGACCTGTGGTTCTGGCCCAAGCTACGTGAAAGGAATCAGCTGACTGTTCTCAGGCAAAGAGGCAATAAATTGTGACTTTCTCTGGGCTGTGAGCAGGGTTTAGATCCAACCCACTGTCTCTCCAGTGGAGGTCACCTTCTTTCCCACCCGCCCTGGGCACTCTGATGGTCGTCAACCCCCTCACTCATTAGTAGGACTAATTTCTGTACAAATCATTTCACCATATGCCATCGAGTCCTGTTGGCTCTGATTTCATGTGGAAAGGTTTTATCTCATTAAGGCTTGTAAGACCTTTGAAGGCAGGAGGTCAGATCTCTGTGTCTAGGCAGGTGAAGTTCATGGGGTCTGGTGTGGGTCTAGGTTAGGGTCCTGGCGCTCTGCACTTTGATAGTTAGGTGCTCTGTACAAGTCTCCTAACACTCTGTTTCTCAGTTTACTTCTGTAAAATGGGGGATAATAGTGCCTACCCAGGGCTGTTGGGAGAATTAACTAGCTGATATCCACAGAATAGGCAGCACCCCTGGCCATGTTATGACATGTTAGCGAAAGACTAAGGTCTCAGTAGGTTCTGTTTGTTGACTGATTCGAATGTGTACTCATATGTGACGAGTTCTCTTCCCTTCAACTTGCGCTTGTAAGTTAAAAGTGAAGGGGTTGCTGACAGTGCTCCTCACTACCTGGGCTGTTAATGGATTCTGCCAGTGTGGTTCATTGGAATTCTGACTGCGGTGGCCCTGAAATAGGATCTTGAAGCACAACGCCACCCGACGGCGTCTCCTCGAAGATTGCTCTGTGCAAGGAACGCGTTAACATCTTTGAACTGACCGGTTGGCGTAAGTATGCTACCAATCAGAAAGAGTTTAAAAGCACGTTAAAATGACAAATAATTTCATCTCATTGGAATAGATCTTTATCATGTTTGCTGCATAATTTGAATTTTATGGTAGAGATAAAAAAGTTAACTCTGATAGGTAACTGAAATAGAATATGTGCTTCATAGGAACTTAACTTTTAATTTTTTATAAACCTCAGTGTGATTAATAAAACATTTGTGACAGCAGAATTGCACAACTGAATGAATCTATGAGCTCCCTGAGTGTTAGGGCAAATAAGGCTACTTCAAATCCTAAAGAATAAAACTGCTGAAATTGTAGTGGCTTATAACTTCCTGACTTTGGGTGAAGGAGTCTATCCTGTCTTTTAAAGATGGGATGGACATTTTCAGTGCAAAACCAAATTCCTTTGTCTCCTACGAGAAATCCAGCCAACCATGATGACAAGGCACATTAATGTCATGTACGTGCCTGCCCAGTGCTCTTTACTTCTTTCTCCTGTTAATGGAGCCCCTCCTCATTCTTTGGGGTACAGCCCTATTCTCCTTGCCAGCTGTGTATTGGGTGCTGCTGTTCATAGACCCACCTCCCTGACCACGGCACGGACACCTGGTCAACCTGGATCCCCCACTCTGTATGATTTTTCTAAGGCTGCTGCAACAAAAGGTCACGAACCACATCACTTGCCATAACAGAAACATATTCTCTTACAGTTCTGGAGACTAGAAGTCCAAGATCGAGGTGTTGGCAAGGTTGGCTCCTTCTGGAAGCTCAGATAAAGAGTCTTCCATGCCTCTCCCTGGCTCCTGGTAGCTGCTTGTGGTCCCGGGCTGTCCTTAGTGTGTAGACACATCACTCTGGTCTTGGCTTCTCTCAACAGACGTCCTCCTTGTGTCCAAACTTCCTTCATCTTCTAAGGACACCAGCCATTGAAATTAGGTCCCATCCTACTCCAAGGTGACCCCATCTTGACTTGATTATACCTGCAGGACCTTATTTCCAAACAAGGTCATAGTCACAGATAGCAGGTGTTAGGACTTGAACATGTCTTTTTAGGGGACATACTTCAACTTACACCATTTTCCTTCTCATAGTGATCAGTCCAGACTACTCCATGTGGCCTCATCTTCATAAATGACATCTGTGAAAACCCCATTTCCAGGACTACACATTCTGAAGTACTGGTGTTAGTCTTGAACAGATGGATTATTTTTGGCAGGTGGGAGGGCAAAAGGCAACCCATGAAAAGGGGTTACCAAGCAATACAGTTACTTTTCCTTGTTCTCAGTTTTCTGCTGCTCTTTATTTATGTAGAAGAGGTTGAAACTTTTAGATTTCTACAAAGTAGAAACATGGTTGAGGAGAGACAAGGAAATTTTCTACACATAATAAAGCTTATATAATTTTGAGTTTTGTCCGAAAATGACAACTGAGGCTGAGAATCTTAGTGATCAGATAAACAATGTTTTTTTAAAATTTATTTTTAATGTTGTTGTATTACATCCATCCCCTTATTACTCCCCTCTGTCCCCTTTCCCACCCACCCACTTCCCCCCAAAGTCAATCCCGCTTGTTATTCGTGTCCGTGGTTCTTCCATGCTAGTTCCTTGACTAAACTGCTCCCTTCTTTGCCTCCTCTTCTCCCCTTGTCCACTGAAGGTCTATTCATTGTATTCACATATCTGGTTCTATTTTGCTTGTCTGTTTGTTTTGCTCATTATTGTCCTGTAATGGGTTGAGATCATATGGTATTTGTCTTTCACTGACTGGCTTATTTCGCTAAGCATAATACTTTCCAGTTCCATTTGTGTTGTTGCAAAGGGCAGGAGTTCCTTCTTTCTTTCTGCTATGTAGTATTCCATTGTGTAAATGTACCAAAACAATGCTTTTTCATCCATGTGAATTAAGTCATATTTTCTCTTTGGAATCATGGTGAGAATATTTTATTTTTAGCTGTGTACCGCTGTGTAGCCAACACAGGTTTGTTAGAGGACACCAGAAATGATGGGAGCAGCGCCCTCTTCTCTAGTGCTTGCTGGTGTGACAGCACTTCTCTAAGCTCGGGACTCATCCAGTCTCACCCCACAGCCCAGCTCGGAGAGCCTAGAGCGTAGGGCATTCATACAGCAGCTCATGGGGCAGCCTTCTTCGGAGAGTCACTCCCTGGTTCCTATCACATAGCAAGGGAGTCATGCTAGTTCAGGAGGCGGCACGAGCAGGGAATTTTTGTTAGCTGGCAAGCTGGTAAATGGCTGTGCCTAGCCGCCATGAACTCTCCTGGGCTCTCAAGATGAATTAGATGCAGCATAATGTACACCGATTAGCGATATTTCCAACTGCCTTGCTTCGCAGTCACCATTTTCAACAACCATCAGTAACTTAAACGTTGCCTTTCGTGGGTGTGCTTGCCTGCCACATTTGTCTTTATTTCAATAGATGTTTTTTCAAGTCAACATTCCTCAAACTAACCACAGTGAAACTCTACAAATATACCATGTTTTCTGTCACTCACGGAGACAGAAAGTCAAAGACAGAGGAAACACTTAGGCCCCAGTTTCAGTGACTCCAATGGCAGTATTTTTCAATGTGTGTTATATTCCAAGACCTTACCACTGAGACCTTATTTTCCCTAATTGAATTTTGATACGTTCTTCGCATTCATTTAAAATACCGGGACTCAGCCCCTTAGAACAATTTTCTTTTCCTGACCCACGTGAGAAATGCACCCCAGTGAGGACCAGTCAGGCAGATTGCTTGCTCAGACTCAGGCGTGGCTTTAGGACCAAGCTAGCTCAGTTAGTCAGAACATGCACTGGCCGTTTGTTTGAGCATCGCTCAAACGTTCATCCATCGGGAGCCCCGGTGGGGTTGGTTAGAACAGCACCTGCCTGCTGCCTCCAGGGGGAGCCCTCAAGTAGCCCTCTGTGTCTCCTGAGTCTGCATTCTGCAGTTGGCATTCTGGGCTCAGAGAACACAGACGTCATGAACCCCAAGGCGGGTTGCTTGCTGTTGGTAATCTATTACAGTTTGCAAACATCTTGCTTTCAGGAGATTCCTAACATGGACTTAGATATATGGTCTTGTGTCAAATTCCAGTGGAGAAGTGAAGAATAATGTTCTCCCCTTCACCCCTAGCCTCAGGTTCCAGTTTCTAGTTTACGACACGTAGCAGGAGAATAATGGAAGAAACAAATGCTCTCAGAGCAATAAAAACATTGCATGGGAACATATAAAATGTAGTCACTTGTTTTTAGTGAATCTTCTCACCACCACTTTGGGTTCTTCTCACGGCAATTTCCAGTTCATCTTCTCCTTAGGCACCCAGAGGTAGAGGCCGCAGGTGGCTTAGAACCTGGTATCCTTGGTTCTGGACCCCACCGCTCACCATCTGCATCATATTGAGCAAGTCTTAACCTCTCTAAATACAGTCTCCTCATCTATGAAACGACAATTTTCCCTTGCAGTTAGTGTGGGATTAAGATTACACATGCAAAATGCTTAGCCTAGTCCCAGCTACATAAGGGGAAGTGCAGTAAAAGGTGCTTATTATTTGAATAAATGCCAAGCATGCTGGTCCACTTCAGTCCTTTGAGGAAAACATCTCAAGATCTGACACACATGAGATGGTTCCTAATGACGTGTTTACCGCAGCGGATAACTTTGAGACCACAATAAAGACTGGCCAGGTTCAGGGCCAGATAACATTGATAAGTGAAGCTATCCCATGTTCAGAGGAAATACTTGTTTTGCTGGAGGGGATGGTGTGAGAGACTCCAAGGCAAGATGGTTACTTGTGGAATCGGCTGCTGAGAAATAGGGCTCCATGGGGAAGAACAACTTCTCAGGAATGAAAAAGTTAGGGTTCACGATGATTACTATCCGTTACCAAGGTGGAAAGCAAGGATTTACCTTCTTGATAATTCATGTGTGTGTACAACAGACATTTATAGAATTCCCAAGACCAGCCATGCTCAGAACTAATCCTAGGGCACAAAGTCCCTGTCTTCCAGAAGCTCATGGTCTAACTTGGTGCAGAATGTGGTGGGAGCACAGAAGTGGGGCACCTAACCCAGCAGGGCCTGGGTAGGGGACCCATGAGCGGAAAGTTTGGGTGCGCGTCTCCTTTCAGTGAATTCCCTGTCTGCTGAAGAAAGCTCAAGCAGTTTCTATTAGTTGCCACCAGAAGAATTTTCAGGAGAAGAACCGTGGAAGGAGGCACAGTTGATTGACAGAGGAACCTGAGGTGAAGAGAAGAAGTGATCTGCACCCACAAAAAAGGCGAGAAGGTCGTCTTCGTCCCTGAGGGGGGACGTGGGCTGGAAACCGACCTCGGAAACAGGGGCGGGGGACATTGTGGAGCTGGGGAAACTGGGGCGTTGGTGTTGCTGGTGCGTGAAGGGGAAGTGGAGCGGTGGCGGGGGAGGTGGGCAAGGTGGGAAGGGCCCCTGGGGTAGGGCACAGACTCCGTCCATCGGTGGCTGGAAGTCAAAGACAGGCTTTACTCGCAGAAACTATGGGTCAGGCTTCTGAGCACTGGTAACTTTTTGTTTTGATTTTAGAAAATTGCTTCTGCTTGATTAGTTTCCCTCTCTCTCTGGTTGCCCTCCTACATGTTCTGTAAGATAATTGGGTGTTGAAAATGGAATGGCAGTTTCTCTCCCCTTTGCACTGGAGGAGTGATTGCAACTTTGCACAAGATTCCCTGTCTGCTCCTTGCGGGGCGGCTGAGGGGTTTAGGAATGAGTTTCCTAAGTAAGGAGGCCACTCGTGGACAGCGCTGTTGACTAGCTTTATGTGACCCATGGTGGGTGCGTGGGTGCGAGATCAAATGTTATTATCTGTGCGACTCTTTGCTTTCTTAGAAGCAGGTCCCTTACTATAAGGCATTTATTGAATCCAGGAGCCCTGTGTTGAGACTGAGCAGAACCAGGAAAGAATTCCTGAGGGAATCCCACCTGTCCAGGAGGGCCCCTGCGGGTCGTGTATGCAAATGTGCAGAGCTCCCAGGGCTGCTTTGGCTGAGGTTTTTATGACAGGGACCAAAGTATGAGTTGAGACTAATAATCAGTTTTAACAAAGCACCTACTATGTGCTGGGCACTGACCTAAGCACTAGACGTGTATAAACTCACCAAATCCTCACAATAACCTTCTCGAATAGGTTCTGTTAATGACTCTAACGGACAAGTTGTCCAGGGCACATCTCTGAGTGAGGTCTGCTTTCTGACCCTTAACTGGTGCGTGAGTCCAGTTCTGTTTTCTCCTCTCTACTTGCTATAACTTATATTTAGCAATAAAATCTTAATTTCACAACCCTAGTATTTCCAAGCTACTAGCACAGCTTGGAAAGTGGTTGCAGAAAACATGACCTTTGCACAGCTGGATATTTATACAGGGCCAGTGAAATAGTTCTTGGCCATGTTTTATTTATTTATTTTAAAAAATATTTTATTCACTATTTTCAGAGAGAAGGGAAGGGAGGAAGGAAGAAAGAGAGAGAAGCATCAGTGTATGGTTGCCTTTCACCTGCCTCCAGCTACAGACCTGGCTAGAGACCTGGCTTGCAGCCTGGTTATGTGCCCTGACTGGGAATCAAACCAGCGACCCTTGGGTTTGCAGACTGGTGCCAGTCCACTCAGCCACCCTGGCTTGGATTGAGGTGACTCACTGATTATGATTACTTTCAGCTCTGTGCCTTGTTTATGCCAGGTAGGTACTGACTTAATAACGTACAAATAGATTTTTAGTTGGAAGAAAACATTTGATAGATTTTTTTCCCTCTTCTATCTAGGACACAGTTCCTGGACAACTGAGATGATTCCATTCTGGTTGTTGTAATAGGGAGAATTCATTGACAAGGGAACATCACTAAGAACGGGGAGAAAAACTGTGGTTTTAAAAAAGTAAGGGAATCATTGAGGGAGAGGGGAGGTGGGTCGCAGCTTGGGATCTGTTAGAGGGGGGTTGGTCCTCGTGGTTTGTCTTTTCTCCACTTTCCAGGGGCACAGGACTCAGGGAAAGTTTGACATTGTCATTTCCAACCTATATCCTTTGCAATGAAAAACTGATTGCTGCCTTCTTTGCTGGTACTTCCAGTTCCAAGTGTCTGGACATCCTTCAGAAAGGCACAAACATTTCCACACAGCCGCCATTTCATTCATATATATATATATATATTTTTTTTTTTTTAATGGAATTTTGTTGTTTCCTAGGAAGTCAGTTCTAGCATCTGCATTATCTGCCAGTAAATGACTCCTTTGTTTCCAAATGTATAGTGATTAAACCTTCCCCTCACATGTAATGATTTCTTTACAAAAGCTATCTTCGTAATGATCATTTCTTGAGAGTGGAATGAAAGTAATTATGTTAAATTCATGAGTCTTTTCTCTATCGTGGTGATTTTAACCAGAGTTTAAAACTCTAAAACTTTGGGTGCAACAAATCCAAATTCCTTTGAAATGAAGGCATTTAAATTCTCCTTGTCTCTTCAGATGAGTCATCATCTATTTGACTTGAACCTCTGGGGGTTTCATAAGGAAGTCAAATTAGCCCAGGATGACAATGACTAAACACATCGATGGCCTGGGAGTCAGCTCAGAAGTTCTGCTGCTTCATCTCTCTTTGAAGGGGATTATTGCAGCTGGGATAATGTAACATGTAGTTTCTGCTCATGTTGGGAATCATGAGCCCTCATACGGCACAGGTAGGACAGCTGAATGCCCATGGGTCCACCCTTCTTAAGAGGAGAAGTGGGCTTATTGCTTCTAGTAAACTGGATGGAAAGCAAGCGCAAGGCCAGGAGACAGGATTCACAAAGAGATCTGGTCTCATGAATGTCCCCGCGTCATTTCCCAGGCACACAGGGACTGCGGTGAGCTCGCTGGCCATAATGTCCCAAGACTCGGCTCCTTCAGGAACAGAGTCAGGTGTCCCCTTCAAGGGCTGGAGGTGGGGGAGGGATGCCCTAACCAGGGGCAGCAGAATCACCTGGAGGGCTGATTGGAGCTCAGGTTACGGGGCCCCAGACATTCCCTTCCAGTAAGCCGTGTATAAGAATTTAGGATTTGCATTTCTAACCCGTTCCCAGCTGATGCTGATGATGCTGGTCCAGGGGCCACACTTCGAGAATCACTGCTTTAAGCAAAAGCAACAAGGTATAGCATTATAAGCCATATTCAGAAACCAGTAATTTGGCCACTTGGGTTTCACGGAAAGTTTTGTGTAAATCAGGGCATTTGTGGAGATGAGGCTGAAAAAGCAGTTTCGAGCCATGTGCATTCCTGTTACCTTGAAATAAAGTTTCGTAAAAAATACCAAGTACTGCATCCAATCACAAGGGGACGTTTCCATTAATGTGCATGATGGAAAAATGTGTCCTCCCCTAGGATTGGGTTGCATTGACCCCAGCTCTTGTCCCAACATGTACCTGTCCGCTGTCGCTTGTGACCTTGGCTTTCTTCTGTAAAGGTGGAACGCATGTCCTTGCCCTTGACTTTGGATTCAGTTATGCACTTTGGTGTGGCTAATAGAATGAGGCGGAAGTACCAGATCTGGGCCTGGCCAAGTGACTATGTGTTTCCATTTGCTCTGATGCCTTGGCCACCACCAAGGAGAGACACATGACACAGAGCCGTCCTGAGTGCTGGTAGCATCGTCAGACCCCCATCCACCAGGCACATAGCAAATAACAACTGATTGTTGTTTAAGGCCCTGAGTGTTGGGATGGCTTGTTTACTCAGCAATCATTTACTGCCACCTCCTCTTTAAAACAGCATGTGATTTTGTGGGGTAACTCAGGACACAGTCCTTCTACGATATCAGAGAAAGGTGGCTGCCTGGCCTGCAGCCATAGAAATGAGGAAAGTCTGTATGTCAAGGCTCCCACGTTTATCCTCAAAGTGTAGAATTTTCATATGCCCCTGCCTCCGCAACCCTGTAGGTGTCAACAGCACCCACGCTGGAGGTGGGGTGCAGTCCTTCTCGCACTGACCTGCTGCATGGATGCATTCCCCTGTAACAAGAATGACGATCGGCATGTCCACAGCATGTCCATACCTGCCAGGCCTCTGGGGGTGCAGCTCCTGGATTTGGAGCTCCTCCATGACAGATTTGAATTTGCGTTTTAATGCTGCCTAATCAAAATAGCAAACTCATGATTCATTTTTCTTTGTATAAAAGAATCCTAAATGAAACTTATTATGGTTCAAATTGGGTGATAATCTTCTGGAAAATGCCAAGTGCGACACTCAGTCTCTTTGTAAGAGGATCTGCTGCGGCCTTGGCTTTTTTCACATCTTCATCTGTGGTTCCTTGATTCAGGCTCAGCCAGCACCCCCCTTGGCTGGGACTTATTAGTATTGAAGGAGCTAATGAGCAGTTCATTACTTGTCAGCTCATTGATTAAGAGTATCTTCAGCATGAGGGAAGATCTTGTTATGCAAATTTCCTGCTCCTATCTATGTTTTCCTAATAAACGGGGTGCAAACGAGACTGTGAGTTTAAGGAGAGAGGAAAGTGAGCTGTTAGAGCAAAGCCTGGCTCAGACCAGATAGTGGTTTTCAGCATTTGTAAAACGCTGTACCTTCACTTTTCGTAAGTACTGTAACCTTGATTCATCACTTAGGTCCTTGGTTTGTGTCGTATTGCGGGTTTCAGACATGCCAGTGTCCTCGTCCGGGAAGGTAACAGCCTGATGTATTCATTCTCTGTTCTCGCTAACAAGTCCCTACGCCCTGGCCTTCCCCGATGGTCATCGGGTTAACTAGGTGGGACCTGAGTCTCAGCAGAGCTGAGCCACTGGTGCTGTGACCCACAGTCACCTCTCTACTCCAGCGTCCAAGCGCCCACCCACAGCCTTCTCCTCTGGGGGTTCCTCTGGACTTCCCCTGACCCTGTGTCACAGGAGCGCCCTCTGCTCCCTCCCATGGAGTGTGCCAGGCACATGACTATTCTCTACACCAGAACTTCTCAAAGTTCAGGTGTGAGCAAGCGACACCACAGAGCTTGTTCAATGGCACGTTGTGGCCTCACCCGCAGATTCTGAGCAGGTGGCCTGGGGTGGGGCCACCCCAGTCTTTCTCCTAGTGTTTGTCTTTCTCCTGAGTCCCCTGGGAGGCAGCGGCTGCTGGTCTGCAGACCTGGCTTGAAATAACACTGCCCCTACCTGCTTTTAAAATGCTCACCTCAAATTCCTTTTCGTTGGGTTCTCTGAACTGTTTCCTCCTCATTCTCAAGTTTTGTGATATTTGGCTCTGGACTTGGCATTCGTCCTCTCTCAGGGTCAGTGGGACCAGGGCCTCACTGGTGAGCGTCTCTCCTCATGTCAGGCACACGCCGAATCACAGCGATAGTGGGAAATTGATGGTATTTCTGCTCTCAGGGGCTTGAACATCTAAACAGGAGGAACATTTCCAGTAGAGGATGAGCCTTGTCCAAAGAAAGGCTCCGCTCCCTCTGGCAGATGGGGGAGGTTACCTCTAATGCTTTAGAATTTCTTGCCTGGTCAGAGGGTCTTTGTTTACCTGGAGACCTTGGGTCATACCAGGTAGTCTCTGCTAACCATATGATTTATGGTGGGGGCCTTGGGCCACTCGGTGCCCGCTGGACATCTTGGTGGGGGCGGGTGGAGACTAAGGTCGGCCACACAGATGGTCTGTCATGCTGACATGACCATGTCCTGATCAAAACCCTGGACCCTAAGGCTGGAGTGAGTTTCCTGGCTGCCAGCGTGGTGTGTGTTGTGTGGCTGCTGGGAGCTGTATGCCTCGTGGTTTCACTGGGAGAGGACAAACGTCTCTCCTGGACTCTGTCCTGTGATGCTTTTCTATTGGCTGTTCTTAATTTGAGCCCTTTTACTATAACCAACCATAACTATAATGGCTTTTCTAAGTTCTGTCCTCATGAAAATTTAAACTTAAGAATGGTCTTAGGCTCCTTCCAAATGAAATAAGTATATATAAAATAAATATCCAAAGGTAACCCGTGCTGACTTCTAATGAGGAAAAGTGCCCATTTCACAGTTGCATTGTTAACGTTTCTTGAAATAAAGCATAATACGCTGAAAATGTTGCATATTTTCTTCTGTCTTCAATATTAAAATGGCTACACCAACATTCATCAGTTTTGATATTTAAAAAAAAAGCACACTGATGTGACAGCTGTCACAAATGCAGTTAGAGACAGCTAAGCACTCCTACAGCCACTGTATGGAATGAGCAAAATAACTTTTTAGTCACCCCCAAAATGCTCCCCTGAGGAGTCTCGTAGGTGATTGTGCCCTGCTTCTAGCTGCCTGTCTCCAGCTTTCCTGGCCGACAGCCCATGACCAGGGCCTGCCTAAAACCTCCTCTCTATCTCTCTCTCCATCCCCCACCCCCTTGCTGTTATAAACTCTCCCGTGCATTTGCCCAACTTTGATGCTCTGCCAAACCCGTGACAATGGTGGAATCCTTTATCCTTTGCTAAGCACGCTCTGAATAAATAGACTTTGCTTTTCTCATTAGGCTGGTCTTCATTTATTTACACATATGGTATAGTTTACACACAATAAAAACCATCCATTTTAAGTGTACAGTGTATTTAGCCACATCGCCACATTCCAGTCAAGATATAGAACATTGTCATCACTCCCCAAGGTTCCCCTGGGCCTCTCTGAAACCAATTCACGTCGCCCCCCGCAAACACACACAGTGGCAGGCAAGCACTGATGAGCTGCCTCTGAGCGCGGTGTGTTAATAAATCTCCCTGATCATGGTCCCCGGCCAACACCTATACTTGCTTTCTCTCTCCTGCCACTTCTGCCTAGAAGTTCTCTGGGGACCATGACACAAGCCTCATGCGTCTCAGCTCATGGGGTGGGGTGTCCTCAGTGCGAGTTTCCCACTCCTTTAACTTGATCTGCTCTCTTCCTGGGAGCCTGGAAAAAACGGCAGGCTTTTGATGGCCTTTCTTGTTTTCCTGGGCTATCATGGTTTTGCTGTTAAAATAAGAAAATCTAAAAGCTGTTAAACTCAGCGGGGATATAAACAAGAACTAGTTTTTAGTTAAGTCATTGGCTCCAGCCATATATACTTTGTGAGTTTCTTCTTTCTTGTCCCTTGATAAAATCTTGGGAAAAATTTCTAACTTTACCTTCAACCGTGGTCCCAGTTAGAACTTGAGTTGACTGAAGCTCTTTCCCTCCTCTATCCTGTGGCTCGGGGGACCTGTACAGTGTTGTGGGGGATGGGGGCTTGATCTGCTCATGAAGTACATTCTTCTTTACCAGCATCTGCTTCTTCCTGAGTTGGGAGCAGGTAGAGGAGACAGTGAAAACAGACCCGACAGCCTACAAGTGGAAGAAGACACCCTGACTTGGCTCTGGTTTGGAAAGCTTCTGTTTGGGGAGGGTTCCTCCCCAAATAGGCCTGGTGCTGCGGAAGTGTGTGGTTTTCCCACAGGGGAGACCTTCCCAGTGGTCTAGCTGTCTTGCTAAGGGGCAGTGCCAATGTTCCCTAACCCCTGGTCTTAGAATTGGGGGTACAGGTCCTTATGAAAATCCGGGGTATTCTAAGCATGACTGTGAGGAGAAAGAAGCTAAATCAACAGAGGTCCAACATATGTGTTTAATGAACTCACCTTTGAACAGTTGTACATAGAAAAAGAGAAGCATTTTTTCCCCCAAAAGAAATTAGCATGGCCTATATCAAAGTCCTGATTTTTTAAAAAAAGATTTTATTATTTCCAGAGAAAGAGGAAGGGAGAGAGGCAGAGAGGAAGAGAAACATCAATGTATGATTGCCTTTTGTTGTTGTTGCAAATGGCGGTATTTTTAATTTATTTATTTTGCTATTACAGTTGTCCCAATTTTCCCCCCTTGCCCCCCTCCACCCAGCACCCCATTTCCTCAAGCAATGCCCTCCTTAGTTCATGTCCATGAGTCATGCATATAAGTTCTTTGGCTTCTCTATTTCTTTGTTGTTGTTATTCTTTTTTTTTTTTTTTTTTAAAGATTTTATTTATTATTTCCAGAGAGAGGGGAAGAGAGAGAGGCAGAGAGGGAGAGAGACATCAATGTATGGTTGCCTTTCACCTGCCTCCAGCTATGGACCTGGCTGGAGACCTGCCTTGCAACCTGGTTATGTGCCCTGGCTGGGGAATCGAACCAGCGACCTTTGGGTTCGCAGGCCGGTGCCTTATCCACTCTGCCACCAGCCAGGGCTGCAAAGTCCTGATTTTAAATCTGCCCGTAATAAAATGTATTGAACATTTTATTTTTCTGGAGAAATATGATTATCAGAAAGTTTGGAACTTAAACTTCCAGAAACTATAGTGCTTTTATTTTAAACTAATAACAACCCTTCTTTCATAAAGGCAATGGTGAGAAAATGAGTTTTGTTATTACAGCTTGAGAATAATCTCATGTTTGTTTGCTTCCAGTCCCTTCCTGGATCCATTCTTCTTTCAAGGGTTGAGTTGTGAATTGCTTTTAACTGTTTACCATGTCTGAGGCCCTCCATGATCTTCATCTCTCTAGTCTTGGTCTTAGCACAGCTTCCTTAGAGACATGGCAGCTTTCCTTCTTTATTTCTCGGGCTGTCATTAAATGTAAGATGAAGGCTATCCAGCCAGGCTTATGAACCAGGGATGAATTGATTTTCATTGGACAATGAATTATCATGAGAATTTATGGATGCCAGAAACAAATTGAACAGAGGAGCTTCTTTAGATGGTTGAAAGCAGATAGTTTCACATTCAGAACATTTTTATTATAATTTTAGCCCAGATTTAAATGGACACACTGCGGAGTTTGTAGAGGAGACATACCGAGATGTGTGCCCAGGTGTCCTGGCCACTGCTTTTACTGTGTCAGAAACAATGGAACGACTACGGTTCCATGTGATAGCAGAACATAATACACGTGTTTTGCCTGTAGGTCCCATTTCACAAAGACCATTTAAGGCACATGAAAGAACCACATACTGCTATAACCTCCAAGACATTTGCCAATTCTTTTTCTCAAGTCCGACAGCATTTTGGATAATTCTTTTGGCATTTCAAATCCTCAAATGAAAATAGTAGAATGAAGTGGGAAAGAACCATGGACTGGGTTCAGATTCCAGTTTGAACCTATACTTTCTTATAAATTTAATGAGCATATTCCAGTTGCTCAAACTCTCTGGGAAATGATTTCTTTTTCAGC
The DNA here is from genome assembly GCA_004026585.1 of Noctilio leporinus. NCBI lineage: Eukaryota > Metazoa > Chordata > Mammalia > Chiroptera > Noctilionidae > Noctilio > Noctilio leporinus. Next base: position 166,865 of record PVIW01000812.1, read on the forward strand.
AAATTAGAGAGCTGGACTAGATAATTTCTAAGGTCTCTTGTAGCCACAAGCCCACTCATTCTGTGTTGTACACACACACACACACACACACACACACACAATCAAGAAACCATTTCAAAAATGACTCATGTTCTCTAGATTATTAAATAACAAGATGATGTCTTATTAATTTTATTTTTTGATATTTTATATGTTATTTCCTATTGTGAGAGGCATCTACTATCCCATTATGCTTTCTAGTTTATTATTGCTTAGAAAAGGAAAGCTTTGGTTTTTGTGTATTTAATTTGCATTCAATTATGTTACTAAGTGTTTTGTATTCTAATAGACTTTTCATTGAAGTGCTTGGATTTTCTGGGAATAAAATCTATGAATAATAACTTTAGGATCTCAAAAACAGGGCTAAAAAATAGTGGTGATAGCAGGTATTCCTCCATGTTTTTTAACTTGAGGAGTATGTCCTTCTTTACTATGATGTTACTATTGTTATTTGATGAATACTTAATTTAGGAGGGTTTTTTTTCCTATTTCAACTTCACTTGGAATTTTTTATGTAATGCTTTTTTTGACATCTATCAAAATAGACGTGAATTTTTTATTCTTCAATCTACTGATATAATGAACTAGATCAATAGATTTCCTCATGTTAAATAATCTTAGAATTCTAAACCATCCTAAAACTACTGTAATAAATCCAACTTGTCATTATGCTTTAGAAATACACTTTAAAATTCAGTTAATGTATTATGTAAGGTTTTTGCCATTATGTTATTAGTAATGTAGATCTACAATTTCTTTTTACTTAAAAAATTATATTTTGAATCAAGATTATGCTTATGTGGGGGAAGAAAATTTCCCTTATCCTTCTAGGTTCTTGTGGCTGGTCTAGCAATCAAGTTGTCATGAGACATTTTATTTTATTTTATTTTTCTTTTTAAATTGTATTGATGTTGTATTATATCCATCCCCTTTTTGCTCCCCTCTGTCCCCCTCCCCACCCACCCATTCCCCCCAAAGTATTTTATTTTATTTTTACAAAGACTTTATTCATTATTTTTAGAGAGAAGGGTAGGGAGGAAAGAAGAAAGGGAGAGAAAAATCAATGTACTTTTGCCTTTCACCTGCCTCCAGCTATGGACCTGGCTGGAGACCTGGTTTGCAATCTGGGTATATGCCCTGGCTGGAAATTGAACTGTCGACCTTTGAGTTTGCAATCCACTGAGCCACTAGCCAGGGCTGACATGAGACAGTTTAAAAAAGATTTGTTATTCGTTGTTAGAGAGGGAAGCAGGGGAGAAAGAGAGGGAGAGAAATATCAATGTGTGAGAGAAACATCAACTGACCACCTTTTGCATTCCCTTAACTAAAACCTGGCCCACAATCCAGGCATGTGCCCTGACTGGGAATTGAACTGGTGACCTTTTGGTTCACAGGCTGGCACTCAATCCACACCAGCTAGGGTGACATGAAACATGTTAACAAGAGAAAATAACCATACATACATATGGGAGCCCTGCATATATGAGAGAGCCAGAGACCCCACATACATGAGAGGTGCAGACACAGAGAGGTAAAATGAGGCCTACATGGCATCCGAGCTAATGAGGTAAGGTCGTGGGGCTTCAGGAGGGAAGAAGGTCATTCACAGGATGATGAGAAGAGCAGATGTTCAGTAATTAGAAAGCCTGCCCTGCCTTATAGAGAGGCCATGAGAAATTACTTCTGGTGATAACTCTAGTTAAGGGCAAGGGGCATAATTTAAATTCTCTAAGGGAGAGGTTGAAGTTTCTCTTGAGCCCGTGGAGTGTCCATGGCCTTCAGTTCAAAATGATTCACATGCTCAAGTAGTACATCTTGGGAAAGCCTGTGCTGAACTTTCACTTACCCCCAAAAATGATTTGAAAAGTTTTCTTTTTAATCTTCTTTTGTGCTCTGTTATAATTTGAATAGCATGGGACTTAGCTGTTCTCTGAAGGACAGATAGAATTTGTGAGCAAAATCATCTGGGCTTGGTTCCTATTGCAGTGGTAGATGTTTGACATATTTCTTTTCTCCAATAGTTCTATGATTATTGTTTAATTCTACCTTTTCTTGAGTCTCTTTTGGTAACTTATATTTTATTAACAGCCACAAATTTCATCTTGTTATTTACATTTATTGTCATATGCAGTTATTTCCATGGATTACTTTAATTGCTTCCGTATTTGTAGTCCTGTTTCTAATATTTATTACTTTCCTGCTTTCTTTTTTTTTGTTCCTTTTTTTAAATTAAAAAAAAATTAAGATAAAATCAACATTCAAGATTATATTAGTTTTGGGTGTACAGCACAGTGGTTAATATTTGTGTATAGTGTGACATGGTTGCCACTTCAGGTACAGTTAACATCTGTCACCACCCATATTCCCCATTTCTTGAATTGTTTTGCTTTTTCATTCAATGCTTCAAGGAAAAATGTTTTGATTTTTAAACAGGAAGTGAATTTAACCTTTAGGTTAATTATTTATTTGGTCCACCAAGTATTTCAGAAAGGTCATTTGTTACCTCATCCAGAGTCCCCTCCTGCCCTTCCTGTACAGTTTAGAAGAGAAGTAGGGGCAGGGACATCAATTCTGGCTGGCTGGGGACAGCCTCAAGGGCAGACCTGGTGACCTGATCACCAGTCACATTGACGAATGTGTAGCCCACAGCTGACTGCTGGGGAGCTGGAAGGTGGTGCATGTGTGGCTGAGGTTGAAGCTTTAGGCAGACCTGTGTATGAATCCTGACTCTGCTACTCACACGTGGTGTTCCTTTGGGCAAGTCCCTTGGTTATTGTGTCCTCATCTTGCTTATTTAGGGAGAATTAAATGAACTACCATATGAAGAGCTTTTAGATCAGGGCCTGGAGCGCAGTTAAACCTCAGTGGGCGGCAGTAGCAGAAGGAGCTGTTACTAATCTAATATCTGGTCAAATCGCAGCGTCTCAGATTCTCATTCCCTAAAGCTAACTTCCCGTCCTCCGGAGCTACTCCTGGCAGCCTGGGCCAGTTTCCTGTCCTCTGTTGGAGCAGGGCAGGCTGGATGGCCGGATGTGTGGACACCAGCCCTCCTCCGCCCCTTCCCAGCCAGCTCATCGAGTTAGGAGGTGGCCCCGGTTAGGTAACCTTGACCCTGCACCTTGAACCTCACAGTAATCTGTGGGCAGTAGGGCTGCTCAGGGGGAAAGGCAGTATATGTGTCACTGATCCGTTCCTTCCCCACCTGACTTGTAGATTTAGGATTTTTGAGGTTAGAGATGGGGTAATTTAAGGAGTTTATGACAGTCTCTTTGGAATAGCAAAGGAGGACACAAGGCCTCTGGCTTCCTTAAGACAGAAGGATTAGGTGGTAGCTACGTTTTGCCTCTTGAACTGTTTTCCACCCCACCCCACCCCACCCCTTCCTTCATATTCTGACATGAATAGTTTCTGCGCTGTATCCGAAGGAGACAAATTGTAAGAGGTCTTGGAAATATGCTGTGATGTTGGAACTTTTACACCTTTGTGGAACCTTAGCTCCTGTTCCACGCGACAGGCCACAAGGCCAACAAGTCTCTCGGGTTTCTCCGAGATTGCGGAGACCTGTGGCCAAGAGGGGGAGGTGTGTGTGAGTCCTCGGGTCACAGCAATTTACAAAGCTAACACCAACACTGTCTTGGGGACTTCTTACAACAGCCCTGTGAGGTCAACAGAGCAGGTAGATTAATTCTGTCCATTTCACATGTGAGGAAACCGGGAGCAGAGGGAAGAACATTGGCCCAAGGTTGCACCTAGAACATGAAGTAGGCCGAGTCCTAGGCTGCTCCCACCGCAGTCAGTCTCTCTTCTGCTGGGACAGAATTTCAGGTCAGAGGCTTTGCATCTAAAAGTTCTTAGTGTCTTGAGTTCCCTGCCTGGTGCAATTTCCCTTAACGAAGGATGGGGAGAGGAGGGGGAGGCAGAGAGGAAGGAGAGAAAGAAGGGAGAGGAGAGAAAGGGAGGAAGCCTCTTTAGTTCCCCAGGCCTTTTCCGGAGGTGCTCCTGAGTTTTGACAGCTCTCACACGTGCCCTGTGTGGTTTGGCTCTCCAAGCCTCTCCTGGCAGGACTGACAATATAAATGTAAACTGTCATCATCGCTGCATTGGACCCAGGGGAAGGGTGACATTTTCTTGTGAGACGGAGGGGAACAGAAGCAGATGTGAGGATGGGTTGTTTTGTAAACCAAATGTAGTGGACCGATTTTTACAGTCTTGGGAGAGACAGTGCTTACTCAGAGTGGGTGGATAATGTTCCCCAGGTTGTTCTGTCCGTGCCAGCCACAAATAAACAGGCCTAGTCCAGTCCAGCTTTGTGCTCCCACTGCCCTTCCTCCCTGCCCTTTAAAAACAAAGATAGCCATCACTGGCTCACTTTCGTAACATGGGCAAACATTAGTTCTCAGCCAGAGTGATTTTCCCTGCAAATGCAACATCTGGGGACATTTTTGATTGTTACAATTGGGGAGCTAGGTAGGTACCGTTGGCATCTAAAGGATAGAGCCAGGAATGCTGCTAATCATCCTGTGGTGCACAAGACAGCCACCACAGTGAGAAGGATCCAGCCCTAAAACGCTGGGCGGTAAACACACCGGGGTGCGGGGAGGGTGGCATGCCTGGAGGAGAATGGGAGTCCAGACTCCACTTCCTCCACATCTCATCCTGTGCTTTTCTTCTATTTGGCTGAGCCTGAGCTATATCCTTCATAATAAACTGCTGAGTTGTTGGCGTGTCTCCTGCACACATCCCACGAGAAGCTGGAGGTGCTGTGGGACCCCGAGCGGGTGGGAAGGACTTAAGGAATGAGGAACTTGCCATTTGTTCCCAAAGTAAACAACTAGCTGCTACAGAAAATGTATATGATGCGTAATGGGTACAGAGAAGGTAAAATGGCTCTGTTATTTTGCTTCTCCTCTCTCTGAAGGAAGAGAAGTTCTCAAGAAGAATGGTAGAATACATGGTGATGAGGGGCTGAGGTTCTCTAAATAATTTCAAGTATTTTAAGATAAAGGAAACATTTCCCAGGGCCAAGTGGGGCTACCAACTGCTGGGACTGGATTTGGGGAACCACGGAAGGTGGGAGCAGTAGTGGAAGGTTGGAGACCTACAAAAATAGCTTTGATTTTTGAAAATGGAAAGATGGTACCCTCTCAATTTTGCACCCTCTCAATTTTATAGCCTGGTGAGCTTGACAATGGAAGCCAGTCAAGATTCTAGAGTAAATTATTAAGGGAATTGCTTGTGTCCACTTAGATCTGAAACTGATTAATAGAGTTGGCGTGGGTTTACTAAGAATAAGTGAAATCTGATCTTATTTCCTTTTTTCTAACAGAGTTTGTAGACCAAACTGTCAATTACCTAGTATGAGTTTAACAAGGCATGCGGCAGAAACACAATAATCTCTAGATAGAACAGAGAATTGTGGCAGGGGTTAGCATAATTAGGTGATTCACACAGCTTCACCACTCAAAGGGTATTGATTAAGTGACTTGGTCTTCCTTTAGAAGGTTTCTTTCTTTCTTTTTCTAATTTAATTTTATTGTGTCGTAGTACATCCATTCCCTTTTTCCTCCCCTCTGGCCTAGAAGGTTTCTAATGGCGAATGTAGACATTGTCCAACATTTAAAAATGCTATACTTGGCATTTTCATTACAAAAGCCTCAATGCACAAATAGCAAGAGGAGGGAAGAGTGTTTGGATGAAAGAAAAATTTTGCAAAGATCCCGTGAATTAAGTTATGGACCAGGACCAGAGTATTTAGCGCTGTATGTCATGTGTAGAGTAGGACGTAGAAACACATTGACCTAAAATGCTGTAATGGCTCACACACAATAGAAATTTATTTCTTGTTTACAGAACAGCCTGAAGTGAATGTCCTCGGCTGGCTGATGACTTTCAGTGGTTTCTTCCATCCTGTGGCTCCTTCCATCCTCAAGGGCTTCATTACCATCCACGTCCATGAGAATTTGGAAGGAGAAAGAACATGGAGGAGGCACACTTATTTTTTCAAAAATTTATTTATTTATTATATTTTATTGATTATGCTATTACAGTTGTCCCAACTTTGCCCCCTGTGGTGCCCTTAACCCAGCACCCCTGCTCACTCAGGCAATACGCACACCATTATTCATCTCCATGAGAGTCATGTGTTTTTTGGCTACTCCATTTCCTTTACTGTACTTTACATCCTTCTGTAAATACCTATCTGTATGTCTTAATCCCCTCCCTTCCTCACCCATTTCCCCATACCCCCTCCCATCTGGCAACCATCAAAATGCTCTTTGCATCCATGATTCTGTCTCTGTTCTTCTTGTTTGCTTAGTTTGCTTTTTAGATTCAGTTGTTGTCAGGTATGTATTTATTGCCATTTTATTATTCATGGTTCTGACCTTCTTTTCTTAAGTAAATCCCTTTAACATTCCATATAATAATGGTTTGGTGATGATGAACTCCTTTAGTTTTACCTTGCCTTGGAAGCTCTTTATCTGATCTTTGATTCTAAATGATATCTTTGCTGGGTAGAGCAATCTTGGCTGTAGGTCCCTGGGTTTCATGACTTTGAATATTTCTCACCAGTCTCTTATAGCCTGGAATGATTCAGCTGAGAAACCAACTGACAGTCTTATGGGGATTTCCCTGTAGGTAACTAACTTCTTTTCTCTTTCTGCTTTTATGATTCTCTCTTTATCTTTAAACTTTGGCATTTTAATTATGATGTGTCTTGGAGGGGGCCTCTTTGCATCCATTTGTTTGGGACTCTGTGCTTCATGGACTTGCATGTCTATTTCCTTCACCAAATTAGGGACATCTTCTTTCATTTTTTTCAAATAGATTTCCAATTTCTTGCTCTTTCTCTTCTCCTTCTGGCACCCCTCTGATGCAAGTGTTGGAATGCTTGAACTTGTCCCAGAGGCTGCAAAAAATGTCCTCATTTTTGGGGGTTCCTTTTTTTATGTTGTACTAATTGGTTCTTTTTGCTTATGTTCCAAATGATTGATTAGATTTTCAGCTTCATCCACTCTACTGTTGTTTCCCTGTAAATTATTCTTTATTTCAATTACTGTATCCTTTATTTCTGACTGAATCTCTATTTTGTTTAGTTCTTTTTCTGGAGTTTTGATCTGCTCTTTCATTTGGGCCATGTTTCTTTGTCTCTTCAGCTTGACAGCCTCCCTGTGTTTGTTTCTATGTATCAGGTAGAGATATTATAACTCTATATCTTGGTAGTGTGGCCTAATGTAGTAGGTGTCCTGTCAGGTCCAGTGGCACAGCTGCCCCTGTCACCCAAGCTGGGCACTTGAGAGGCGCCCTACTCATGGGCTGAGTACCCCCTCCTCTCGCAGTTGAGTCTTGGTTGCTGTTGGCAGATCAATAGGAGGGATTTGCCCAGGCCAGTTAGTTGCAAGGACTGGTTGTGAACATTGACCACCACCCTCACCCTCTGTGGAGGATCAGCAGAGGCAGGTAGTGGTGCTCTGATGTGGTCTGTAGCTGTCCCTGGGTGCACTGGCCCTGGCATTTCCTGGGTGGTGCAGGCCAGGGTCAGCTCCGGCCTGGGATTTGCCCAGCGTGCCCTGCCTGAGCTGTAGAGCCATCTGAGATGCTGCTACTTGTGCTGAGCTTGGAGATCCCCAGGGGAGGCCAAGCTGTGAACCTAGGCTGCTGCTGCTAGTGCTGGGCTGCGCGGTCACTTAGCAAAGGGTACAGGGGCTGGGGGCTCACTGAGGCCAGCTGTTGCATGTTCGAAAGGGTTTAGAAAGTTGTGAAGCTTGAGGCTGTAGCTAAGAATTGGCTGAGTATGAATTCAAACCTAAGTTGTTCCAAAGCTGGGCCTCTTTCTACTGTGCGCAGCAGCCCGGACTTAGCTCTGTTTGCGGTCTGGCACATCTGACGTAGGAAGACTGCCATAGGCTCGTGGAACCAGCTCCCTACAGGTGGCCCTCACCTTTCTCAAATCACAGCTCTTCTGCTAGGATCCCGTCTTGTAAAAACCAGAATTCTCTCTCTCCAGTCACATTTAGATGTTTAACATGTGGCCGGGCCAGCACTTCAGCTGAAAATGCTTTCCCAGTTGCAGGTTGCCCATCGCCAACTCTTAATTGCACTTTCATCCTCTTCTTTGTCCTTGACCCCATCGGTGCTGGTCCAGCGGCTGGCACACCTTGACGGGGCGCCAGCTCTTATTTGCTTGGCTCCGTGGCTGCAGCCAGATTGTTATCACAGTAATGCTCACTGCTGACAATTCTTGGCAGGTATACGTACGTCTTTTTGAGTCATTTTGACTTCCGGCTCCTGGAGAACATGCAGCAGATGTCAAGGTTGACGCCGACGCCCATGTGCCCAGGAATCACTGAACGGAGGTTCCAGGGGCGGGAGCAGGGCCGCACAGGGCATGCGCAGCACTGCGGAGGTGAAAACATTCCACCGCGCTGCCCTTTCCGTCCCAGAACGTTGCTATGTGTAGACTTTTGGCTAAAAAAGCTTCAGAAAGAAACTCACCGTGATGTTTTGTGTGTGTAGGTCAGAGTACCCCTCTCGACAGAACCAGCGGCTTTGCTAATACCAGGACTAGTAAGTCAATGAGCTGAGATAGGGAGTAGACAGGATTAGTAGGCAACCTTATTTTCATTATGAAATTTATATGAGATAAGGAAACTCTACATCAGCGTCTCCTCGCACAATCACTTAAGCATTTTGGTTCCTTTCCTTCCAGTCTTTTTATTTTTTTTAATGCACAAGTTTAAAAAATCTAGTTCTAGACATGTTGTGTACACAATTTGATATCATCCCATTCCTTATTATAATTATATAATATTATATGAATTATGACTTCCCCTGTGTTATTATATTATTTTTACGATAATTTAAATGGTGCCAACATTTGATTAGGTATAGTCATTTATCTTATTATTTGTCTAAATTGGACATTTAGATCATTCTTGGGCTTATAGATTTATTTCCTTATGAGAAATCCCCAGAATTTGTATTTAGAAGGATCTCTAATTTCTGTTGCCAGATTGTTTTTCAGAAATAGTTGCGCTGGTTTCACCACATTTTTACCAGTCTAGCCTGGCCGGTGTGGGAAGTTCAAGTGTAAGGTGGTAAAATTGTGCTCAAAGAGAAGATGAAAGTGGTCCTCCATCTCTGGGGAGGCGGTCCGGGGAAAACAGGACACGAATCTTGAGGCAGAGAAATTGGGAAATGCGTGTAGTGAAAACCAGTTTGTGTCAGTGATGCTGGAGGAAAGACTGAACTCTTCTATTGCTTCTGTAGAAATTGATCTAAAGTCATTGTAGCATGGAAAGGTGAACAGAGACTATGTAGCCAGCAGTGGAGGAAAATGGAATTATAGACGTATGATAGGTGGTTAGTTAACCACAACAAAAAAATGTGATTTTACAAATGGTTTCTGGATGTTTTCCAGCTTAAAAACTCATTATTCATCATTTCCCATTTTCTAAATATCTAGTTTAGCACCTAATTTTGTATTTGCATTTTTTTTATTGTGCTAAAAAAGCACCTAACATGAAATTTACCCATTTAAAATATTGTATAGTAAGTAGTACATTGCTAACTACATTCACGTTGTTGTATGGTGGATTTGCATTTGAAAATTATTTTTCTTGAAGAAGGTTCTCCAAATTGTCTAAATCTCAGGGCCTGCAAATCTGATTTCACTGCTGTCCTCAGACTGTCCCCCATGTGCCACTTTTAAAACCATGTATTTTTCTACATAATTCATATATAATGAAGTTCACTCTTAAAATACGCAATTCAGTGGGGTTCTGCAACCTCCATCACTGTCTAATTTCAGAACATTTTCATCATCCTTCGAAGAAACCATAAGGAGTCATTACTTGCTTCCCTGTCCCCTCAGTCCCTGGGAACATTCTACTTTCTGCCTCTAGAAATTTCCTTATTTTGGACATTTTATATGAATGGAATCATATAATATGTGGTCCTTGGTGACTAGCATAATGTTTTTAAGAGCCATCATGTTGTAGCAGGTATCAGAATTTCATTTTTTCCCTTTTATTACTGAATAAGGTCCCATTATTTGGCTAGACCACATTTAGCTCATCCATTATGCAGTTGGTGGCTACTTGGGTCATTTCCATCTCTGGCTATTTTGAATAATATTGCTGTGAACATTTATGTGAAATCTTTGTGTGGATGCAGCATGGTTTCATTTCTCTTGCATAGTTATCTTGGGGTGAAATTGCGGATTATATTGTAAATGTATGTCTACTATTTTGATGAACTGCCAGACTGTTTTCCAAAGTGGCTGCATTGTTTTACAATCTCACCAGTCCTCGCCAATACTTGTTGCTGTCTGTCTGTTTAAACTTAGTTATCTCAGTGGGTATGAAGTGGTATCTTCCTCCACATTTAATTGTTGTTTCATTGATATACTCAGAGCTGTTTCATTTTACATGGAAGGGCCTTTCCGATGCCCTGATTGTAGAGACAAGGACATCCCCCCAGAGTGGCTGCCTGGCTGCACCTGCTTCAGGAAGACTGGCCACAGCAGCTTGCCTGTGTGCAGGTTCCTGCTTTGCAGCCCACGACCCTGTTTCCCTGGCCGCAACTGGTCATACCAGCCCTTCAACGCTGGCCGGGGGCCAGAGTCTCGGCGCTGACCCAGCCTGAGCTCACCTGGCTCCGCACGCGCGAGCACCCTGCAAGTGTGTTTTCTAGTGCCCTTCCTGTATTTTCCAGTAAGAGTACCCATACTTCTATCACCTTCACGAAGGAGGTGGAGCTTGACCGCACATGGGAAGGACCAGGTGTTAAGGAAATAAGGAGCACGCACAGCATGCACATCGTGTACTTTGAGGACGATGCACGGAGTCACAGCACACACTCGGAGTGGTTGCCTTTGCTCGTGGCAGTGAGCAGGGGTGTGGACTGGAGATGAAGGAGAAGAAGCAACCAGCGAATGAGCCAGTGGTGGCCTTTCAAGGGACCTAGCTCAAGAACTTTGCCCAGCAGGACGCTGCGTAGCGGAAGATGGCAAGCTGACAAATTAAGCCCTTTCTCCAGGGGAGTGTTGAATGTGAGCCACGGAGAGTGGCATCACGGGGAGCAGCAGGGAGGTAAGAGCTGAGCTTGGAGGAGCCCTGGGGATGAGAGCAGGCGCCAGGCTCTGCAGAGGTACAAGCTGCCCGCGCTCGGGGCTGTTCATGGCCACCGCAGCGACTTGAGCTAACAGATGCGGCCTCGCTGCAGCCCGGGGAGTGCGGGGGAGACCCGGAGCATTCGTTCCAGGTTATTCCGAGGCCGCAGCAACACCAGTAAGGCCCAAGTGGAGAGGAGGCTGCGAGCCTGTGCGCGAGGCAGGGTCCTGGGCTGCAGACCGGGCCTGTTCCAGGGGCCCTGAGCCTGGTGGCGTCTCCAGGTCAGCCCACCACGGGGCAGGTGCTCGTTCGGTGCCCTAGGCTGATGCCGCTACTCAAACAGCATCAGGCTGAGCATCAGGCCCGGCGGCTGCTGAAACGACAGCCCTTCTCACAGACCCCGGAGCAGCACATCCGCCTGCTGTTGGCAGGAGGTCTGCATGGTCCCTCCAACTCGGGGCCATGTTGTAACAGGGGCTCTGGGTCAAAGTAAGAGGGCGACTGCCGCGAGAACCTCATTTCTCTGTGGATGGGCTGCGGTGCGCAGCTGGGGCCTGTGCGGGCCTGCCTGCTTGGGAAGAGAGGAGATGCATTTTTGCCCGTGTAAATGATACATCCGGTTAATGGCCAAGTACTGGTTTCCAGGCTGAGTGCAATGCTGTGTCCTTTGAGCGGCGCCCCCTGAGCAACGTGCTGCTGCTGGAGCCTCTTAATTAGTGGGGTGCAGCGAGGCAGCTGTGTGATGAGCTCTTCTTCGGTCCCCCAGGGCGGCCCATGAGCCATAGTGCTCACGAGTCTGCGCATGGTTATTTAAGGTAGGAGTTGTTTGATTCTTAGAGCAGAAATCGGGTCAGTCCAGAAAAGACCCGGTTATGATGCTACTTCCCAGGGGTTGGACAATGTGGTCCCACTGAGAGGTGGAGGGACTTCCTGGTGTGACCTGACCTCCCACCCCAGGAAGAGGGTTAGGTGGGGTAACGCATGGTCTTCGGGGTGAGACGGGCTGACTTGCAGTTCTTGTTTTTGTTCTTGTTTTTTAGTTTGAACAACGTAACAATGTACAGCAATGTCCTAGGCAACTGCACAGGGTCAGTCTGTGTTGGTCACTGTTACTCACCTGCGAAGCCTCAGCACAGTGCCTGGCATGCCGTGGGTGTCCCAACACAGCCGCTGTCCCCTCCTCCCACGCGGCTGGCTGGCTGCTGTCCTTTGCCAGGCGTGGGAATCACGACTCTGGGCTGGAACAGATCACCTTTCCGTTTGTTTCCAGCTCTTACAGACTTTGCTTCCAGCATCCCCGGCCGAAGATGGGACCCCGGCTGACTTGGCCTTGGTGCCTTGGCAGTGGGCCACGGTGATACGAAGGGACAGATAACCGTGGGAGCATTCGCCCTGCAGCTTGAATCACTGAGAAGATTGTTGACGTTTTCTGAATTGAATAAGGAAGTCCTACCGCCTAGGGGATGATGGCCTGACAGCTTCATTTCTTCCGTGGTAAGGTTTTTGTTAAAAATCAAGCCAAACCAGGAAAAAGTGGAAGCCGAAAACACCAAAAAGGCAATATGTTTGTGAGATGATACATTGGCCGAAGCCATCTGAGTGGACGTGAAGACATCCTGGAGATGGTTTCCAGCATTGTGCTCACTGTCGCCAGCCTCAGTTATGTAACTTAGCAAGGAGAGGCAGAGGTTGGCTGTATTTAACAAGTAATACATCAAATCACTCCTGAACTGAGCCAAAGGCTGGGAGAGAGTGAACCAGCGCTGTGGAGGAGAAACAGAGGGGAATGAGCAGGGCTCCGGGCATCCGTGCAGCGGGGAGCAGCTGTTGTCCTTCAGCCGAGGTGGCCCCGGCTATGCAGGAGACACACGTGCCTCTGCTCTTTGCAGTGGACGGTGATGGTGATAACAACAGGCAGTGTTTCTTGCACACGTGTTCTGGGCCCGGAGCTGGCCAAGAGCTCCTGGCAGGTCACCGTCCCTGAAATTTCCAGCCACTCGCTGCAGTCTCTGCTGCCTGGCATCGCTGCTCTGAGCCAGACCTCGGAGCACCCTGCCTTGCTCTCCTCTGGTTCCACCTGTGTGGGGTGTGCTTCCTTGGTGACACTGTAAACAACCTGAATGGGCCTGAAGAGCCAGGCCCTAAAAGCACCCTCGGTTTGACGGGATAGCCTGCAGGCTTGGCTTGTCTAACAACGATACCTAACATTCACGAAGGGCCTTGGGCCCAAACCTGCACTCCGTACTGTAGGCATGACTCCAACTCATCTTCCCACAACCCTAGGAGGTCGGTAGTTTTGCCTCCGCCTTCCACGGAGGAGGCTGAGGATCGAGAGGCAAGCCATCTGCCCCAGGTCACAGTCCTGAACTTATTAAGCTGAGCTTTGGACTGGGGTGGAGCTGACTCCCTGCTCCTGCTCTTCCCCGTGAGCTCACCTGCTGTGGCTGGGGGGAGGGCCTGAGAGGAGAGGCGGGTAGAGAGCTCTTCTGCGGGCAGTGCAGGCCTGAGGCAGACATGCAAGAACGTTTTACTGGGCCCTGGAACAGAATCCTAAACACTCTCCTTGCTTTTGCAGAAAAACCTACTACCTGTGGGAGGTGAGGAATAAACTGAGTGGAAATGATGCCAACCAGATTGAAGGATAATGTGATGGAGACACAGAGTGGAAAGTAAGTCACAGCAGCAATTCTGAGCTGCCTTCCCCTTAAGACAAACAAACAAATGAGCAAGTTAGGCAATAGCATTCAAAAAATGTCCTCTAAAGTGTGTCCCCTTGTTTAAGGGCACACGTGTTTCTGGGTAAGACATGGACAACGGAGTTCTAGAAATAATCCAAGGATAAGTGGTCTCTGGCCACATATAGTGTAGGCAATGGTGCCAATTTTTTTGCACAAGTTTGCTAACAGATGTGATCTGTTTAGCTAAACAGACATTAATTTCCCAGCTCTTTGGCTGATGTATTGTATCCGGTTGGAGATGTGCCATGACAATCTGATGCTGCTTCTGATGGTGGAGACATAACTCACGTGAGATGGAGACTTTCCTGCCACAAGTGTTGTTCTTTGGTTAGAAAATAGCCAAAATGCTTCTGATGTGGTAAGTTTTTTTTCTCAAAACTTTTTTTGTAAAGTGAGGGAGTAATCCCAACGGGGTTTCCAGCACTGGGAGCCACTTACCACACCTGGGACAGGTGTTGGATTTGTGACTCGTTTGAAAGCGGTGTTTTCCTCTAGCTCTTCCACATTCACCTTTTGACACCATGCCCCTGGACTGACTGCTGCTAGGCTACAAAATAAAGTCGCTCAGGGGGGCTTTTGTGTGATGGAGGATCATGATTTGGAGTTCCCGGTTATGGAAAAGTTGCTGTGAATCTCAGCTGATTTTTTTTTCCCTTGGAAAGCAGATTTCTCAGCCATGACACTGGACGCATTAGACCAAATGATTTTTTCCTGCATCCGTCCTATGCATCGTGGGATATTTAGCATCATCCTTGGCCCTATCTGTTCAATACCAGTAGCACTCTCCCAAATGGGACTATTCAAACATCCCCAAAGGTTACAAAATGTCTCCTAGGGGCAAAACTGCACCCCCGGCCCCCATAGGGAACTGCTGATAAGAAAGCTTCAGAAAGTCAGATGTCTGCAAACCTCTGCCTGTTGCCCTGACTTTATGGGTAGTTACAGAGCATCTCGTGTGTACTCCCCCTCTGCAGTAGCTATTGACATAAATATTCTTATTTGTGATTTTGGTGACAGCCTGGCAGTGAAGATTAATGGAGGAAACAGCAAGAATATCCCCCTGTGATATTGCGGTGCCCTGAATTACGTGCTATTGAGGTGGCGGTAAAGGAGAAGGTAAACAGAATAACCTTCAGTTAAGTGCTGTGCTCCCCAAAGATGCCCACGTCCTGTTTGATGGGGTCCCTCCCGGGGGCTTATCGTTCTGGGGCAGGTGGTTGTATGTTTCTTTTTAACCTTCATCGGTATCACCCAGTATTGACTCGCATTTCATTTTTTAATATTTGTAATCAATAAAGCTCTGCTCTTCGTTTGTCATTAGAGTGTCAGTTCGTTTTCATCTCATATATCTGGCTGACTTCCTGCTTGTATGGAAGGAAAAATCTATTTGACTTTGATGAAGCTAAGATTATATTGCTATTGATTAATGTCTTTTGCACAGCAACTCTTGTTCAAGTAAATTCATAGAATTTTATAGCATTTTATAGCCTGTGCAGGGGAGCAATAATACTAAAGACAAATAATATAAACAGTCTGTTAACAGGCTGAGGATAATCTCTTCAACTATACCCTAGAGCATATCTTCCGTTTATATAATAATATAATTTGAACTGGGAATGTTAGAATCTTAGTTTTAAGAGCCACCCAACACCATCACTTTGTAAATGAAAAATTAAGGTCAGGTGAGAAAAAAAAGTAATGTTGTCAAAACCGTACAACTATATAATTCCAGAACTAGGAATAGAATTCTCTGTGGAGGACTGATCTGATTCAGGGCCTGGCAAACAATGGCTGTTTGGGCAAGGCCGACTGCTGACTGTTTTTCTAAATAAAGTTTTATTGGGACACAAACATACCCATCAGCTTACTTATTATCTATGCCTGCTTTCGTGCCATCATCACAGAGCTGAGTACTGGGAGAAGCAGTATGGCTCAGGAAGGCAAAATATTTACTATATAGCCTTTTACAGAAAAAGTTTTCATATACCTGGACATTCTTCACTCCTGTTACCCTTCCCTACTTCTATTTTTAAAAAGATTTTATTAATCATTTTTAGAGAGAGGGGAAGGGAGAGAGGCAGAGTGGAAAAGAGACATCAATGTATGGTTGCCTTTCATCTGCCTCCAGCTAAGGACCTGGCTGGAGACCTGGCTTGCAAACTGGTTATTTGCCCTGGCAGGGAATTGAACCAGCCACCTTTGAGTTCATAGGCCAGCGCCTTATCCACTGTGCCACCAGCCAGGGCTTCCCTACTTCTTGACTCTGGGCTCAGTCCCATGACTTGTTTTTGGCCTGCTTGCTCCTGTGTGTCTGCTGTTGCAATGGAAATGCCCAAGCTGGGCTGCTGGAGGGTGAGAGGCAAGCGGTTGGGTCATCCGGGTTCTTTTAACTGCGGCCAGCCTGGGTCATCCGGGTTCTTTTAACTGCGGCCAGCCTGGGTCAGCTGTCAGCTGGGGCAACAGCAGTGAGCAGGGTGAGCCAACAAGTGTCTGTTCATGCAGAATGACCCTGGCGTGCACGGTGGACACTGCTCTCCCAAGAATTACGTGATAGTTACAGATTCAGATTCTAGGCATAGGTAAACCTGGATTTGGGTCCTGACTCTGCCACTTCTTAACTGCATGACTTTGTTACTTCTTAAATCATGTGACTTCTCCAATCTCTCCTTTTTCACTGGTTGTAGTAGGTGTTACTGCTTTCTTGACATTCGTTTTCCCTCACCACTGACCAATAGGAGGATTGTATTTCTCCGCCTTCTTGAAGATGGGCAGCGCTGTGCGACTTGCTATGGCCAGCAGACGGGGCTGAAAGTAATGTGTGTCACTGGGTGGAAGAGTTCATTTCTGGGGCTGGCTCACCACCTAATTCTTCTGTGGAAGAATGGGTTGATGTGGAGGTCAACCCTGAGCTACCACGTGCTGGACAGGGTCCTTGGGGAGTCATCTGGACCCACAGTGGACTTAGCATGAGTGAGAACTTAACTTGTGTTATGTTAAGCCAATAGAATTTGGGGGTAGGGTGCTGGTTGTCACAGTTGAACAACACATGTTTTGGGAATTTGAATTCCTTTCTGAACCAGCAATTACTACAAGTGGAAATGTGGTGGTGGAAAGAATAGTATCATTGTGAGTTATCAACAACCATGCATTGGAAGGAGACCTACTGCATGCCAAGGAGTAATGGGAAAAACAGTGCACCTCCAGGAGTCAGGTCCAACAATTGTCACTAACCAAGCTGCATGATCCGTATTATACTTTTGACCCTCAATTTCTGGTAAAATAGGAATGAACCTATTCATCCTTTCCAGGATGTTGTGATGGATTCAACGAATTGGTATTATGATGATAAAGTATCCAGATTCTTAGATGAACTGGTGGGACTGTTATCTGCAAGGCAGACAGAAGGGAACATTCTAGAATGTGGGCCACACTGGGGCACATAGTAGCCCAGTGGGCCATGGAATCTGAGTTGTTGTTGAAGAGAAGCTAGGTTACTTCCAGGAGGGCCTGGGAGGCGTGTGAGAACTCTGAAGGTAATGAGGCCAGTGCAGGGAAGTGAGGACAGTTGATGGGTACTGATCGGCATGTCAGGGGCCATGAGAGGCAGAGTAGAGGCCAAAGGCTGGGCCTCGGAGTTAAAGAATCCTGTGTCTGAATCCCAGATCGTCTCTTACTTGCTGTGTGACCATGGGCAGCTTATTTAACCTCTCTGGGCCTTAGTTTCCTCTTGCATGACATTGAGATAGTAACATCAACCTTGTAGGGTAGTTGCAGAGGGCAAATGACAGAATATCTGTAAAGTACACTTGATAAGTACTTCATTATTAGACACTAGTTTTGATTTTTGGAGTTAAATGTACAAATTTGGGGAATATGTAGGCATGCCCAATTCAGATGATATCCGCCTAATACATATCTCCCTGGTACACATAGCTGAGGGTTCTTAAAAGGACCATATTGAAGGGTGGGTGGGATGGCGTGGGCAGCAAGCCTATTGCTTTGGCTAACGTGACAGGGAGGCTACTTGGCTGGTGGTTAGGCCTTAGGGGAATAGTATTTGGGAAATAGACTGAGCTTGCCATGTTATAGTAATAAGTCCCCTGCCTGATAATGCTAAAGAGAACTAACCCCAATGGGGTCCATGGAAACCTAACAGCCTAATTCGGTCCTGCCTGAACCTGTCTGTGGCGAACATGAATGGCTCACTCATCACCTCCCTGTCTCCTAGCCCAGAGGAATTCAGTGTGAACTGGAAATCTCTTAGAGGCCTTAACATTTTAACTTGTTGTTGGGGAGGAAAACAAAAGGATAAAGACTTCTTAATCTATCATCTTCTAGCTGCATAAAGGTCAGAATTGCTCACGGGTTACATTATGTAGTTGGGTAACATTAGCAATGTGGAGACCATGAAAAAGAACCGATTTTGTACGGGATGTACACATTCCAACGGATTCCTCTGGTCCCTTCTTTGAATTGTTCAGTGCCTCTGGGGTTTAGCCTATTGGAAGGATCAGGAAGCAATATTCTAAGTGGGCCAAGTGGCAGAACAGGAGGACGAGGCCGGGAAAGTTCTGCCCTGGGAGCGCACAGATGAAATGGCCGACGTAGAGCTAAGCAAGGACCAGCAGGCAATCGAGGGAGCCTTCTAGGAAGGCCTCTGCGGAGGGCCCGGAAAGGGTCTCAACTCAGGAGCTCCCAGTGGGCATTTGGGGCCCCTTTCAAGTTCACAATTCTATGCTAGTGCTGCCCTTAACTAAAGAGGTTGCGATTGCATCTGCTTGAAACCAAGAGTTAGCATGTCACGCCTTTAGGACGACCACACAGACAAACCAACAAACACAACTTTTCATAACAAGAGAAAGACACTCTGTGAATTAATTTTCCAAGCCTTCAGCTCTTGCTTTGGCTACTGCCCATGCCTGAGATATAAATCTCGAAGAACTGAAATGATGAAACAAAAACTCCTTCTTGGTGATTTGTAGGCTAACCCGATGGGACTGTATTTTCTTTGGAAGCCTTTGAGTCCAGATAGGTTCCTCTCTGTTGCTAAGGTGATAATGCACTCAGGGTAAGATGTCAAAATACTTTCATGCTGAAACCTAAAGAGGGTGTGGCGCTGGTTGTGTGTTGGATTCATAAGCAGAGTTCCTACCATCAGCCTCAGAAGAACCTGTTATCATCTAGGAATTCAGATAATTGGTTTAAAGATTATTCCCCCCAAAGTGTGCAGTATTATCAAATTAAAATGCCTCATATTTGGTGATATGACTTCCAAGGGCAAATTTTATTTTTGTCCTTTTACTTTTCTTCTCTCCTCTCTTTATTCTTATCTTTTTAATTGTTTTGGGTTATGTTATTCTTTTGAAATATTTTTTTAACTTAGTTTAAATTTTATGTGAAATCAGTCTGCTCAGGGGACCCAAAGAGTGACCTTGGGGGTTCAACCCTTTTATTATCGCTTCAGAAAATTCAGATGCTCTTTCGGCAGTGCTGTGAAGCTTACTTAATGTGATTAATTGCTTTTACATTCTAAGACAAAAACGTTTAGGGAAGTCTTGAAGAAGCAAGCCAAGTTCTTGTCCCTGTAACCCAGCGGAAGCTGGGCACATGGAAACACTGGAAATGGAAGCTGGTTGCCCAGGTTCTATTCAACCTGCAGCCAAGACCTTAAAGTGTGTGTGTGTCCACGTGCGCATGTGTGTAGTTTCATGTGTCTGTGTTTGCATATTTCCCTTGAATCTCTTTTACTGGTCCACGAAATGTAATTATGGTTGTTACAAGCACTATCCTTGGTTTCTGCCTTCTATACATAAGATCACAGAAAATGAATTCCAAAGCAGAAAGAGCCAAAGCAATTTGCAATTCTGTGCTTGATTAATTGACTTTCGGAATTGGAATGGAACCCTCAGGGAAGGAAAGCAGGGTTTATATTTTGAGTAGCCTTGAGACCCAAACTCTGAGCCAGTGCACAGAAGACTTTTAGGCTGAGGCCTGGGGACCCCTTGGTGTTACAGGGCTGGCTAGGGATGCTTTCTGGGACCCCCGGGGCCTGAGGCAGCACAGCACTTGGAAGAAAACCAATGTACACGTTGCAGAAATGTGAACAGTTCAAAGTCTGTGATTAATACTTTAATTAAGAAGCTCTTAGGTGTAAGACTGTAAATCTAAAAAGTGAATGTACCAGATGTATTTGGATTTCCATATACAGAACAGTGGCAGATTTTGAAGGGCTGCTTTTCCTAACACACTGAATGTTCTCCTTGCAATATACTTAATTATGCTCAGCCTTTCCTTTGGAAGCCATAACAAAGCTCCTTTTATAATCCCAGACTCACTGTGGGTGAAGGTTTTCTTCCCCAAATGCTTGGAGTTGGCAGCCTGTGGAAAGCTGCCCACCAAGCCAGGTCTCCTTGCGGAAAAGGCCGTTTGTCATCGAAGGCAGGCAGGTTTCCAGGAGTTTTGGAGCTGACACCATTGCGGTCGGCTGGATCTCTTGGCTGTGATTTGTTCTGCCACTTCCTGAGCCTACCCGAAAAATTACCTTATATCATCAACTCATTTTATTTATTTATTAGAAAAGATTTTATTTATTACTTCCAGAGAGAGGAGAAGGGAGAGAAACAGAGAGGGAGAGAGACATCAATGTATGGTTGCCTTTCACCTGCCTCCAGCTAAGGACCTGGCTGGAGACCTGGCTTGCAACCTGGTTATGTGCCCTGGCTGGGGAATCGAACCAGCGACTTTTGGATTCACAGGCCAGTGCCTTATCCACTGTGCCACCAGCCATGACCTTGTCAGCTCATTTTAAACCTTCAAGTGAACTGACATTACATTGGTGTTGCTAGTTTTTAAGTGTTACCTCCCTTGGTATGATTTTAAACACTCCAGAGCATTGTAAATCTAGGAGTAGAATCAATGAACTGTAGAGAATTTTACTTACTTGTCCTTGTGATAATTTGAGTTTTTCTCAAGAATGTGTACTTTTTTCTTTAAAAAAATTTTATCTACGAGGTTCTTTTATTTGAGAATAGTTACAGCATGTACTGTTCTACCCAAATTAGTTTTCATCCTTGTTGAAAGCAGAGATAGTGCCTTTTATGTTTTTAGGGAGAAAGGTCATGTGTTCTGTGGTGGGGAATTTTTTCCTATATATGACCTTGCCCTTGATAGGGCTCTGTTTTGTGATAGGTATTTCAGAAGTGATCTTTAATGCTACGTACACGACCATATGTTTACCTGAGTAGTGTGCTTTGGGGTTGGCTTTCCTGGGCTCTAGGGGTTTCCTTGAGAGCTGGAGAGTGGTCTCCCTACAGGGTCTTTTAGGGCTGGGTGGGGGAGGAGCTCTCAACTTCTTCTCAATTGCTTTCTGTGTCTTCCTTCCCTGCCATTGTCTCCTTCCATTTTTCCTCTCCACTGCCATTGTCCTTTCTCGCTCTATGGTGTCCAGTTTGGTTCATGTACCTCTGAAAAGTAAACCAGTTACTCTTGTTGACTAGTAAATTTAGATGAAGTGTTCCTGAAACCTTAGCTGGACACTTTAGCTGACTAGCTACTGTTGTTTACAATGTGTGTTTATTGGATCAGCACTCTTTAATTTGAGTTCTGAGTCTTCCGGTCAAATAGTCCTTGTCAGCTGCAGAAGTATACCATAGCCAAGTAAGTGATCATTAGTTCAATCACAGATATTGAGGGTCTTTGAGTGAGTATCATCCGTGAACAAGCTCAACTGTTCCAGAAGACATATGTGATTCAAGAAGATGCTTGATATGATTTCAATTTTCTTGAATTTGTTAAGGCTTGTTTTGGGTCCTGCCATGTGGTCTATCTTTAAAGTGATTCATGTGCATTTGAAAAAAAATGTATATTTTGCTTTGTTTGGGGTGAAATGTTCTCAATCAGTTAAGTCCATTTCATCTAGAGTGTTGGTTAATGCCCCAATATCCTTGTTGATTTTTTGTTTGGAAGATCTGTCCATCGTTGACAGTGAGGTGTTAAATCCCCTACAATGACTATATTGCTGTCTATCTTTCTTAATTAAAGTCCTCCAGTATTTTCTTTATATATTTAGGTGCTCTTTATATTGGATGAATATGTTTACAAGAGTTATATCCTCTTGTTAGACTACTTCCTTAAGAATTATGTAGTGACCTTTGTTTCTTGTTATGGCCTTCGTTTTGAAGTTGATTTTGTCCAATGTAAGTATTGCTACCCTAGTTTTTTTTTTTTTTTTTTTTTTTTTTTTTTTTTTTTTTTTTTTTTTTTTTTTTTTTTTGCATGTCCACTTGCATGGAATATTTTTTCCATCCCTTCACTTTCAGCCTGTGACTACTGTTTTTTCTGAGATGGATCTCTTGTAGACACCATCTATGTGGGCTATGTTTTCTTATTCATTCAGTTACCCTATTTTTTGATTGGAGCACTTAATCCATTTACATTTAAGGCTATTATTGTTACCTATTCATTCATTGTCTCCCCGCCCCCTCTACTCCCCGGCATCAGCTTCTCCCCTACCTTCCCACAGTTCACTGCTCATGATGTTAGGTCTCACTGCTTCATGGAAGCTATCTTCCTTTCCAGGCTAAATGAGGTCTCGATAGATGTTCATATAGCAGTGATTCCTTTCATCACGACACCCAATGCATTTGTGATTATTTGTCAGTCTTTCCTGCTAGGCCTGCACCTGCATGAGGACCAGGACCGGAGCCTGCCTTCTCCCTCATTTTCTCAAGCCTCGCACCACTAGGAGCTCTAATATCAGCTGACTGATGGCTGGGGAAATACGCAGTTTGGCTATCTGAAAATAAGAAGCTAAGGGGTGATTTCAACATCCAAAGAAGATTCAAGAATGAAAGTCAAATCTAGAAAGGTAACTTTGTCAGTGGAAAGTTGGCACGTCCTGTCAACAAATTATTTTAATTACCTGCTTTTGCAATGATTATTCATTCACTGAGCTAGCTAAATTATGCTCTTGTCATTCACCCCTGCGTTTTACTGCTCCTCAGATCAGAGATGTAGATCGGTGTGTTCAGAAGAATGAATTAAATTGCCTTCCTAATGCAACGCAGCCCTTGGTGCATGGACCATTTTTCCAGCTACCTCCCCAGCCCCGGGAGGCTGGTCTGGGGGAAGGAGAACAGGCAGGCACTTACCTCCTTGCACTTACGCGTTCTGTTCGTGTGTTGAAGATTCAAGCATGGACTCCCCTCCTTTGCTCCATTTTATCTAAGTAGTGAGAAGAAGATTCAAGCCATTGAATGTAAAACTGAACACAACATTTGACATTCTTTCCTCTGATAGCTGACCTGGTGTTAGACACGGTGAGGCCCTGGGCACTGCACATTTGGGGGCGGTGTGGCATTCTCCGAAGTTCTGCCTTGTTCCTTTCATCCCCCCGCCCCCCCACTACCCTCCACTGGAAGCATCTTTGTGTCTCTGCAGGCAGAGGTGGTTATGCACCTCAAAGCTGGCTCCTTCCAGCCTGCAATGGGCAAGCAGTTTGGTTTGGGTGAGGTGGAAAGTATCATGTTCTACAAACTAGGAATTAGAGGAAAGCTAATTTCTTTGCCCAACTCCCTCCCACCAGGAAAACCTCTGCATTCCTGGCTCCTGACTCTCACCAGGTGGGAGCTAGGCTGGCCCCATTGGGCACTACTTCGGCTGTCCCTGGAGCTTATTAAAATTCCCATATGTTCTGGTGGCTCGTGTGAACAATACTCGTCTGTTCTTTGCTGTTTTCTTGTGGAATCAGCCAGAAGCAGCATCTACTTGTCCTGCTTGTCCTCTGGGGACAAACCTCTGAGTGAAGTCCCAGGAAGTATGTTGCTCTTCCTCCTCCTTTTCCTCTTGAGTTAAACTGCTCTGAACCCCTCCAGAAGTTTACATTCGCCCTCACCAGCTGTAACACAATGTGATGTGGCTCCCAGGGACGCTGGCCAATTTGGGGAGATTATTGGGTGTTACAACTGGGAAGACACTACTGGCTTCTAGTGGTAGAGGCCAGAGATGCTGCTAAACATACTACAATGCCCAGGATGGCCGCTCAGCTGAGAATGAGCCGATCTATAATTCTAGTGCCCACCTGCGACTGTAGTTTTTGCAGTGTTATTGGCTGCCTTCACTATGCTGTACTTTTACATTCCCATGACTATTTTATAACTACCAATTTGTACTCAATCCCGTCAGTCTGTTCTTTTTATCTATGAGCCTGCTTCTGTGTTGTTTGTTTGTTTCGTTCTTTGCCTTGATCTGTGTGTGTTTTTTAATTCCAGTGGGTGAATCTTTTGATGCCGATGGTTTTCCCAACTTCCTATTGTTAGTTACTTTCAATGCCTATGGAAAAAAGAAATAGGCTATTTTTTCTCTCAAAGGCAGAAGAAAACAAGTAGGGTTTTGTTTTTTTTTTAACACTAAAGACTGTGTTTTGCTGCAAGTCAATAAAGCTGATTAATCTTGTTATAGAAATCAGTATTTCCATTTGCAACCATTCTCTTTCTTTGAAGAACTTCTGTTTAATAAGGTGTAAACATGCAGCTCATTGTGCTTGGACCCAAAGATACTCTCTGATGGTGCAGGGTGCTTGGGGCTCCCAGAGGGCCTCGTCATGTCCTCTCAGGGAGGGATGCTGGCAGCCCCTCTGTAGATTGTGCTGGGAGAGGGGGGCTGAGGAAGAAGGAGGCTGCAGAGCTGCTGTTCTGGTCTGTTTAGAACTTGAGCTGATATTTAAAATGTTATCAAGGGATCAAAGAGTGCGGAGAATAGGAATGTCTACCAGGGGTTTGAGTTTAAGAATCACTCTGCATTTTTAAAAATAATAAATACGGTGGTTTTATTTGACAGCTTCGGAAAACTGAGCTGTCGAGGTGACAGTTGGTGACATCTCATCCCTCAGTCTCCAAGCAGATTAGACATCAAATTAAACTTTCTGTTTGCTAAAATTATAACTCTTCCCTGGCCAGGAAATTCTAGATCTCCAAGAGTAAATCTTATACTCTGTATTTCCTTCTGCGACGGTCAGGGGCTTGTGCATAGTCTTTACCTTGGAGAGGTTAATCCTCTCCCATCCTGCAGGTGAGGAGAGAGAGGGGGACAGAGACTCTTACCTGAAGCCAGGAGCCCATGTGAGGCCACCTCATGCTTTGTGAGGATTGAAAAGGAGTGTGGTTAAAGGAGTGTGCTTTTGTCAGCTTTTCCATTTGTGTGTGTGTGTGTGTTTCTAAAAGGTAGTTTGATGGGAGGTGAAGGACAAAGAATGGCAGGAGTGTGGATTCTGGTGTGATGATATGGTCAGATTTATTATGTTTATCATGACTTTATTGAGGTATACTTCATATATTACACAGTTACCCATTTAAAACATACAGTTCAGTGGGGTTTAACCTACCCACGGAGGTCTGCAGCTATCGCTACAGTCAATTTGAGGACATTTTTATTGGCCTGTATCCGTCAGCCATCACTTCCCATTCTCCCAATCCCCCAGCTGCCCAACCCCTGACAGCCGTTAACCTAATCTACTTCCTGTCTTTATGGGTTTGCCTACTCTGAACCATTCATTTAAATGCAACCATGCAACATGTGGCCTTTTGTGCCTGGCTTCCTTTACTTTAAATAATATTTTCAAGCTTCACCTGTATTGTACCACTTCATTCTCTTTTTATGACTGAAAATATTGTATTGTATTCATAGACCATATTCTATCTGTCCATGTATCAGTTGTAGGTTAATCACTCAGCAAACTCCTCTGGTGCCTGGTGAGTGTTCAGTGAGTGCAAGGATGAATTGATCCCATCAACACATATTTATGGAGGATTTACTCTGTGCTGGCAGGTGGTGATCTGGAAGTGGATAGAACAAAGCCTTCGCTGTCCTGGGGATTAATATTGCACTGGGCGTGACAGACAGGGGCTCAGTGGATGTGGAATATATCGGGCGATGGCAAGTGCTATGAAAACCATAAAGCAGGGTGAGGAGCACCAAACTTGGTGGGCACGGTTATGATTGCACATGTGAATGGAGTTTCCTTTCCTTGTACGATCCCAGTACAGCCCAGGGAAGGGAGGGCAGAGCTGCGTGAGGAGCCAGGTCTCCCAGTGCCCAGTGCCTGTGATGTTGTTAGGTGGCCGGGTAGTCATGGAGAACAACAGTCTGGTCCGCATCTTGCTTTCACATGGTGTCAGTTGTCCCTAGAGAAGATGCTGACCTTCTTCTTCTTGTCTCTGCACACTCCGTATTCTAAACTATACATATGTACAGGTAACCCCATATAACACAGTTGTTAGGTTCCTAAAAATGCCATGTTATGCAAACCCATGTTATAGGGGGGTTACCTGTACGGGAAGTGCTCACTGTCATTTTGCCTTTTATTTATTTTTTACCAGGGGGATTTAATTTTTATCCATTGTGGAGGAAGCTTGCTCGTGGTGCCTCCTCCAAGGCTGGCATTTGCAAGCACCTGGAGGACTGCCTGGGGAGTGCCTGGCGCTCTGAGGGCCAGCCTCACACCTGTGCCTGTGGAACCGTCTCTGCTGACTGCGCTGTGTGTGCAGGCTCGTCAGACCCCTACCCACCGGGTCTTCGTCTCTGTACCGTGGCCTTTAGCACTGGGGAGATGTGCCATCTGACTTTTGGAACCGCCAATAAGAGCCCCTGAAGTTGGCAAGGGCTGAGCTCTCCCTGAGTAAGTGGTTCATCCGAGCACCATCCATTCAGTGCCTCGGGGAGAAACACAGACAGCAGTGTTCTTGGGAACCCTGGCATCTGAGGCTCTGTGGGTATCTTCTCCTTATGCAACTAGTTAGGGTCCTTGAGTGGGAAAGCAGAAACGGTTTATGAAGCGTCTGTGAGGGGAGTGAAGGGTGAGGAAGAGCAGGTCGCATGCTGTAGGCCATGCGGATGGGCCTTCGGCTGCATGGGCTGGGACTCGGAGGGCAGATGCCGCTGGACCCTGTCCGTGAATTGGCCTGGTTCCCACCTCTAAGTATAGGCTTCCCGTGGCAGCTGGGGGTCCTCGCTGCTGCTCCCACAGTCACCTTCCCTTTCTCATTTCAGAGCTCAGTTGCAGGCCGCAGAGCGGTTTCCTTTCAGCACCAGCACCGAGGGACAGCTCCAAGGAGTTCCCTGCAGGGAGGCCAGCTCTTCGCACATAGTAACCCTCCGTCACCAATCATTGTGTACACTATCACCCCCTATTCTATTTAGTTAGAATACTTATCAATATACAAGCTTATCCTACTCCTATATTTGTCTCATACGTATGAGCAACATTGTATCGCCATGACCAAGTCCAACCAATGGTGCCTGGAGGACAGTAGTTCTTGGTATATGTTGTTTGATGAATGGCTGCATCTATTTCTAAAATTATAGTGTTGAATGCCTAGAGGCCCAGTGGTTCCTTAACAAGTGGTCAGAGATCCAAATAATTTTGAGTGTACCTTTTTAGGAACCCTTTCTGCTGAGAGTCAGAGTGGGTCTGTGATATAAATATCATCAAAGCCATCTGGTCCAGCTTCCCTCTAGGTTTTGAATTATCTTCAGAGCAAGTTTGAGGGGCCCAAGCACCTCCCATGAGGGGGGATTTTCCAGCTCCTGGGAGTTTCCCATCATCCCTGGAAACCCTGAGTGTTAGAAAGCTGATCCCACAGCCCAACCTGTTGCTTCTGTTCTGGTTAGAGGGATTTTGCTGTGGGATTGCTGGGCCTATGAATGGGTACGTTCATGTTTCTTCATCCTGCACACTTTGGTCCTCCAAATAGTTCATTTCAGTTTTACACCCAAGTCATCTTGGATTCATAAATCTTTCCTATTGCTTGGATGTCACAGGATTTCCTTTGAAAATTGCTTTTCCTCTTGAACTCTTCTTCCCTCACATCCATGTGTTGGGAAGGCACTGTCATGCTGTTATGCTCGTTAGCTGCTTCTGATCAGCTGTCCAGATGGGAATTATTTAGAACACATGTTCTTATTACTATTCTACATTAAGGACATCTTAAAAAGAACCTAAGGGAATACAAATACAACATCTTGTACTTGGTGTAAAAATTTTTTTTTCTTATTATATTCAAGGAAACAAAGAATAGCCTGTAAGCAGTCAATGGCAGACTGGTATCTTCCCTTTAGAATTTTGTGGTCTTGTTCATGGAAAACGCACCTTTGTTGGAAGACCAGGGCATGGCCTAAAATACCCAGTGCCACTGGCACTCACGTTATAATACCCTGGTGTTCCATCAGCTCTCAGGTGCTTGGTCTACCTCACTGACCCTTGGGCAGTTCTGGCACAAGAGAAATGACGGAACACAAGGTGACATTGGGAGCTATTGAGAAACTCTTGGCCTCTGTTTATTTTCATTTGTGAAATTGAAATGACCCCATATCCATTCTTCAATATGAGTCTCACAAGAACAGGCAGGGGTGACATATTTAAATGCATATTGATACGAGTGGAACATGTTAAACACATTCATAATAATTTACAAGTGTGTAATCCATCTGAAATCTCATCTGTTCATCAGATGGTATAGAAAAAGGCTAGCTACCACAATTCCACGTAGGATGCGTTGGTTCTGGAATTGCATCACCCATGGCAAGCATGCTTCCGGAGGTAGGGACTAGTCAGGATAGAGCACTGTAGCAGAATAGAGAGGGAAGCAGTACAGGAGAGCCTTGACTTTACTCACACTGCATGTGGGCTTTGCTGGGGACTTTGAGTAAGTCCCTGGCCTTTCTGTATAACGTCATAAACGTGTGAGTCATGGTCCCCATTCCTGAGATTAAAGGTGATACTGGTGAGGACCCACAGGATCTGTCTTTGCAGGGATCAAAGACATTGAGACTGAGTGTTGTCCCGGGAATACCATCCAGTTTCATAGCTTTAGTCATCATGCCCACCCACAGTCCTTTCCTACACAGGGATGGCCTTTGTGTTCTGTTTCTGCATTTCCGATTCTCCACTGGCTATGCCCCACCAGGGGCAATGCTGGGACCCGGCACACAGCAAAACCAAAATGAAAATGGCTACCTGCCTGTCATCTGCTCTCGACACCAGAGTGCTGACTTTACAGGGTTATTTAATGAACGAATCCATGAGTTTGGCAAATTTCTTCTTCTTCTTCTTCTTCTTCTTCTTCTTCTTCTTCTTCTTCTTCTTCTTCTGCTTCTTCTTCTGCTTCTTCTTCTTCTTCTTCTTCTTCTTCTTCTTCTTCTTCTTCTTTCCTTCTTCTCCTTCTCCTTCTTCTTTCCTTCTTCTTCTTCTCCTTCTCTCCTTCTCCTCCTCCTCCTTCTCCCTCTTCCTCTCCCTCCTCCCCCCCTGCCTTCTTTTATTGCATAGGACAAGGTAGGGAATATTTTAGGCTCAACGTTTCAATGCTCTCATTATAGGGGGAAAGGAGCCAGAGACAATTCATAAGTGAATGCACGAGGCTGTGTTACAAAGATAAAGATATTGGGCGGCCATTTGCCAGCCCCTCAGTTAGTTCATACACTGCTCAGCACAGAGCCTGGTCCTCAGTGGCAGCGGTTGTTTTTGTGGAGGCACTGTAGTCCCTTTGCTTGACTGTGAGAGTCCTAAGAGCAAGGTTTGTGGCTCATTCAACATAATCTCTGCGGTCGGCAGAGTGCCCCGCTCCTCCACCCACCCGAGCATATCCTAATCCCTAGTACCTGTGATTGTGCCAGGCGACCCGAGGTCTTAGTGAGCTCAGACTGCAATAAAATTGTCACAGGCTTGGTGGCCAAACAACAGGCATTTGCTTCTCCAGTTCTGGAGGCCGAGAGTCTGAGATGAAGGTGCCCTCAAGGCCGGACCGTGCTGAGGGCTGGTGCCGGGCGGCAAGAACTGCTTGTGTGCTCACCTGGTGGAAGGGGCAAGGGAGACCGCTGGTCTCCTCTTAGGAGGGTACTAATCTCATTCACTGGAGGCTCCAGTCTTAAGACTCGATCATCTTTCAAAAGTCCCACCTCCAAATCCCACCGCCTAAGGGTCAGGATTTCAACGTACAACTTTCAGGGGGCGAGGGGAGGTATGCTCAGTCTACACCACATGGCAAAAAGGAATTAAGGTTGAAAATGGAGTCAGGTTGCTAACGAGCTGTCCTTAAAATAGGGAGATTATCCTGGATTATTTGGGTTGGCCCAATCCAGAGGGGTCTTTTGAGAGGAGACGAGGGATGGCAGTGTAAGCAGGACTGGGTTGCTGGTGCTGGCTGTGCGGGTGCAGGAACAGGGCCACCAGCCCAGGAAGGAGGTGGCCCCTGCGGCGGGAAATGGGGGGAAAAGGCTCTTGGCCAAGAGCCACCAGACTCGAACGCACCCTGCTGACAGTTTGACCTTGGCCGTGGGAGACCTGTGTTGGACTTCTGACATGCGGGACTGGGAGATAATAAGTTGCGTTCTAAGTTACTATATTTGTGATAATTTATGACAGTAGCAGTAGAAAACGAATACAATCTCCCGAGCCCGGTGTGGAGGGCACACATTAACCACTTGCTGAACGGCTGCATTTCTGATTCCTGTCTCACGTCTGTGCTGGGAAGTGACTTGACAACGTGCCCCTATGATAAACATTGATCTGCCTATAAGGTGCTTATCATCAGCTATTTATTGTCATGCACTTGCTGAACCTTAAATAATTACTGAATCCTCCAAGCACTGCAGACAAGGTCTGCTCTTGGACATTAAAAAAAAAAAATTCTCTCCCCAGTTTTCATGTTGTAAATTATTTTTCCTTCTCTAGACATTATTTGAAATGTTACTGGGTAATACTTCATCTCCTCCCAGGTGTGGTGACTTACAAGGTAATTGCTTTCCCCCTTCCTTTGGTGCCCACTCTGAGTTTTAGTTGTGCAACATGGAATTTGTTGAAGTTACCCTTGATATTCTAAATCTGTCTCTGCTCTTCCCTGTCACCAAATGGGAGCATTTTCCTATGCTTCTGGGACTTTTCCTGACCTGTTTTCCCTGATGCCCAACAGAAATTCACCAGCATTGTTTTGGCAGAGTAGCTGTGATAATGTTTCTTAATTTTGCCTTGACTCAGGAAAGCCCAGGTTTCATAGGAGGCAGAATCTGGTCTTGCTTGGAGGTCTCTGGATATTCATGTTTCTCCTGTTTCCCCCTAAACTGGCTCTTACAACAGCAAAAGACAGGCTGAAACAACATCTCCCTCTCTTGTTTACGGGAATGGAGGTACCCAGAAAGGGCACATATTCCCGGGAGTGTTTTGTTGGCTGTTGAGTGAATGTTTATTTTGCCACACTGCCAGGTACTGAGAGGTCACAGAGAGTGAAAAGCTGCTCTCCGTGTCTTCAGAATGCCCAGACACTGGGAGGACTAGATTTCTAAGGAACGGACTATCGTACAGCTTCGGATTTTCCTTCTCTTCCTGGCCCGTGGCCACACTGCATCTCCCAGCCTCTGAGGACGGGCGCTGTGGGCAGAGTGCTGGCCAGGGAACAGGGGTGAATGCGCGGGGTGCACCCCTTCAGGCCTGGCAGTGGCAATCCCCGCATGCTCTTCCAGGGTAGCCAGATCTTGTCATCTTTCAGGAGAAGTTAGAAATTCCTATTTTTATGGGAAGCCTCTTATAACACTGTGCCAGCCCCAACAGAAACACAATACAGCCCGGGGAAGACCAGATTCTGCTGTGAGCTGGGAAGGGAATTTTAACTTTGGACTAAGCTAGAATCCCTAAGAACTTGGGAATGTGGTTTTCTTACCCAGGGAGCGGCAGGTGTTCCTGTGCGGGGAGGTCGTGGTGCTGGCGCTCAGGTGCGGCCAGTGTGCAGGGAAAGCACCTGGTCGCCACAGCTCAGAACTGGGGCTCCTCGCTGGGGGGCCTCTGCTCTTCTTTAGGACTATTCGCTGTCCACCCAGACTTGTGAGCCCTTTGTGCTGCTGCCTTCTGGGTGTAGATTCAGCCCCTGAGAATGTGGTGTTCGTGGGTATTAGGATGCGCCCAGCCCGGCATCTACTGCACCTCGGGCCATTCCACATCCGGTCAGAGGACCGGGACCCCCGTCCTGGTCTGGGTTAGGCTGCATGTGGCTTCCTCTGGGGCTCTGCGCTGCCCACAGATGGTTCCCCAGCAGCCTGTGGTTGCCTGTCTTCATGGGAGATGCAAGGAAAATGAGTTCACCTTGAGCAAGATGCTACCTCTTCCCACCGTCACGTACTTATCTGTACAGTGGAAATAAAACCCTTCCCTGGTGTGGGTTCTTCCTAAAATGGGTCCTGAGACCAGCCTCATGTCAATGAGACAGAGAACATGAGGCAGGGAAGGGCGATATGTGTGTTAATGGTAAATAGCAGGCATCTTTGTGGACCCCAAGGTGCCCCCAGTGGGTGGCAGAACCTTTGAAAGATCATGCTGGTTGAAGGCAGGGAGTCTGGGCATTGTGCTCTGACCCACCCTGTCTCTGGTGGAGGGTTGCCCAGGGAAGGGGTGATGGTGACGTTAGTCCCTCACTCTCCTGGGTGTGCCTGTTTGCCTTGGAGCCAGCTCCCAGGGGCCAGGTTACCAGTGTCCTGCAGTGGCGAGCTGCCCCTGCTGCAGTGCAGGTGAGCCCAGGTGGGCCGTGGTGAGATGCGGAGAGGTATCCATAGCAACCGCCTGCTCCGAGGCCCCAGGTTAGACAGAGGGTTGAGAGGAATAGATAAAATGACAGTCTGGGACAAATGGAAGCTGGACATGTGACTCGCTACTTGTGAGGAGATTCTGCCTCCACACCTAGGTTTTTCTCTCTGCCTTTAGATGGTCTCATCTCCTCTCTTCATAGATGCTCCAGAGCGGTCACAGGGATGTCTGTGTTCATTCTGATGGGGCTTCAGGGGGTGCAAGGCTACCTTGATTCTTTGGCCAGGACCAGAGGAACACTTGGAGTGTCCTGTAAAGGCCCGTTGGCAGGGAAGCATCAACATTGACACATGTTTGGTACAAGTAGCTAAAACACTCGCAATTTTAACCATTCTGGGATTACCTCAAGCTTCCATGGTGTGGCGGGGTTCCTAATATTACCAAAGTGAAGGACGTTGCATTTGCTAGGCTGAAAGGGTTGCTTGCAGAAACACAGTTTAGAGGGTCAACCTCGCTGAAGATATTTAATACGCGATCCATTTTAATCTTTGCAACAGCCCTGCGGGTGGGTAGTACCTCCCTTTTATCAAAGAGGAAATTAGATGTCTGAGTGGCAGTCAGAAGTGCGAGCGTGACCCCTGGCTGGTAGCACAGTGGATAAGGCGCTGGCCTGCGAACCCGAAGGTTGCTGGTTCGATTCCCAGCCAGGGCACATAACCAGGTTGCAAGCCAGGTCTCCAGCCAGGTCCATAGCTGGAGGCAGGTGAAAGGCAACCATACACTGATGTCCCTCTCCCTCTCTGCCTCTCTCCCTACCCCTCTCTCTAAAGATGATAAAACCTTAAAAAGAAAAGAAAAGAAAGAAATGCCAGTGTGGGCATTTCCAAAGAGCTCGGGTTGTACCTTTTGGGAATGTCGAGAGTTTTTCCAATGAAACAAATGGATCGACTCTCAGAATGCAATTTCTGAGGGGTTGATGGTAGTTGCATGCAGAGCTGTAGTAAATGGATTCTGAACAGCTCGGTGGGGAAATTGAATTGGGCCGGGTTCAGAGCACCTGCCGTTGGCAAGTGAGAGAAACAAGGCCGCAGCTGTACCACATGTTGGCCATTCAGTTACAATGTTCAGTCACAATCCCAGCATTGTAAGTCAGTGCTCCCGCCCTGGACAGTTGGTTTACATGTTTTGAAAATGAAATGTTCCCTCAAGAAACTAAAAGCTGAAAAAGTCCTCTTAAGTGTTAAAGTCTATGATTTGGAACTAAACCAAGTCATTAACTTTCTTTCATTCAAAGACTTGCATTTTGCCCACTTGGCTTCTAAGGAAAAGAAAATCGATAGGACACTATTTTTGTGAGCTGGTACCTGAAGGCTCTAGGGTTAGCCTGTAAATTCGGAGTCCACCTGCCCGTCTTTCACTTGGCTGTGCCCAGGGCCTGAGCACAGATGCTCCCAAGTCAAGTTGCAGAAATGAACACAAGAGCGGTAAGAAAGAATCACAGGCTTCCATAGCAGAAACAACGAAAGAGGTAGAAAGTAGAAATATAGAATGAATAAAATAGGCTCATTTATAATTTTATTTACTTAGACATCATTATTTATATTTATAACTTTATGAATACTAAATATAGTATAGTAGGAACAGTAAGAAAAGCAGAGATAGCATAACTCTGGCTTGGGATTATGGCACATTCCTGGGACACCCTTATCTTCCAGATTTTGCAGGGGCCTCTTGCAAGGAGAATGGTCTTAAGCCAACGCGAGGCTGAAAACCAAGGCTAAATGCTTAGAAGAGCCTGGTGCTGATTTTTCACCGCAGGCCTGGGAACATGGCAAAGCCCCGAGTGTAGGATTCCACCCTGAGCTCTAGATGGTAGTGTGGGTGTGGGGACAGTAGACCCGCGCTCCGGGCCCATCTTGGCCTCTTGTTCTCTGTGTGGTCTCGGGAGACGACAATTTCTCAGAACCTCACTTTGTCATCTTGCAAAGTTGTGCAGGGGTTAGAGGTAGTGTTGCCAAGTGCTTGGCCCGGTCTGGAGCTCTGTGCCCCTAGGAACCCCTGGGAGCCTTTGCCAACCCAGAGGCCGAGAATCCTGCCCAGGCCACTCACCGGAGCCTTTAGGGGTGGGTGGGGCCCAGGCACCCGAGACAGTTAAGCTCCCCAGGGGTCTCCAACAGGCAGCCAGGGTGGGAACATCTGGTTGGGCAGGTGGGGACCAGGTCCAGATTCGGAAGCATCTGGACCCATTATTCGATAATCTGAAAATGACTGAATCTCTTCAAAGCCTACGTTTTGCTCTGTCTCAGTTCCTCCTAGTTCCTCCCAGCTGCTGGCCGGCTGTTCCACTGTGGCTCTGGTTTGAATTCAGCACTCACACGGAAATATCTGGAGAATATTTGCATTGAAGTGGAGCACACGTACGTACGCCACGTGTACAGCTTGAAGAATTGACACCAAGTGAAACCACGTCTGTGTGTGACCAGCACTCGGGCTGAGAAGTGTTCTCACCCCACACCCCCCGGCCCTGCCCGGAGCCCTCACCTGTCCCCTGTCCCCGGGAAGGCACCTCATCCGCCCCAAACCCACAGCATCAGGAGGCTGACTTCCTGCCGCCACGCTGGGACTCAGCTCCAGGTTGGCTCCGTCATCCACAAATGGATGAAAAGCTATCTAACAGAATTCCCTTCCTTTTTAAGGCTGAATGACATTCCATTGAATGTATATACCACATTTTATTTGCTTATCTGTTGCGAGATACTTGGATTACTTCTTGGCTATGGGGAATAATACTGCTAAGAACCTGGGGATGCAAACACTGCTTGGAGACCTGGCTTTCATGTGTCTTGGATATAGGCCCACAGGTGGGATTGCTAGATCACATGATAGTGTGATTTGTCATTTCTGAGGAACTGCCATACTGTTTTCCATAGCAACTGCACCATTTTACATCCTCGCCAATTGGTGGGTTTCAATTTCTCCACCTTCTCTCTAACACTGGCCATTTTCTGGGTGTTGACAGCAGCTATCTTGGTGGGTGTGATGCATAGGTTTCTTTTAAAAAGCATGACTTTGCTGCCTGGTCCAAAGCCCCAGACTGCACTTAGCTGCCACCTGTGCTGGACGGAAGAGGAGGACAGCAGGTGACCATTGCAGAGACTTCCAGGTTGGCCACCGCAGTGGAAGATGGCAGAGCTGAAATTCTGCATGCAGGGTGTTTCACAGGGTGATGGGCACCTGAAACCATACAATTTTATTAACTAATGTCACCCCAATAAATTCAATAAAAAAGAATAGAAAAGGGTGACGAAGTTCACGGAAAACTATGTGAGTTCTTAGGAATTCACTTGAAGTCAAGTTTTCCTTGACTTCTGCCCCAGGGAAACGTTATTGAGTAGAAACAAAACTCGTCAAGCCCAGAGGCTAACTTCTGCACAGATACTGCATTTCTGGGTTTAACGATGTAAGTAGTTCATTGGAATCAATGATAAGATAAGAACTGCAGATGAGTCGGTGCTGACTGTGTCAGCCTGAGTCCGGAGAGCTGGGTGTCTTTAGTTATTAAATGGATCTCTTTCTCCCTGCTTATAAAAATTACTAGTCAGTGTGGGCTGTCATATTAATACCATGGACTGGACGTCTTGAACAAAACCATTCATTTTCTTAACAGTTCTGGAGGCAGGGAAATCCAAGTTCAAGGTGCCAGCTGATTTAGTTCGTGGTGAGAGAGGTCTCTTCCTGGCTTACCTACCCTGCTGACAGCTGCCTTCTCGCTCTGCTCTTGGATGGGGGAGAGAGCATTTCCGGTGTCTGGTGTCTTCCTCTTCTTATAATGACATTAGCCCAGTTGAATTAGGGCCCCACCCTTATCATTCCAATTAACCTTTACCCCCACCTCCCAGGCCCTGCCTCCAAATACAGTCAAGGTGGGGGTTAGAACTCCAACACAGGAATATTTTTTTCCACCAGGGGAGACACAGTGCATTCCATAGCAAGAAGCAATAAGGAGCCCAAACATTGCAGAAATAAGTAACACGGAACGTGAAAGCCTCTAGTAATTCCATCCTCCATAGAAAACCCCTGCCAATAGTTGATGTCTGCTCTTCCAAATTTTATATTTGTGTGTGTATTAACATCTTTTGGGGAAACACACACTTGCACGTTGAACATTAATATGATTTTTAACAACCATGTTTTTACCATGACTTCCCAGGGAGAAGGCATCTCAGCTGCTTTTCTTGCAAGAATCAAAGACTAGGGCAGAAGCCAGGGCTGCAGGAGACTCAGCCCAAAGGCCTGAGTGAATCCAACTTTGCAGGGGGAGAGTGAGGCCAAGGGCCTAAGGCCCACATTTGCTGTGATTCTGTTTTTTTTTGTTTTTTTTTTTTTTCTGCCCATTTCTAGGCTTGCTTTCAGAAATCATCATTGATTGGACGGTCCATCTTCTAACACTGGCCTCTCTCACTTGCTCAGTAATACTTATCTGATGAACAAGGCCTAATTGAGGGGGCGGGTTCTGCCTAGTAAGCACTTATAAACTAAGGTCCGTTGACAAGAGTGAACACCCACAGGGACACTGCCCCCTCTCTCTGATGCACCTGTCTAGGGCCTGGATGGATCTTCCTACTTTTCTTGTATTGATACAATATGTTTGTTCTGGGGTCTGTGGGTTCATGTTGATAGCCTATTCAGACACACAGGCAATTCTTGTTATTTTCCAGTAGTTACGATCTACAACATTGCCATGGACACTGAATTAGCAAATATGGGGCCATTGCTTCTCGAGGTTCCTGTGAGCCTCTGGTTACAGGTATTTTTTCAGCCAGTTCATTTGTAAACCTGTTTTATGTACTCGTGCTTTAAAAAACACCTTATTTAATACACAGGGTGAGACAAAGGTAGGTTTACAGTTGTCTGTATGGGAAATAATACCAGAATCAACTGTGTTTTGCATACTCACAACTGATTAAACGTACTTTCGCTCCACCCTGTGTACTGTTGCTTCAGGAACGTTAAGCTCACTGCAAAAGGCATAAGAACTCCCGCTCGAAGGGAGGTTATCTAAGTCATGTATTTTCTCCCTAAGTCACCTAACCTTCTTGCCTTTAGAAATGCTTCAGCACTCTGCTGTTTTAAGCCGTGAGATTGTCAACAAAAACATAACAATGTGAAAAGATGACATTAAATAAGCCACAGAAAGAACACTTGTTTGCAATGAGGGCTGCAACAAGAACCTAGGGGTAGCCCTGTGCAGCCCTGACTGGGAATGTGCGTGGAGGTGCCTGGAAGTGTGTGCAGCTCTGAGTGTGACCAGGCATGATCGCGAAAGCCTGCAAGTATTGATCTGGGGTTGCAAATGAAATTTAGGAAGCAGGTGAATTCGCAAATATGAAATTAGCAAATAATGAGTGTCGCGCTGTATCTCCAGCCGGGGAAGCGGGTAGTTTGACAGAGCAGTGAGAGGCCACAGAAACCAGTGGGCCCAGGGCCAATGGTGGCCTGGGATCTAGCCCAGCTCTGTCCTCAGTCGGCTGTGTGGTGATGGGCAAAACCTGTCCCCTCATTTGTTAGCTGGGGGTTTGACTTAACTTGCATCTCAGATTCCTTTTGCCTCAGAAGTTTGGTGATTCTGCCTCTAAAGCTTGGTGACTCTGAGTTCTGCTCTCAGGGAGACGCCAAATGGGGATAATGGGAATCAACATATTCACTGACTGTGTTGTGTGAAAGAGATAATCACCTTTCTCTCCACGCCAACCCCACGCCACTCCATTTTCTCACATCAAGATCATGGGCCTCAAAACAGAGCTTTTCGCATGTTGACTTGTAAAGGAATATCCCAGGCTGCAATTGCATTGGGAACAAGGTGACAAAAGAGGCTTTATCATATGGAACGAGCATGAACTTCTAGAGCTGATGGCCTCTTTTCCAAGAGAAGGAGCAATGGGAAGCATTTTTAGCATGACTCCCAGTTAATGTACCGATGGAGGTGAGTGGCATGGTTAACTTTGCAGAGTGGACTCCCTGTGATATTTCTCAGCAAGTAAAATGGGAAGAATAACCTGGCAGTGTTTTCAGAAGGGAAATATCGAAGACTTGAACTACAATGCTATGTTTATTGTGAAGTAAAATCATTTGCTAGAGGAATTAATGAACACCCAGCGTGCGGATACTCAGCCAATGATTTTCAATAAGAGTGAGAAATGTCGTAATGCACGTTCGTTAGCTCACCAGTTGGTTAAATTAAATATTATGTAGTAGGACTTCCCACTTGCCTTTCTCATAACTATGAGGGCAGATGCCAAGGATGGGCTGGAGAGGAAGGTGAGCTTTCCGGGTAGGCGGGTGAGAAAGCCACCAAGGAACATCCTGAAACTCATGCTTTCCATCGCATTTTTAATTAACTTGGCACCATTCGCATTGGAAGGGGATGAAAATCCATAATGTGTTCGGGAGCTTTAATTTCTTCTCAAATCAGAATCCAATTTGTCACTGCCCGAGGAGAAGTGGAAAGGTCATCTTCTCGCTTTGAAGTTTCTGAATCATTTAATAGCTAATTTGTACTGCTAATTACTACCTTTCACTTCGGTAATGATTATGAATTATTGTCCTCCTGCGATAGGAATGAGTAAGGCAGGGACAAGAAGGCATGGTGCTAAGCCCAGTTGGTTAGCCTGGCAGTTGAGCCGCGTGGACGTGACTGGCAGGGTTAGGGGTTTTCTAGTCCACTCGGCTTTGCTGGGTTGGTGACAGAAATGAACAGCTGCACCATGATCTGCGTTTTCCCAGGCTGGAACTACTTTTCATTAATATTTTGTACGGTGACTCTTTTTGGCGGAGCACCAGCAATCGGGAAGTTAAGGGGACTCCCCCAGCTATTCTGTTTTTGTGGCCCCAGATGATCTGAAACACCTGTGGGCTTGATCGCTCTCCACAGACCTGGGATCCGCTCACCCGTCGAGAGAGCAGAGCTTAACAGGATTCTTTGTCAAAAGCTGAGGACAAGCTAGACGACATCCTGGGGAGATTTATTTTTTTATCCTCCCTGGAGGACATTTTTTTTCATTGCTGAGAGAGAGAGAGAGAGAGGGAGGGAGGGAGAGAGAGAAACAAACATTGATTAGCTGCCTTCTTGTACACGCCTTAACCAGGAGTTGAACCCACAACCGAGGCATGTTCCCTGACTGGGAACTGAACCCACAGCCTTTTGGTCTATGGGATGACACTCCAACCCACTGAGCCACCCCAGCCAGGGCTTGGGAAGATTTTTAATGTTACGATTTCTGTGAACTTAGCATGTTATCTTGTTTTGCTGAAATGACCCAGATTGGCTTTAGACATATATGTTGGTAGGATGTAAATGAACCTACAAAGGGGTTTTTTTTTTTTTTGGACCCAGATTTCTCCAAAGCAATAGCTGGAGGGTCCAGATTCATTCCTTTAAATCCAAGGGCTCTTCTGGTTTTTAGGAATGCCCTACTTATGAGCAGGTACCCCAGGGAAGCCCGGCGTCTTAACATTTATCAACTACCACCTCAGTGGGGCCTCCAGGTTGGAAAGGACTCTGGTGAAATTGGGGTGGGTCCTGAGAAATGGGACAAGTTGAGAACACACGTGCTCTGTGATTTTTCCCAGGGTAAAACCCCCATCAAATGTCTTTTACTGGTATATTCTGTACTTTATACGAATTCATTGATTTTATTCAAATGGATTGAATTAGCTACTCCTAGGCATAAGCGGAAAGACAAATTTGGTGTAGATATGCCAGCTGGAAAGTGTAGAATTTGAGAAGTGCAGTTTGGGTACCTAAGAAGTGATGGACGGAAGGGTTAACATCATATAACATTCATTTGCCATGGGGTAGAAGTGAGAGTGTCAGAGAACATAATATCTTTGCCTTCCAGCATTAATCATTGCCATCTGTCAGCTGCAGCGTGCCCTCCTGGCATTGTGGAATAAGTATAGGATTTAAAATAATAAGCATAATAGCTACCACTTATTATGCCATTGCTTCTAAGCTGTTGCTGTGCCCAATTCCTTACGTGAATTATCTCAATTCCCTTGTCTGATGGAGGTGCCATCATTATTCCATTTACAGACCAGGCAGTTAAGTAAATTCTACGTGGTCACATGGCTAGGGAATGGCAGAGTTACGGGACTCAAGTTTCAGACTCAAGTTTGTTTTTTTTCTTGTTTCCAAGACCCACATTCTAACCGAAATGCTGCTCTTTTGAGGGGTCCAGAAAGTTCTTTCTCTGGGTCATAGGAAAATGAATAGTTATATTCTAAGTCATAAAAGGAAGGCTTGTGCAGATTAGAAAAACTTGAATTTGTTGCTCCTGGGACTATGTAGGTTTTCCAAGTATGCTGCCTCAGTCTCCCCAATGCTTCTAGTCCTAACATCAGTAGCCAGATCTGTTTCCAACCTGTGAACCCATGGGATTCAGTCCAGGGAGCCCCTCTTTGGAGGGTTAAATGCTGAAATAGGAGAAGGACGCCTGATGAGCTCCTCTTGCCTGGTCTACTAAAGCTTTTCTCCAGCACTTGGTCTAGTCATGGGGTGTACGCGGTGACCTGAAGAGTTGAGCCCCATGCAGGTGGGCCTTTGAAAACAGAACTGCTTGGTCTTGCGTCTTTTTTTTTTTTTAATTTAATTTTATTGTTGTTGTATTACATCCATCCCCTTTTTCCTCCCCTCTGTCCCCCTCCCCACCCACCCACTCCCCCCGAAGTCAATCTCACTCATCCATGTCCATGGTTCTTCCATACTAGGTTCTTGTCTAAACTGCTCCCCTTCTTTGCCTCCTCCTCCCCCTTCCCAGTCCTACTTCTTTTTTAAAAGCACATTAATAGACACTGTTATTTATATTATATTTTATTTAAAAAAATGTTTTATTATTTTTTAGAGAGAGGAGTAGGGAGAGAGACAGAGATGGAGAGAAACATCAATGTATGGTTGCCTTTCACCTGCCTCCAGCTACGGACCTGGCTTATGTGCCCTGGCTTGCAACCTGGTTATGTGCCCTGACTGGGAATTGAACCAGTGATCTTTAGGTTTGTAGGCTAGTGCCTTATCCACTGTGCCACCAGCCAGGACTAGACATTGTTTTATAAAGAGAAGTTTTAGATTTACAGAAAGAAATGAACTGAAATACAGAGCTCCCATGTTGCCATCTACCCCATTCTCCCTGGTCTCTCTTATTATTAACATCTTATGTTAGCGTGGTGGGTACATTTGTTACAATTGAGGGACTAATAGCAATTGATAATTTACTAACTGAAGTCCATAGTTTGCATTTCGGCTCACTCTTTGTTTTGTAGTCCTATGGGTTTTGACAAATGTAAAATGACACATGTATCTATTACTATCATGTCCTACAGAATAGTTTTTCTGCCTTAAAAATTCCCATGTTCCATCTATTCTCCCCTCTTTCCTTGGAATGCCTGGAGACCACTGACCTTACTGTCTCCATAGTTTTGCCTTTTCCAGAATGTCATATGTTTGCAATCATCTAGTATGTAGCCTTTCAGACTGGCTGCTTTACATGTCATGCATGTCATGCATGTTAGGACGGGCACTGTCCTAACGAGGGTGTGTTTGGTAGCTCCTGCCTCCTGCAAATGAGACTGCATGTAGCTTCCTTGTCTTTGCAAGAGCTCACAGCCAGATCTGCACCTTGAGTTTCGTGTCCGGCCGGGCAGGGCTCCCAGCTGCAGAGAACCTGTGCTTTCATTGCTTCCTCTGACCTAGATCTTCAGTCTTAACTTCTATTTTCTCTGGCTCTGATTATTTTTACCTTGTGCTTTTCTATTTACCACATATGATATTTGGCATTGGAAGTCTGTTTCAAACCCTTAGTGGATGAGGTCAGAGATGAATAAATAAGGTCAGTTTGATAGCATCGTGCCAGGCTCCTGGTCATGACCTGACACGTGTGTATGAGCTGGGATGGGGCACAGCGATCCTCTCAGCCGTGGCTCTAATCTTCGTCAATTGGCAGAACTGGGGTGCTTTAAGAAACCCCGCTCTGGGCTGACCTGGTGCAGAAGTCCTGACACAGAGCTGACTCATAAAATGTGACCGCCCCCAATTTTTACCACTCTGGGAATGCGCAGAAATCTTGGCATGGCTTTGGATTTCCCACAATTTGTAGTCAGAAGAATCCTGGCTTGGATTGGAATCCTGGTTCCAATCCCCTCATTTTACAGATGGGGACACGGAGGCCCAGGAGAACAAGATTATACACCCTGAAGCACATGTGAGAGCCTGGATGGGGAACCGGGTCTCCCAGCCCCAGTCTGTGTCCCCTGGGTGTCTCAGAGTTAGTGACAATGGAGGTGAGAACTGGCGAGGACCTCGGGCCCACTCAGGTACCTGCTTAGTTTACCCTGATCCATCCGACAGGATCTGCTCTCGAGATGGATGTGGGAAGAGGAGACTCTGACCCTTTTGGCTCCCAGTGCAGGGGTCCCGTGCAGAGGACCTCCTTCTCTCAGTAGCCCAGCACCTGGTGGGAGGCAGGGACAAGACCGTATGACATGAAGTGGACGGAAGTGGGTGGGATCCTTGTTGTATGCCTCCCACCTTTTATAGTTTATATTGTAGTGTCTAAGAACTCTCCGCTCCCACCGCCTAGCAAGCATGCAGCC
Source organism: Noctilio leporinus (assembly GCA_004026585.1). NCBI lineage: Eukaryota > Metazoa > Chordata > Mammalia > Chiroptera > Noctilionidae > Noctilio > Noctilio leporinus. The sequence goes on from PVIW01000812.1 coordinate 209,959, forward strand.
AGGCAAAGCAGTACCTTTTGGGGAGATTCAAAACAAAACAAAAAACCCCTTTGAATGAAGCCCTTCGAATATACATGTGTTTGAAGTAGTTGGCTGGCTCAATGGCATGTCCTGGCGCTGGTGAGTGTACACTGTTAATGAGGTAAGCCAGAAGGCCCGTTACAAAAAAGGCATTAGTTATGAAAACAATCTGTGTGGTTTGATGAAACAACTGAAACGCGGTAAGACCAGGCAGGAGCACTGGTAACCCCAAAGGCTCCTGGTGTGGTGTCACAGTTACTGCCGATGACAGGACGTTAAGTGAGCTGGAAGTAAAAATGGTGAATTTGCTTCCTGGTGAGAGAGGCCGAGTGCGCAGATGCCCCCCGGACCACGGAGATGTGTAACTTAGTTGTTAACACATTTTCATCAATGGGATTTAGAACTGGATTTTATCTACCAAAAGACTGAGTGCATGGGTAACCAGCAGTTCTAATGATCATTCCTCGGGCCTTTATGGCCCAGGGCGTGAACGTAGGATGGCTGGGAGGGGAGCACCGTTTTCACAGGTACTATATGCACATTTCACGTGACTGGCTGGGTCCCTTCGGGCCTCTTTTCTTCCAGCCGGAAATCTTGTTCCCATGGTCCCCAAAGCCTGGTTTTCTTGGCCACGGAGGCTAGCTCTCCCCCAAATTGGTGAGCAGGAAAGGCCTCTCCTGCCCGCTCTGAAGAGAAAGAGGATGTGTTACTTCTGGGTTCCGGTGCTTCAGATGAAAGACCAGTGGACTCCAACTGCTCTCAGAACCTAATTCTTCCCCGGGAGGTGCCTGCCACTGGCTACCATCTGTCTTTTCCAGTGCAAATAGTTTCAGCATATCTTTTCAGGTGATAACAATAACCATGTTTACTGCAAACACAGAACCTTAGAAATGTGTATTTCAAGAAACAGTCCTAGACTCTCCACCCAAAGATATCTCCTGTTAATGAAATATTTTGATGTATAGCCATGGAGGATACATTTTTATGCTTAAAGATGTTTAAATCTGCATACAGAGGTTTAAATATTGACATGCTACCATATAATAGACGCACTTTTGACACCTGTTCCACTTACGAATGTGTTGTGAACATGTTTTGTTCATGCTATTATTGGTGCATTTTTCGGTTATTTTCAGGTTTTCAATATTATTGTAAACACAAGGCCATGCGTACACTTGAACCTGCAGCCTTACAGACTTCCTTAGGACAAATTATTATTTTTTTTTTTTAAGATTTTTTATTTCATTATTTCTAGAAAGAGGGGAAGGGAGAGAGGCAGAGAGGGAGAGAGACATCTATGTATGATTGTGTTTTACCTGCCTCCAACTGGAGACCTGGTTTGCAACCTGGTTTTGTGCCCTGGCTGGGGAATCAAACCTGCGACCTTTGGGTTCACAGGCCGGTGCCTTACCCACTGTGCTACCAGCCGGGGCTAGGACAAATTCTTAAAAAAAGACTTTTTGGGAAGCGAGAATACAGTCTTTCAGGCTCTTCGAACAGACTGCTCAGCTGCCCGCCACCCAACCTTTTATACGCTTTACCAAGGGAAGTGGGAACTCATGATTGTTTTCATTTGCATTCCATTCATTGTTAAGGTTTTTGTTTTTTCCCTTTACTTGTTTTATTCTTTATTTACTAGAAGATCAGCTTGTGTTGACGGTTTCATCTGTTTCACTTATTCTCTGTATTTTGTTCCCAGAAGAGAACTTGATACATAGAAGGAGTTCAAATATGTGTTGAGTTTTGAAAGAATTACTTTTCCTGCCCTTTGCTCACTTTTTTTCTAAAAGGTGCTTGTCTTTTTGTTACTGTGTTTGAGGCATTTTTTTTTTTTTTTGTGTGTTTGAGGCATTTTTACAATACTAAAGATACTAGCTCTTTGTTATAGAGTGCAAGGAATGTTCCCAGTTTGCTTTCCATCGCTTCACTTTGAGGATTTTCATTTTTGCATATAGAATTGTTTTTTTTTAACAGGGTCCATGTTACCAATGTGTTTTTAGTGTTACCATTTTTTTTTTTTTTGGTTAGCTTGAGAGAGGGAATTTCTCACTCTAGAATGCTAGAAGTGCAATCTCAGTTTATTCTACTTACTTTTTTTTTTTTTTAAATTTTATTGTTGTTGTATTACATCCATCCCCTTTTTGCTCCCCTTTGTCCCCCCACCCACCCACCCATTCCCCCCAAAGTCAATCCCACCTGTTGTCCATGTCCATGGTTCCTTTATACTAGGTTCTTGTCTAAGCTGCTCCCCATCTTTGCCTCTACCTCTCCCTATTCTACTTACGTTTAATGGTTTCATTTCAAACCATTATTCATCTATCTGATTTGTTTTGCATTTTTTTTCTCCCAGAGGATCTGCCCGGTGTCACAGTAATCTCTAGTTCCTCCATGGTTGCAACGCCTTTGAAGAGGGAGCTGGGGGGAGGGAACGAAACCTTACTGGGGGGCTGCTGGCTACGCATGTTTCCTGACATCCTCCTGCAGGGTAGGTGTGACCCCCAGTTTGCAGACTAGGAGACTGAGGCTGAGAGAGGTGAACTCAGGCCCACCGGTCTCCAAACCTTGCTCCTTCCACGTGCCCTGTTGCCTCCTCCAGGCTGGCCGTGCGTATCTCAGTGCCGGGGTGGGGGTGAGGTGTGGGGTGGGGGTGAACTGGGGGGGGTTCTACTCAGCAGGGATTTAACCATGCGCACCACAGAGCCTGTTAAACCATTAAAAAAAAAAAAGAAATTCTTTAGAAGTTTAGAGAAAAGTCGTATTTTGGTGATAAAAGGAAGGAAAGATGTATTTATAACTTCCCTTTCTGTTCCTAATATCTGGCTGGTGGAGTCCACCAAACATGTATTTCTTGGCTCCTGGACCTGACGTTGCCAGAGGCAAGTGAAGCAGTTAGAAAGAGAGAGTACGCATTTTAAGCACTTAACGTGGAATTAAGTTCCCATGTGAAAAACCAGAATAAGGATTTTTATTGAAGATGTGTAAAATGCATCCCAAGTCACGAATGTTTGATTCGAAGGTGGCAAGTGTTAGTATTTCATTGTTAAACACAGTTTGCCCGGTTAAGCTGGGGCCCAGCACTTCAAGCCATCAGCTGCTAGAGAGCGACATTTATTCGTTTATTCAGTAAGTGTACTTTGTGGGTGGTTTTTGTTCAACAGCAGTACTTTACCATACTGCTCTTTCTGACCGGTGAGCTAAAAATGAGTAATCATTTCAGCAGGACGCTAAGAATTTAAATTCTGCAACAGTGTTCATCCCTGATGAGGCAACACACCAACACTTAAAGCAATACAAAATAATTGTGCCTTTGTAGAGGCTTTATTTATGCATACACTGTGGTACACAAATCTGTATTTTTACAGTTATCTTAATTATTAGACAGTTCATTCGAAATATAAACTTGGACAAGATAACTAAGAATGTTGTGTTTTATAAGCATTAGGTATGATTTTTATATATTACATAAGTATATTTTAGTCCTATAATTATAAATAATATTGAATGAATAATATAAGTAAATTAGAATTAATCCTATGAATAGATAATACAAAATAAATGCCACATGCATATCTATGTTATATACGAAGTATATAATCTAATTATTATAATAAATTAGATAAAATCTATGTTATCAATACTATTGGCATTTTAGAATTAAAAGATGATATAGCATCATTTTCTGCCAATATTTTCTCCTGGTATTTTAAATCTTTCTCTCTTCTCTCTAATAACCTTATATGTTGGCCATTTATTTTTATAAAGAAGGAAACACCTAAGTGTTTCCTGTGTCTCTGTTCTCAGTCACACTTATTTTCTTTTTGTGGCTTCTAACATAGCTTTAAGGAAAAAAATCTCTGTGAAGATTTTTCTTATTTCTTTTTCTGAGCTCTGCCACTGGTTTGATTTTCATTTCCTTCTGTTCTCGCTCTCTTTTTTGTTCTTTCTGTGAGTCTTATTTGAACCCTTTTCAGAGAGTTAGGTTATCTGTCATGTCTTCAAATTTGTGTAGAACTATTTGTCTACACTCTGTTTTTTAGATGAACCCTTCTGTTTCTTTATTCTTGCTTTTCTTGCATTCATTTTTCCCTCTGCGACTCTCCTTCTCATGACCTTTTGTTGCTCTGTGTTGATTTGTTTTCTTGTTCCTACTCACCTTTACACATAAATGTCTTTCTTTGCCCTATCTGTGCTGAAGAACAGTAGGAGGTGGGGGCGATAAGCTAAGACTATTGAAAACTCATTGTGGAACCGCTGGTTTATATAGACACCATGTTCTTAAGGTTTCTCTTCTGAGGAGGCAGGGTACTCATGGTGGAGCCCCTCAGGTCGCCGGCACTCTAGATCATAAGGCAGACGCGTAGATGCAGATCCCTGCCTTCCTTCACCCCTGCCCAGCCTCCAGGAGAAGCCCCTGGCCAGCTGACTGGGTGACAGTCGCAAAGGCGCATCACACGGTTTCTCCTGCAGCTCCATCTCCTCTGCTGTTCTGCACTGACCTACTGGGATCCGCAGCAACAGCATTTCTTGCTTCTCACAACACTTGCCAGGCCCCTCCCATCTTGGTGTCCAATGGGTTAATCTTTTGGTAACATTTTTGGGGAGATTTGTGTCCTGCTCCGGATCTGAGGTCTTGTGTATTAACCCTCAGAGTCTTGCTTGGCTTATATTTTACAGTATTTGGTAGCTAGTCTTCAAATGTTGTGTTTGGGGGCTATGGCCATTGCTTTGTTTCATTGACAATGAACTATTTTTTCTTTTTTGAATAATATTTTGGAGGTTTTAAGGTAAGATGTAAAGTGCAAAATGCCTTTCCTCTGTCATCTCACTGGGAGTCCGCACACTGAGTTTAAAAAGGCTTTGGTCTGATTAATTGTTGCTGCAGATGATTTTGAATAATAAAATGCTATACCCTGGCTGGTGTGGCTCAGTGGGTTGAGCACCAGCCTGTGAAACCTAGAGTTGCTGGTTTGATTCCCAGCCAGGGCACATGCCCAGGTTGCAAGCCAGGTCTCCAGCCAGGTCCCCAGCTGGAGGCAGGTGAAAGGCAAACTATACATGGACGTTTCTTTCCCTTTCTTCCTCCTTCCCACCCCTCTCTAGATAATTAATAAAATCTTTTAAAAATTGAATAATAAATGCTAAGAATAAGGGCAAATGCTGTAGAAGCTTCTGAACAAAGTAATTTAACTGTGTGCAATTTTATTGTTTGGTAAGAATGATCTGATCCTCATCTAAAATGTGTATGGTAGCAACACTATAATCAACTATAGTCATATATATCTATATCTAAATCTCTATCCACCTGTTTTCTATCATCTGTCATCAACTCCCAATAAAATGTATGTCGCTCATACACATCTTATTTACCCAAAAGGTGTTTATCATGCACTAACTATATGCCAAGTACTATGGCCATTACAACTTTAAAAGGGCAGCATCGCCCTGGCTGGTGGCTCAGTGGATAAGATGCCAGCCTGTGAACCCAAAGGTTGCTGGTTCAATTCCTAGCCAGGGCACATGCCCAGGTTGCAAGCCAGGTCTCCAGCCAGGTCTGTAGCTGGAGGCAGGTGAAAGGCAACCATACATTGATGTCTTTCTCCCTCTCTCCCTACCCCTCTCTCTAAAAATAATAATTAAAATCTTAAAAATAAAAACAAAAGGGCAGCATCAAGATAGGGAATGTTTGGATAATGTTTACAAATGAATGTAACAACTCAAGGTGACTATCTATAGTACCTTGTATAGAGTCGACACTCCATGCACATTGGTTGGTTAATGTGAAGAGTTTAGTGACTGAGTCTGAGACATGAACGGTGCCATCTTTCCTCGGTTATCCTTAAGGTCCTTACTCAGCAGTCATTCACAGCTTGGTTTTATTTTGAAGTAATTCCTAAAATTTGAATTTCTTGAGAGTAATAATCACACTCCCTTGAAACCTCTAAGACATTTGGTACATTCCTATCAATTCAGGGAAGCCCAATACATCTTTAAGATTGAGGACAGTGGTATCATGGAACTGGTACAAAAAGGTGTCTGAATGGACACTAAGTGACTTACTGTAAATGGACATTAATAAGCACTTGACATTTCTGCATTAGTGAGCTGGGTGGCACAAGGAATTCCTTCTCAGCCATTTCCTCTTCGTTTTGAAGCCTTTTATTTATTTTCACTACCTTCTTCTGGATGCTTTCCATACGTCTCTTAAACATTCTGCTCCAAACATTTTTGGTATTCCATTGATAATTGTTTGAATCCAGTCAGAACCCAAGAGAAACATTTACTCCGCAGTCAAGGGAAAAGAAAAAGAAAAAATCAGTTTCTCGGGATTCGATTGGCTCTTAAGCAAAACTCTGACTCGTTTCTCTGAAAGGGTGGAGGTAAACAAGTTGCTTAACGTCTTTAAATGGATGGCCCAGCTGGCCAGCGGGCAGGTTTGGCATGTGAAGTGTGAGGTAGTGGTAACTGGAGCAGGAAATCTGGGGAGGTGTGACTGATTTAAGTCCAATGGAGTGGAGAGATGCTGTTTATTCTCACCATAAAATAGGGGCACAGGCAATACAGGACTGTTGCAAACTCTTGAGTGGTTTATGAGCTTTCCTACACCAGGAGGTAAGGCCTGTGCGTAAGGTTACTGAGGTGGAGCCTACCCACTTACACAACCCTCCAGAGAGAAGTTCCCATCAGCAGCATTTGGAAGAAGAACAGACAATTGAACTGGGAGGCCGGGCAAGTGACAGGCTCAAACTTAGTGCTGCATCAGTCAGAAAACATAATTTTATATCTACCAAATTGGAAAGGATGTTGTCATGCCTGAAATACCCGCACATACAATATCTCTCTCAGCACAATGAACAGGCCCAATAGGATCTCCTCATCAGACAGCTGATGGGTATTGTAGAGAATATAGTAGGAACGCAGCGTATGGTCAGCTTTGACTTAGACAAAGTTGTAATGTAGAATGAGAACCCTCGGATGCTCATATAGCCAGCAGTTGGACGTGTTAAGAGGACCAGAGATACTTTCTTGACATGTAACCCATCATTAGGAGTCCTCCCCCAGCTACTTTCTGCAAGACTTCCCCCAGAATTTGCAGGGGTCCTTTGTTCCTGGACTCCGGGTTCCACAGGGAACACGCGGACCAACCTTCCCTCAATGCATGCTCAGTTTCTTCCTTTTGGCCTTCCGGAGCTGCTACTTGCCATTTTTCTGTTTCTGACTTCATTTTTCATACGACAACATTCATTAGGAACATCCTTGAATTACAATGGCAGAGACACTCAAACCCTGAACAGATGTCATTTGAGCATGCCAGGCCGATCTTGCGTGGATTATTTATAATAATTTAAATTTTGAAACAAGTGCTGCAAGCTTAAGGAGATTTATGCTGCATATGACCTAGGAAGAGCTCTCCTTCCATGAGGTCTCTCCAGGTCCCTGAGATGCCTGAACATGGCACAGTTTTTATGGTTACAGGAAAAGAGGTTGATAACTAAGCCTTAAGAGGGTTTAAGTGTGGATCTCAGAGCTGACTTTTAGGAAGAACTCTGTTCAACCTTATTTTCTCTGCTTCCAGGAAGGACACTTGCAACTTCTTCAGGTTTCCAGTGGGACTTCCTGCACTTGGAATAGCAATAGTTATGAGTGTTGGCTGGCTCTGGTCCTGTTTTTTCAGAATGCATTAAGGATGCTGGTGACAGATGACCACGGAGTCAGGTTCTGGGGCATGAAGGGAGTGGGGGTTGGAGACAAACATATTCTGAAGAAGAAAAAAAAAAAAAAGCATGGGAAACAAGCATTGATTTTGCTTCATGATGTTTAAGACTTCATTACTGTGTTAAAATTGAAATTACATCTGTGGCTTTTCATTAGCTTGGAGAATTACTATCATCCTGCAATTAAATAGTATTTTTAATAGGTTCTCCTAAGGCTTCTTAGCAGGTACTCTGGCAATAAAAATCTTATTTGAAAAATAATCTCACTGTAATCTGGAGCTCAATGTGTATTGGGATTATCTATTGATTTCACTATCATTGGGCCATATTTTCCTTAATTTCTGTAATAAAGCTAAATGCAATTGTTTAGTTCTAGGTTCTTCCCCCACTAATCGGGGTATACATTTTTATTCAAGTTTCCTAATATTTGCATCTGTAAAATTAGTCATTTTTGTTATTTCTTCAGTTTACCTGGCTTCTGACTATCTGTGTGTGTGTGTGTTGCTTGAAGACTTTGAGGCCTGATGTCTGATTTGACAAAGAGCTGTGACCTTGGCAGCTACCACACAGTGGCCTTAGGGCAAATTCTGGATCCATTTCATTTTTATTCCCATGTACATTGCAGTGACTGCAATTATTTACCTTTCTTTAAAAATATCCATGAAAAATCCTAGAATATGATGCTATCGACATAGCTTTAGCAATAAATTGAGTGAAAAAAGAAAACTGTGTGAACAATAAAATAAGCAAACTTTTGGCTTCTGTATTAGCGAGGGTTCTTCAGAGAAGCAGAATCAATAGAATATATGTCTATTTCTTTTCTTTTTAAGATTTCATTTATTGATTTTTAGAAAGAGGAGGAGGGAGGGAGAAAGAGAGGGAGGGAAACATTGATGTAAGAAAAAAACCTCAATCAGTTGCCTCTCTCAGATCCCCTTGACTAGCGACTGGACCTGCCCTGACCGGGAATCGAACCATTGACCCCTTGCTTTCCTGGATGATGCCCAGCCTGCTGAACCCCATGGGGTCAGGGCTGTCTGTATCTGTTACAGGAATTGGCTCCTGAGATCATGGGGGTTGAGAAGTCCCAAGGTCTGTCATCTGCAAGCTGGAGACCCAGGAGCCTTGGTGTGAATCCTAGTCTGCGGGCAGGAGGAGGAGGTGACATGAGGTCGTGGAGTTCACCCAGGAGGCAGAAAAAGGCAAATCTCTCCTTCCTCTGCCTGTCCTACAAGGCCCTCCATGGATCAGTGGCCCACACACAGGAGGAGGGCAGCTTCCTTTTACTGAGCCCTCGCAGACCCGGCCACCAGTAATGTTTAATCTGGCACACCCCATGACCAGTCTTGCTGACGTGTAAAACTAACCACCCCAACTTGGTGTTGATGGTCTCAAGGAGGATTTTGATTTCATTTATTCATTTTTAAAAATAAATTTTAAAATGAATCATTATTATTTCATAAGCCTGCCCCTGTTCATGTTGGATTTCCATGAGATGGTAATTGGTAAACCCTTGTGAGTTACTTCAGGTGGGTTCATCATGAAAACTTCCTTCATCTCAGGTTAAAAATGGGTTCTGGGCTGCGTGCCTCTGGCATGTAGAGAGGGAAAGTACTGAGTAGTCACCCAGTTAATCAGGTCATGGCCCCCACGCAGCGTGAGCAATCCGATGTGGTGAAGAGCGAGTTTTAGGGTCCCCGGGATGGCCGTGACACGAGGAGTAGGCTGCAGCTGTGACATAGTCTCCGAGTAAGGTCACATTTCAAGTCTTCCAAACCCTTCCCTTCAGCAGGTTGACGCCTGCAGACCCAGGTCAGCAGCACCGGGAGTAAGAAGGCGTCAGACCCGGATGACTTCCTGGAAGAGTCAGCTCTCCTGGGCGCTGGGCATCACACTTGCTCTCTGAGCACCCTGTCTTGGTCCTGCGCCCTGTGGGGAATTGGAACTCCCTCCTCCCTGCCACTTACCTTCTGTCCCCTGGCTGACCTACCAGTTTAGCTCAGACAATGAATATTGTCATTTTTTTTGGTTCCCTGTTTTTGCCTCCCTGGCTTCCCCAACATTCCAGCGCAGCCAATGGGAACAGTGAGCAGTGATGTGAGTTCATGACACCTCTTGTGTGCCGGTGTCCTTCCAAAGCCCTCCGCCATGTCCAGCGAGTGTGTGCGACACCTTTCTCTCCTTCCCAACGGGTCCTCACTCCTTCCCTGCCCCTAGGACTTAAGTCATAATCACTGGCCACCTGAACAGAGCCAGACCTGCCAGCAAAGGGTGAGTCATAACTAAGCAAGTGGTACCCCCAGTGTCTGGAGGTAGGACAGCAGGTCCCTTTCCTGTCTGATGAGAAGCAGGGGCAGGAAAACCTGGCTCTGCGCAAAGCTAAAGACGTCTTGCGAATGGGCTGCATGTTACCATAGTGTGTTTTGCAGTGCAGACAATAAAGGGAACGTTAGAGCACTTCATTAAAAAGCGTGCTGTAGCTCAGGTACAACTGGTGGTCATGCGGCGCCAGCCGGACCCTTGGTGCTAATGCAAGATGGCGCTGGAGAGCCTCCAGCTGTCCCCACCAGCTTCTGGATACAATCGAAAATCAATTAGGTTCTCCCAGCCCATGCGTGGATGCTGTACAAAGGACACATTGTTGAGATACGTGGGACAATATCCCTGGAAGGTTATGAATACCAGCTTGGCTTGGGGATGTGTTAATGTCCAAAATATGTATGGATGTCAATTTTGATAGTTTTCTGAGGTATACATGTTTTGGGGATTTACTGTGGTCCTAACACACCATGCTTTCGCCTAGTTAATTGGCTGGAGATTTTTTTTTTTTTAGTGATCAGCTTAGATCTGATTAGATCAATCATCAGTAAAGATTATAGTATAAGGTCGAGGTTAAGATGAAGAGTACATTCCCTGGCTGGTAGTATAGTGGAAAAAGCACCAGCCTGTGAAACCAAAGGTCACTGGTTCAATTCCCCAGCCAGGGCACAGGACCAGGTTGCAAGCCAGGTCTCCGGCCAGGTCTGTAGCTGGAGGCGGGTGAAAGGCAACCATACATTGATGTTTCTCTCCCTCTCTGCCTCTCTCCCTTCCTCCCTTTCTGGAAATAATAAATAAAATCTTAAAAAAAGAAAAGATGAAGAGTACAGGAGTTAGAACCTCACCACTTCTTGATGGTGCAAATTGAAGCTTTGGTTTTGTCTTCTGTGAAATTGGGATGGTAACAGAAACTTCTTGCTCTGGCTGAAAATTAAAGTAGACAATGCACCATGCCTATGATGATTGAAACAGGTGAATTATAACCTCCAGAACTGGATTGTTCCGGCCTATCTAAGCATTACTTCAGGAAAATACACTAGCAACTTTTGCATTAGACATTTAAATTTGGGGTGACTTTGGAAATGATGTTAAGGTCCCAAATCAAGTCCGGTTCAGCTCAAGGTGGTAACACTTCCGATTCAGTGAGTTCTTTAGACTGTAGACGCCGAGGTCTCTGATCCCGTTGGCATTCCCAGCACCTAGCACTGTGTTTGACCTTCAGCAGGCGAGAAAAACAAGTCTCCCTGCCTTCGGTTTTGCCTTCTTCCTAACTCTCCTTTACCCTCTTGCCAGAGTTTTCTTGCCAAATGCAGATCTAAAGCTTGCTTGCTTCCAGCAACAAGACGGAGGCTCTCTTTGTACTGGGAGCACCAGCTGTTAGATGATCTCCGTTCAGAACTGCCAGGCCAACGGTGGAGCTGGAAGCCGAGGACTGAGGACATGAGCCAGGGTCCCCACAGGAAATCCATGCTGTTGAATATGAGCAGCTTCAGAAGAACGTAATCAATGGGTTATTTGTGAAGGCCTAGGAGAGGATTTAGGGAAACCTGGAGGGATAATGGAGTACCCCAGGCTGCAGTCAGCATTCCTGTGCTTGGAGGGGCAGGTGGGAGGGGCAGTTACTGGAACCTGGGGGCGTTTTTGGACAGGAGTTGTGGGTCTTTAGCTCCGGCACCTGACACCCACTGGGAAAGGAGCTGGGAAATAAGCCCCCTGGCCTCACTTTTCTCCAGTCTTTTGCCTCCTACTTGCACCTCTCATAGGATCAGGGCAGCTGGAAGCCAGAGCTCCAGGGCCAAGACTGGCAGTCTCCCGGGGCCCAGGGCTGCGTGGGGACACGGGGACATTGGGTTCAGAGGGCCAAATGTGAGATGCTCAGCATCTTATGTAAGTAAGTGACAATCGCCTTAACTGAACCCCATGGAACGGGTTCCTTCCAAGAAGGAGGGCTCAGAAAAGCATGCTGGGCAAAGAAAAACTCTGGGAATCTAGCCGCTACACTGAGGACATGCTGGCACCAAAGTCTCTTGACTTCGAGTCCAATGTTCTTCTACCACAGTTCCCTGAGGTTTGGCTCTTGCCTTGCAGCCACTGATGCCATATCAGAGGCTCTTCAAACTTATACATGAAACTTTGCTTACACCTGCCTTTTAAATGACTGTAAATAATTTAGCTTCTTTAATTTGGGTGTTTCTTATTAATCTCAGAGCACATTTTTAGTTATTTTTCACATCTTCCACTTCCTATAACTATAATAATTGATACTACTTAGTATTTTTAAATGACCTATTGAATCAGTGGTTCTTAGATCAATCTTAAACTTCCGGGTATAATGATACATGCCTGGTGTTAGAGTCATATTTTTCCTGTTGGGTCCTTGTATGCCTTCTTCTAGAAAGTTTTCAGGCCATACCTGATGGGCTTTTATAGCTATCCAGTTCACTCAATCAGTTCCCTTTTGTATAGAGAGAATTAATCTGCTGAGGTTTCTAGACATTAGCAATACATAAAAATCCTATAACAAAGTATGCTATCATTTCTTTTCGAAAATGAGTAATGAGGCATGACAGTTTCTTTCTAAAGCAATAATCGAGAAAGAGAACCCTGCATTTAATTCATTATGTGAGTCCATAGGAAGAGCAAAGGAGAAATAAATAATTTCAAGCCTAAAATGATAGGTTCTTTCTACTTGAACTTAATTGCTACAACAAAGAAACACAAGTTGCTGTGATCGAGTATTTCACAGAATACAAAAGCATGAATCCATGACATTCTGGAAAGTAATATAATTATCTTTGACCCAACCTGAACTGATTTTCTTTGAATGTGATATTTAAAAAATATATCAGCAATGAAGACAAACTGAAGCCTTAGGAAATTTAAATGAAAACCCCATGACTGCAAGAGAACCTGTGATAGATAATAAAGATTTAGGCTGTTCCCTTTGCCCATGTCCACATTTATAATAAGTAATGAATATTCTTTCTCACATCAGGACATGGTTATTAACAGTAGCACTTTCTTAATATCAAAATTTAAAACTTTAGCCTTGATAGCCTGTTATCAGGGTCAGCTATCAGGACCAGGGGCCGGGTGGGCCCCAGAGTGCCTCCCACACTTAGCAGGTCATGAACAACCCTGGGGAGCAGCAGCGTATGGGGCCTTTGGAGTGGGAATGGGGTTCCAGTCCTGTCCCCCTCCAGGTCTGTGCCTCCCGAAAATGGCTTCTGCATCCTGGGTCCTCTTCTGACTCTACCTTTGTTTCTCATGTCATTGTTTCATTTCTTTCCATCATTTATGAGCTTCATAAAGTTTTCAATCATGCAGAGAAAATCGGAAAATAACATGCATGTGTGCTCACCCCACCACTTTCTTTAATATTATCATTTACCAGGGTTGCTGCAGGTTTTTAAAATGTTGTGTTGTTTTGTTTTGTAGAGAGAAAAACCTCACTGTATTTCCAGAGGTGCACCTGGAGGGGCAGCAGGGCAGGCGCCCCTCCCCGACCACCAGATTAATCCTAACCTTGGAGGGGCTCCTCTCCTGCTCCGTCTGCCGTAGCCAGTGCCTGTTCATACCCGCCCCGCACCTGCTGGGTGCCATTTGCTGACCCCTCATTATGAGCGAGGCTGAGCATCATTTCATGTTATTTTAGGCAATTTAGGCTTGCCCCCCCAAAAAAACAATCCTTCATTCTCACATGTGATAGGTGATATTGATCCCTAACCAGTGACCTAAGTAACAAGTATGTATCTTCAGCTTGAATTCTGAGCTCATTTTAACCCTTTTTGATCAAGACCTAGAAAGAGGTAAAATGTTTACACGCTCTTCCCTTGCGTGGTTGAAGGTCTCTGTCCCTTTGATTACAGGGCTGCAGGTGCTGAGTCCAGGTGTCTGAGCCACACCGCAGGCTGCCCTGAGCTGCAGACTGGCTGCTCTCTAACCAGAGGGCACAGAGCCCCCTGAGGGGGCAGACGGTGCCCCTCCTCCTTTGCCCCTGTTCCCTCTCCTCTCCATGTGCCCAGTGCGCGGGGCCAGAGCTGGAGCCTGGCCCACATCTGGCTGACCCGGCCCCGAGCACCCCAGCCCCAGTCCACCTCAGCCGGCGGGCAGGCCGGGGCTGGGGCTGGACTCGCCCTCGGGCAGGGGGCTCCTGGAGTCCTCAGGCAATAAGAGAAAGGGCAGGCTTCACTTTTTAGAAGCGATAGGAAAGGTCCCTGTGTGGGGGGGAGAAAGCTTTTTTTTAAGATTTTATTTCTTACTTTTAGAGAGAGGCGAAAGGAGAGAGAGGGAGACATCAATGTATGGTTGCCTTTCACCTGCCTCCAGCTACAGAGCTGGCTGGAGACCTGGCTTGCAACCTGGTTATGTGCCCTGGCTGGGGAATCGAACCAGTGACCTTCGGTTCACAGGCCAGCGCCTTACCCACTGTGCCACCAGCCAGGGGGGAGAAGGCTTTTATAAAAAGCAAGCAATGAATCTCTACTGGCGAGGTGCCTCACCAAGTCCGTCGTAAGAAATCATTGACGTGATCATCAGATGATTTCTCCCCTCCTCTGCGGCCGTGGGCCCACCTCAGTCTGCACACCGGATGGAGGATCCCACCGCCTCACATCAGTGCTTGGAGCCGGGGGTCCGGCCACCTTCCTGATCTCAGAAACATTCATGAGGCCTTAGTACTTCCGTGGGCGAGGGGCTTTCTCCTTCCCCCGCCTGGTGGCCGCTGTGTGAAGACGGAGGTTTCCTTTCTCACCAGCTGGCATGCCCTAGCAGGCCCAGCACAGGCCTGGGACGGGCGAGTCCCAACCCAGCTGCCCTCCGCCAGGACGTCCCCGGCCTGGGGGTTTCGAGGGGCTCGGCGCTGTGTCTGAGTGTCTGAGTGCTGCTGCGGGCGCCCCGAGACAGCCTGGCACCGGGCGCCAGGGTGATCTGTCGTCCCGCGCTGGAAGCTGTGCGTTCAGCAGGTGAAAGGAACCCAACGCTGGCTCCGTTTTTCCTTTTTGCAATGATCGTTATCCTTTCATTTGAATCATTTGCTGATTTCTGTGGCGTGGCTATTCCCAGCCTGCCTGTGTGGTAGGCAGCAGGGTCTCCAGAGAAATCTGAGGCTAATCCCCGTAACCTGTCACCTGCTCGGTCGCAGGGCAAAGGAGACTTTGCAGGTGTCCTTAATGCTGCAGGCCTTATGGTAGGAAGAGTAGCCTCTCTCATCCGGGTGGGTCCAGTTTAGCAACGTGTGCTCTTGATAGCAGAGAACTTTCTCCAACCTCAGGCAGGAGGGATGCAGAAGTCAGAGAGATCTACAGGGTGGGAAGCATTGTTCTTGTTTGAAGATGGAGGGGAAGCAATGGCTCCTGCCTGACACCCCACGGAGACGGGAACTTGGCCCTCCAACCACGAGCCAGTAGGTTCTGCGGACAACCTGAATGAGCTCATGGGCTGGCTCTCCCCCAGAGGCGCCTGGCCAGCCGACACCTGGATTCCGGGTTTGTAACACCTGGTGCAGAGAAACCAGCAGACCACCCCTGGATTCTGGCCTGCAGAACCGTGAGTGATAAATCGCTGTGTGAGCTGCAAAGGTTGTTGGTGATTTGAACGGGAACAGTGGAAATCTAAGCTGGCCCAGAACGTGCTCCCCTCCCCACTGCTGTTTTTATGGGTGACCACTTCTCGGGCCTCAGGCTCCATTGTTCTCTGATTAGCCTGTGTTACTGTGCTAAATTACATTAGCAGACCTAGTTATGAACCATTCATTATTCTTGGAATAGGCCTTTCTTAATAATTTTGAAATGTTGTTTTAGAACACTTTTGGATTTGATTTGACGGAATTTAGTTGAGGGTTATTGCCGCTGTATCTGTTTTTGAGATAATCCTATAGGATGTTGTAGTCGTTGATCTACCAAGTTATTCTTGTTCCAAATAAGGTCACATCCACAGGTTCAGGGGATTAGGGCATGGGTGTTTCTTTTTGGGGGTGTCACCCATCAACCCTCTACAGGTGTGTTATTAGCATGGCCCCTGCCTTCTGAGCAGATGCATTTCCTGGACCCCATGTTAGTAGTGTGGGACAATGAGCTAGAAATGGAACTAATGTCACAGTTCTGGGCCAGGCATTTTATTGTCACAGAAAGATGTCTAGGGCATTGTTTCTCTCTTTGACTCAGTGGCCAGCATTGATCAAGGGCCCCTGAGTAACTAGGATGAGTGTGGCCTCCAATCCAACAGCAAAGGACATGGAGCACGAGCATACAGGTAAGGCACGGCTGTTTCAGTGGAGGCCTGGCAGACTTCTGCGGAGAACCAGGTAGCAACTATTTCAGATTTTGCTGGCCAAGAGGCAAAATCAAGGATACCATGTAAGCACTTATGAAAAAAAAGAGAAAAGAAACTTCCACATATCTTTATTGGTGAAATCCAAAATATCATAACAAGAGAGTATAATTTTTAAATATAGGTTTCCAAATAAGAAAAATGGAATTCTCTTTGAGGAGGTAATAGTTTGCTTAATTGGAATTCAAAGTGTGCGTTCCCTATGACCATGTCAATAGCAAATGTTGATTTCTTAATGCTGATCTGTAATAGACTTTTCCATATTTCATTTTTAAAAATATCTTTTCATACAGATAGGTGCAGTCAAATATGATATCTGTCCATGAACATATGCATTTACTTGGACATATTAATTCCTTGAAAGGCAGATAAATCAGGAGCTCACAGTCTAGAAGGGAGATAAACATGTCATATCTGCACAGCAGAGGTACAGAATGCAGTCTCCATCTTTCAGGATAGTTCATTGCTTCCGACAAGAAATGCTGTCTTGTTCTCTTAGATCCACATGCTGATAGGTACACCTGGCTCTTTGTTCATACCTTTATTATTAAATGGGTTTCTTTGGAATGATTGTGTGCCCAGAGGTTGGTGTTTAGGAGCATAGACTGTGTTCTACCGCTGGCTCTGACAGAAATGTCCTGTGTGACCTCGGGTAGGTCACTTGACCTCTCTGTTTGGCTGAGGCTAAAGGAGAAGCTTTCATGGTTTGCTCACAGGGCTGTGGGCAGGAGGCCTCAGTTTCTTGTGTGCTCCACTGTGTAGTAGCTGGCTTCTCCCGTGGGAGTGATCAGGAGAGTGAAAGTGACACTGCACAACCTTTGGTGAACTAGCCTCTGAGTTGGTACCATCACACCCACCTATTGTATTTATCGGAGGAGAATCACTAAGTCTGGCCCATACTCGATGGAGGGGAACACCCAAGGGTGAGATTCTGGGAGGTGAGGGTCCTGTTAGAGGCTACCTACCGCAGCCAGGCATTCAGTTTTTGACCCTGGCTTATGTGGTTTGAAAATAATGTTTTTGTGTTTGTTGGGATGTGTACCATGTGACTCTGTTGGATTGAACTTGTCAATTGTCTTAAATCCTCAAAACTATTTCTTACTTTTGCTTGCTTCCTTGGTTGATTTTGGTCTGGGATAAGGCTCTATCATAATGACTAATTCCACGTTATACTTGAAAGGATTATGCATTCCACAGTTGTTTGGTAGAATGTTCTCAAAATGTCAGGTTGAGTTGTTACTGTTATTCTGTTCACTTTCCCCGTCATTTACTGAGAGAAATGGCAAAATCTCCAACTATAACTATGGGTTTGTTTACTTTCTCCTTTTAGTTCTGTCAATGTTTGCTGCCTGTGATTTGAAGTTCCATTATTAGGCATGTCACAGAGAGAAATTATCTCTTGATGAATTGTCCATCTCATCATTATAAAGTGATTCTCATTTTCTCTGTTATATTCTTGTCTACTCTGGCTGATTCTTATCCTTAGTGTTTACATGGTATGTTTTCCATCTTGTTATTTTCTGTAATGTTTGAGATCAGTTGATTTCAGAGACAGATGTATTAAAATTTCCCATGCTGATTGTTGGCTTGTCAATTTCTTTTTTCCCCTTTTAACAAACTTCGTTCTACATATTTCAAGACTAAGTAGTTTTGTACCTTATGAGTTAAAAATTTCATTTAGCTCCAGGTTATGAAGACCCAAATCATGGAGGCTTAATCAGGAGAAGGGTCAATTTTTCTTTTACATAAGAGGATCCTGCAATGGGCTTTCCAGGCCTGGAAAGGTGCCTTCACAAAGTCAGAGGGGACGGAGGTTCCATGTAGCTTGCTACTCCACCTGCCTCAGGATGTGACCCTCATCCTCATGAGCATGAGATGGTTGCCAGAGCTCCACCCATTACACCCAGTTCTCATGCAGGAAGGAGGAAACAGGTGAGGGATAAAATAAAGCAGGCTGCCCTGGCTGGTGGCACAGTGGATAAGGTGCCAGCTTGAGAACCCAAAGGTCGCTGGTTCGATTCCCAGCCAGGGCACATAACCAGATTGCAAGCCAGGTCTCCAGCCAGGTTCATGGAGCTGGAGGCAGGTGAAAGGCAACCATACACTGATGTCTCTCTCCCTCTCTGCCTCTCTCCCTTCCCCTCCCTCTAAAAATAATAAATAAAATCTTTTAAAAATAATAAATAAAGCGTGCTAACTTTACCTAGTGATTTATGCTCAAATGGATTTTAATAGCTGGGCATATGGCAAGTCATTCTCTCTGTTCAGAGCTGTTCTTAGCTTCCAGTCTGAGGTCTAACATTGTTATTTTATTGTAGATCAGCCTCTTGAGGGTGACTCAAATTTATAACTTAGGTTTTTTGGTCAGTGGCCCATGGGCATCTTCTGCCCCCTGAGGTTGGTTTGCCCTCTGCACTTGCTTCTGTCCCAGCCAGTACTTCTCCCTAGTTCTCTGTGGGAGACATTTCCTTTTTCTGCTCACATTTCTTGGTCAGGTTAGTCCACTCTGCTTTCTGTCTTCAAGCAATTCATCATACTTTCCCATTCTCTGATTCCTCCGTTCCTATGTTGTTTTCTCCCTCTGCTTGCACAGGTAGAGTATTTAAAACACATTTCTGTAAATTTGAAGACATTTTGGAAGGAAATTTTAATGGGTATGTTTTACTTTTGCTAGCTCAACCCCACCAAATCAATCATTTTACAGACTTTTGTGTGGTTGTTTATAGATATTTTTGTTATAATGAAAGGGAAGTTTACGTAATACATATTTAATAGCTTTATGTAGGAGGGTCATTCAATTTTGTACAAGTTACATCTATTTATTTCCAGAGTTTTGATATTATTACCATTTTCTCCCAGGCAGCTTCTTATTTATTCTTTAAAGAGTTATCAACTTGGCCAAATAATTTTTATTTATTTTTTTTCGAATACCTATACCTCTTATATGTGTTTTAATATTTTAAATAGTTTTTAAAGTGGAAGAGCGTTGATTATTCAGTGTGGTGTGAGGTTAGTGTTCCTTTACTTTCAATTACTTCCAGATAATGTGGTGCCCAGACTGTGAACCTTTTTCTGCCTTAGTTTTCCTCAGGATATGGTTGCTAAATCCTGCTTTCTTCTTCCACTAATAAAAGTGACTGCCTGTCTTTTTTTTTTTTTTCCTTTATTAATGAACAAAACAAGGTTCTGCGTGGCCGTGTTATATGGATCTTGCTGGAAATCTGCTATTTCAACATGTAACCTATTCTTACGTGGTGAGGTGAATTCGGGCGGCACTCAGCCCCCACTTCATGCAGCACTGTCACCTCTGAAGGGTGCTGCCTCATGGGGGCTGCGCGCTTAGTTCCCTGCTTAGAACATTTCGGCAGCCAGGTTGCACCTGGCTTTCAGGTTCAGGGGAGAAAGCTCCAGGTTTTTAATCTAACTTTCTCTGAACGACACCAACGACTAGTAACACCGCCAACAAATGAAAAGGAAAAGGAAATGGCTTTTGACGTGTCATCAGAGGAAATGTGCGAGTCCCCTCCTCGAGCAGGGACTTGTGTGAGTCCCTGACTCACGGTTTCTCAGCTCCCAGGTCACCTTTTGCCTGCTCCGTGGGAACACACCTGGGCCCTTCGCATCCTTTTCCTGAGCCTGCCGGGCCTGATGTTCATCAGTAGACGGTGCTGGGGAGACACTGCAGGAGGAAAGGGTGTTCGGCTCCTGGCGGGCCTGGTGGGCCTGGTGGGCAGGCTGCTGTGAGCCCACAGCTTTCTCTCCCGCATCCACTAAGCTGTTTTCCATGCTCAGCTCTGTAGTGCGCTGGCCGGCCCCCTTCCCTCCCCCCAGGACTCCCCTTGGGGGCTGTTGGAGCAGAATGCCTCACTCCTGCAGATCCCACAGCAGGGGGCATGCAGGGCCAACCGCTGTCCCCAGCTCCTCTTCCTCACCTAAGGGTGCCTCTGTGAGACACCTCCCCATGATCGTTTCCTGCACCGTGGAAGACGCCCACTGGTGTCTCCCCTGCCAGCCAGCGAGCCGGGTGCTGCTTTTCACAATGGCTCTCAAGGCCAGGTCTCAGCCCCAAGTGGTGCTGGGGTACCCTCTCTCAGCTCTGGGGGGCGGGGCTTCTCCTTATATTGGCTATTTCTATAGTCTTTTAAGTCCTTTTTACTTCTTTTACTTTTTCTGTAAATCGAATCCCCTTTTATAGTTTAAACTTCTTTATATTAACCTCTTACTGTTCAAATTGCTCTATGGTTTCTCTCTCCAGATCACTTTGGAAAACTCCTCAGACAGTTAAGCGCTGATCATTGTAGAACGGGTCCGTGGGATTTGGACAACAGAAGGGGAAATGACAACAAGGAACGGAAGGAAAACAGGGAATCAGCTCTTCATCTGTCAAGGAAGTCACTGTTTCTGCCCTCAGGTTACTTGTGACAAGATGCTATGGGTTACTTCATTTAATTCAGACCTTCAGTTGAAACCAAATCAAAGGGCCAGCTGAAGCTCTGTCGCTGGTGCCACCCTCGGCTTTCTGCATGTCTCTTTCCGGGCTGTCACCACTACAGAGAGCAAGTTGCTGCCTCTGGCATGATTCTTCTCTCCGGACTCTGCGCCTCATCAGCCTCCTATTGGGCACTTGAAAGTGGAACACAGAACTGTGGCCTAGATTCCAGTCTTGACTCCCTACGTGACCTTGACCTTAGAATGTTGTTGACTCGTGTTGAGCTCTGAATAAATGTGATTGTTTCATTGCTGGACATTTTCGTCTAACAACCTGTAAAATGATATTTACTTTTTTTTGAATTTGTATTGTATTTGATGAATGACCCTGGTCATTTGGGCCTAAAAAATGCAGGGTGCCTGCATTCTGTCTTTGTCCCTGCTATTCAATTGGCTCCTAGCCAGAACATTCTTGTTAGCATCTCTTGCACGTCTCCTTCCTTAGTATTTCCTCCGTCACCAACCTGGCTTCTTCCCGATCTGTTTCGGCCTGTGTGCACCGGTCACTCATCTGTAATTCACCTTCATGAAATATGAGTTACACCTGCATTTTGCACAATGCAGGGACGTTAGTCTTTCTAAATGATGTCATCCCCCTGCTCTGTCACCTCTCTTGTCCCCCACTGGCCCCAAGGAAGCCATCTGTCTCTTTAGGCAGGCACACAACATCCTCTACCTTCTCACCCCCACTTGTATCCCTGATGCGCTTGGAAGCCCCCTACTCCAGGTCAAAGCTGGTGTTTTGTTCCTCCACAAAGCCACACAATTTTCTTCCTCTTTTCTTAAGTGATTTCCTCTTTCTCCCTAACCTGGCTGGGAAGTCCGCTCGCCATGTCCTCCTCCCACTTCCTGCCCCTTCCTGTCCCTGCCCATTCAGCCACAGCCCGCCACCCTCCTCAGCACCTGGGAGGTGCACGTTGCTCCAACATGCTGCCTTTGCTGGTGTCTTCCTGCCCAGCTGGCCTGCTGCCCCAGCCGTCTTCACTCAACATTCGGCGGAGATTCACAGAGCTCTGATGGCGGAAACGGGTGTTCAGTTTTTCCTGTGTCTTCTCCAGTGCCTCATCCTTTTCAGGTGTGCTCTGCAAATTAGGTTGAATCAATATTTTCTTTGCAGCACATGGATTTTTTAACCATTTGATTGAAACAACCTGTTCTTTTCTCAGTTATTATTAGTAAGTTAATAATTTTATTTGTTAAACCTCAAGCAATAGCGTTTGATGAATGTTTTTGAGAGAAAATAGGCAAAAATGTCAAACTGGAAAATTTTTTTCCTGTTTTTCTTCTCCCCTATGCAAATTAAGGAAAGTTAGCTAACATTAGAACTTTAAGTTTTAATCACAGAATACTTAGGCTTTTAAAAGCAGACTACTGGTGTAGGTACAGATTTTATAAAACATTGAAAAGAAAGGGTTGATAATTGCAGAAAACATGTTTGACATTATGAGGCAAAATAAAATGGTATCAAAGACTGTTGGACCTGTGGCAGCAGGAAACTTGGGAACCCTGAAGAGACTTTAAGAAAATGGCATCTAGACGGCTTTACATTTGTATCCAAGAATCCACTTTCTTAAGGGTGTTTCACATCTAGAAAGTTACTGCGTGTAAAGTGTAAATACGAAGATGATCATTTGTAAATGAGAAGCAATTCCAAGGGCCAGCATCCCGGCCCATGTGGCTGCAGACAGAAGAAGCCAGTTGTGGATGCGTCCCAGTGAAAAGCGTCCTGGTCACTGTTTTAGAGCAAAGGAGGCCTGGAGTAAGTCCCATCATCTCTTTTGGGCCCTTGAATCCACTCAGTCTCTCTGCCCATGCTGATCCCCACCTTCCTGCAGGGACAGGGAGGTGCCCATGGTGATTTTGATTATAAAATAACACCACCGCCCTGGCTGGTGTGGCTCAGCGGCTTGTTCTGGCCTGTGAACAGAAGGGTCGCTGGTTCGGTTCCCAGTCAGGGCACGTGCCTAGGTTACCAGCCAGGTCCCCAGTTGTGGGGTGTGTGAGAGGCAGCCAGGCATTGATGCTTCTTTTCCTCTCTTTCTCCCTCCCTTTCTGTCTCTCTGAAGCTAAATAAATATAACCTTAAAGAAAAAGTAACACCATATAATTTCCGAAATAAGGCGTCTTAGGGGCTTGGAGGTTTTTACAGAGAAGTCTAAATTTGGGTGATTATTTCATAAATCCAAATCAGTCTCCACTTTTTGTTATAAATGGCTTCTATACTCAGTAGAGATTCAGTAAAAAAGGGACCTCCCATCAAAATCTCGGCAGGTCATTGTTTGTGGACTTTCATCATGGGAGGTGACCCAAAACTAGCAGAGGGGAGAGACAGAAGCCAGGCTCTAGGTCAGGTTCTTTCATGGACAGCTTTTGGCATATTACCATTGAATTTTGTACCTGTGGCGATTGGATGAATGTGAATGGTACAGTTTTTTAAGGCAGTCTTTTAAAACCCTGATGACCAAGGAGAAAAAGATCTCTCTAGCAGGCATGTGAATTATTTAAGTATGGATACATTGATCGTAACTATGAAATTCGAGCACATAGGTTGTCAAGATGGCGTTTGAATGATAACTGAAGCTGAGTAAATAGGTGAAATGGGTCGCATCCACGTTGATGGAAACACGAAGGGCTCACGGAGTGCAGTCTGGGTACCAGGACTGTTGGGCAAAGGGGAGAGTCAAGATGGGGAGGCCGATCAGGGGAAGGACGAGGGGAGGCCTCAAGGCAGCAGGGTAGGTTTGTGGCGGCAACACCAAAGGCTGATGGAGGACACCTGTGAGTCAGGCTGGAAGGCAGCTGGGTGGCCATTCTGTCATTGCCAAAGTGACTGCATGAGGTGGAGTTCAGGGGAAGGGAGGTGAGAGAAGCTGACTCAGGTCCCCCCTCCCCCTGTTCCTGTGGGTCCGAGCGATTCTCACCTGTCAGAGAGCTCAGCTCATCACCTTTGTCTCAGAGGATGGGGACCGATGCTGGCAGCTTTGGGACACCAAGGGATTTCCATCGGGGGAGCGATGGGGCCACCAGATTTAGGGAGAAAAATGAAAGTATTCAAGATATTTTCCACAAAGCCATTGTGACTGTCTAAATAGATATAGTCACTGAACAAATAACTCAGATACAAAATTATTAGGTCATTACTTCTCTACTGAGAATGGTATACATAATCATTTATTTAACACGATACATATAACTAGAGATGTCATAATATATAATTACATAAAACCATGCCACTATGTATGGAAAGACTACTTATAGCTTTACCTTTGTGTGCGAATATATACTTTCTGTGGTTGCCTCCAGGCTGAGGTCTTCTGGGCTGAAAGCTGCCCGGCAGTTTCTTTCTGTGCATCTGTCTTCTCTAAACGGGATGACTCACCCGCCATATGTCTGGCGCTCCTTGGGTCACAATGTCCCGTGAAGCAATGATTTAGGACAGTCTCTGTGTTGTCCTTCAGGCCACACCTGGAGGCCAACAGGGAAGTGAGAGTTCTTGGATCTTGGCTAAGAGGCAGTCTCTCAGGGACCCCTGTCTCGGCCTAGTGGCCAGCGTGTTGGCACTGACTGCAGATTCGTGCAGTGGATCTGGTTGGGTTCGAATTTTAGCTGCCAGCAGTGCGCAGACAGCACACCGGTAACGTCCTGCCATCGACACGGCACCTGTTCAGAGTCAGCCACACCTCGAGAGGGCACAGTGTCTGAGCCCAAAGGGTCCAGCTTCTCTGGGGAAATATCCAGCCAAGTATCATGTGCCTACAGAGAAGACCACAAATTCTAAGTAGACAGCTCAAGTTTTTCCCAACCGTGCTCAGCATTTTCTGACTGGCCCCCTCAAGTAAGATGCGGCTGCTCTGAGATTCACTGTCACCCCAAAGGTAATTTTGGTCTTGCCCGCTCACTCTCCCCTGCGGGCAACCAGTCTCCTTGCGTTGACAGAGGAGATTAGAACCGTTTGGCCTGCTTTGTGCGCTATGTAAATGGAGTTATGCCCTGTGCCTGTTTGGCTTTCCTTGTGGATGTTATGCCTGCGAGGTTCACTTATGTTGCTGTAGTTTGCTCATTCTCACCGCAGGATGGGAAGCCACTGGTGCGTTTACTGCAGTTAATCCTTCTACTATTGATGGAGTAGCCGTTTGTAAAATTTCATTATTGATGGTGAGGTACTGTCCATTCTACGCTTTGGGTAGCTTCCAGTTTGGGGATATTACAAAAAGTGCTACTTTGAACATCCTTGCCCTGGCCTTTTGGTGAATGTCTGTACACCCTTCTGCTGGGCCTGTACCGAGGGGCAAACCTGCTATCAGAGTGTGTGACTATGGTCAACTTTCACAGACACTTGGGCCTGAAGTTCATGGGGGCATTAATGAGACCCCTCCGCCACACTAAATGTGGAGTGAAGACAAAACATAAGCCTGACAAACTAATCGAATTATTTCCTCCTTTTTTCTTGTGACCATCCCTTTCGCTAGGGATTTTGGAGCACTTACCATAAGCCAGGGGCTAGACAGGCCATCGTCCGGTCCTGTGTCAGGTCTGCACCCCGCAGAAGAGCAGGCTGAGACCTGCTAGTAGTGGAGGCAGATTCCAAGCAGACGGTTCGCTCTTGTGTCTCATTCCATTTGTGCGCCTTCAAAACTCCATACGTCTTAATTCCTTGAAAGGGTCTGGGGTATACGTGTTAGTGAGGCTTTCCTGTTTATATTGCCCCCTCCCCCCAATCCTTAAACGTGTCCAAGGAAAGATGAAGTGGAACTCAGCGTAGATTGAAGTTAATTTAGTTAATTTCCATATATGTCAATTTTTAAAAATAGAGGATTAAAACTTGACACAGGCCCCCTGAGACTTGTTTTTCCGTGTCTACCCTCATCTACAGCCGCCGTCAGCTTTCTGCCCATACCCTTAGGATGATGGGCATCTAATTATCATGCCAGTTTCATTGCTCAGCAGCACATGGGCGGAGGGGAGCCTTCACCTGCCCTCCACCCCTTCTGGGAAATTTGCATTATGGGGTTTTGAGCTGGGAAGGAAAGAAAATAATTACCTCTCTAGCAGAGTTTACAAGAATGAGTGCAACTACTTCAGTGGTGCCTGTTACATAAAGAGGCCACTGAGGGGACTTCAGGAGTCAGGCAAAAGTCACACTTTCCTTGGTGCAATTAAAGTGGAATTACGCTTTAGGCTTGTTTTCTATTAAAAGTTTGGGGGATTTAACAGGTTGCAGTATTCTGCAATCTATTGTTCTGCACAGTAGCTTCTAGATGCTACCTGCAAAGGAAACATATGTAATCAGTGTTTACAAAAGGTGGCTAGACCCACTGCATTCCATTCCATAGCATGACTAGGAAATTCAGGATCCTGTTAGAAAAAGGGAAGGGAGGGTGGGCGGGGTGGGAGTCACAGCCGCCACAGAAATCAGGACACATCAGTGCGGCATGGGGACAGATTGGGGAGGGAGGGGAGAGTGAGGTGGAGGACACAGCTGGACTCCAGCAGGAGTGCCAGGTGAATGGGGGAACTTTTCACTGACAATGGGAACCGAGGACAAACTGTAGAAAGGAGGTGGGGAAGAGGCTCCTTGGTTTAATTTTAAATATGTTGATTTCTGGTCAGCAACTGATCACTCTCATTGGTTGCAAGTTATGCCAGAGAGATTAATTTTCATCCATGGAAAGGACACACTGCCCACCTGAAGAGGGGCCTCACGTCCCCTTGGAAGGGGACGGCGTAGACATGAAGAGAAACAAAGCGTTTGTGGGTTTGCAATTTTTGAGCAGGTGACCATGTGCAGGTCAGCACGGTGCTCTGGGCTGGGCCTCTCGGGGGGCTCATTCGCTGCCCTGGCCAGGACTCCTCACACGCTCCCTGGGAGTTGCAGGCTTCACAGAGATCACTGGGCAGAGACTCGGTCCTCTGGGGTGTCTATCCCTATGGTGAGTAGTCCCCTCCCTGTCAGTGGAGCTTTGGTACGGGCGTTTGAAAACCATCTCAGTGCTTAATGTGCTCTCATAAATCCTTATCTGGCCCCTGCGTGGTCTGAAACAGAGACTGTGCCTTCTAAAGACCAGGGAGTAATTTATTTTCAGTGGTTGAAGTCCAAGGACCTCAGGCCACGCTGTGTGGCACAAAGTAAACCCTAGTTCATGTCCCTGACCATCTATGGTCCTGGTTTTACCACTGACCAGCTTTCCTGGTTTGGGCAAGACCCCCTAAGCTCCCTGCACCCCATGTTTTCACATGCGAAACAACAGCAACAAACCAGATTGTGAGAGTCCTTTCTAGCTCTCAGGTATGATGGGTCTCTAATGTGTAACTTAGCTGCGAAAACCTCACCTAGGAGAAGCTGAGTACTTAGTAAATGCAAGCTCTGAGGTGTTTGATTTGCACACCACAGAAAGAGAGTGCAAGGGGCAGTTTGGAGAGACAGGGCCCTGCTGCTTCTGGGTGAGTTAATGGAGCAGCAAAATTGCCATGTCTGTATTTATCTAGAAACAAATATGTTCACTGGCCTAGGAGCTAATGGATCTGAAGCAGATTTTGAAAACTGTGTACATGAGAAGCATGTTATTTATTCCGGAAGTGACCCTGCCTCTTCATCCTCTTCTTATAGGGCCGGGTCCCCACCCCCAGTCCACAAATGGGTCCCAGGCGCTGGTACCAAGATCCAGCATGTTCCACCAGGCAGCACCTGCCACCCGCAGGGAAGGGCGAGAGATCAGTTTCAATTACTGAAGATCCTGATGTAACAATGCATTAGACTGCAGCCTAGGTTGCCAATACATGTCCACTTCAGCCTACACAAACGCCAGGTTTGCTATATACATACAATGGGACATTATTCAGCCTTCCAAAGGAATGAAATGCTGTCAGATACGATAACATGGATGAATCTTAAGGACATTATGCTAAGTGAACTAAGCCAGTCACAGAAAGACAAGTACTGCATAATCCCATTTTTTTGAAATCGTGTTAGTGTAGTAAAAATCACAGAGACAGCCCTGGCTGGGATGGCCCAGTGGATTGAGCGCAGGCCTGCGAACCCAATCAGGGCACATGCCTGGGTTGCGGGCCAAGTTCCTGACTGGGGGTGGGCGAGAGGCAATGGATCGATGTGTCTCTTGCACACTGATGTTTCTCTCCTTCTCGCCCTCCCTTCCCCTTTCTTTAAAAGTAAGTAAATAAATTCTTTTTAAAAAATCATAGAGACAGAAAGAAGAATGGTGGTTGTCACAAGATGGGTAGGGGGTGTTCTTTTTTAATGGGTACAGTTTCCATTTTACAAGCTGAAAAGAATTATGGAAATGGGTGGTGGTTGTATTATGAATATATTTAAACCAGTGAACTGTACATTTAAAAATGGTTAAGATGGTAAATTTCATGGTATGTGTGTTTTTCCACATAAAAGAAATGGGGAAAAGTGACAGATTTCATATTTAGCATGCCTTTAAGTAGATTCATACTTAGTAGTATTTCTAAGTACAAGGAACAACTTAAACTGGGATAGCCGTTTTCCCCTAGACATAGACTAGCTTCTTTACCTAGTAAATAGCAGGTTGACTTTAATAACCGGAAAAGACTGAGTGGCCACAGTTATGTTCTGGAGTTAGATCATGATTCTGCATTGCTAGATATGCATACAAATAATTTAATTGGAACTTGAGTGTTCTTTGTGTAGCCATGAGCTCTGTGATGGGTAGCCAGCTTTGTCATTATCGGTACAGAGAGAGTGATGGGACCTGCCTGATAGTATAAGAATATATGCTCAGAGCCTGACTGTAATGTTGTTAATATGCCAGTGATTAATAATACAGTTCAAATCTGAATTGCCAATTAAAGAGGAAATCCTTGAAATCAAACTCCCTCAACAGATGATGGTTAATACAGAGAATTAAAAAAAAAAAAAGCCCTTTGAAGAGATGGTGTTCTTGAAAGATGATAAAAGTGTGCTATGTGTATTATTCATAGGCTTGTCTAGGGACATAATTAAAAAGGTCTCAGGTGGTGCTAATGCTGAAACCTGAAGAGGTAAGAGGTGGTTGATAAAGAAATGAAACACGTTTGTGTATCGGAACACATTTGTATCCCCCAGGTAGCATGAGAAAATCTATCGACCTATTGTGCTTTGTTTTGTTTTTATTTTTCCTTTTAGGGTTTGGGTTTCTAAGCGCTATTTTTCTGCTTCTGTAGACTCACGCAGTCTCTGGCTTTGATCTGTGGAGGAGAATCATTTTCCTGCTTCTGTCTCTTTCTTTCCCTTTCAATGTATGGTTTACGCTATAGTCAAAATGACTTTATTTTAAAAAATTATTTTTAAATTATGTTTTATTGATTATGCTCTTATAGGTGTCCTGATTTTTTCCCTTTGCCCCCTTCTATCCAGTATTCGCTCTCCCGTTCCCTCAGGCAATCCCCTCACCATTGTTCATGTCCATGGGTCACGAGTATAGGTTTTTTGGCTACTCCATTTCCTATAATATATGTACTTTCCATCCCCATGGCTATTCTGTAACTACTTATTTGTACTTGTTAATCCCCTCACCTCTTCACCCACACTCCCACACCCCTTCTCATCTGGCAACCAACAAAATGCTCTCTGTATCCATGATTCTGTCTCTGTTTTCTTGTTTGCTTAATTTGTTTTTTTAGATTCAGTTGTGGGTAGATTTGTAATTTGTTTTTTGCCATTTTATTGCTCATGGTTTTTATCTTCTTTTTCCTAAATAAGTCACTTTAACATTTCATGTAATAATGGTTGGTAGTGATGAACTCCTTTTTCTTGTCTGGGAAGCTCTTTACCTGCCCTTCCATTCTGAAGGACAGCTTTGCTGGGTAGAGCAATCTTGGCTATAGGTCCCTGCTTTTCATGACTTTTGAGTATTTCTTGTCAACCCCTTCTAGCCTGCAAGTTTCTTTTGAGAAATTAGCTGACATTTTTATGGGAACTCCCCGGTAGGTAACTAATTTCTTTTCTCTTGCTGTTTTTAAGATTCTCTCTTTATCTTTAACCTATGGCATTTTAATTATGATGTGCCTTGGAGTGGGTCTCTTTGCATCCATCTTTTTTGGAACTCTCTGTGCTTCTTGGACGTGCATGTCCATTTCCTTAACCAAATTGGGGAAGTTTTCTTTTATTATTTTTCAAATAGATGTCCAATTTCTTGCTCTTCCTCTTCTTCTGGCACCCTCTATGATGCAAATGTTGGACTTCTTAAAGTTGTTCCAGAGGCTGCTTATACTATCATCTTTTATTTTTTAGTTCTTTTTCTTCTCACTGTTTAGAATAGTTATTTTTTTGCTTCCTTATGTTCCATATCATTGACTTGATTCTTATTTTCAATTAGTGTGTCCTTTGTTTTTGACCAGATCTTTTTTATGCTGTTGAGGTCCTCACTAAGTTCGTTGGGCATCCTTATAACCAGTGTTTTGAACTCTGCATCTGATAGATCGTTTATCTCCATTTCATTTAACTCTTTTTCTGGAGTTTTGATCTGTTCTTTCATTTGGGCCATGTTTCCTTGTCTCATTCTGGCAGCCTCCCTGTGTTTGCTTCTATGTATTGGGTAGAGCTGCTTTGACTCTGTGTCTTGGTAGTGTAGCCTAAGGTAGTACATGTCCTGTAGGGTCCAGTGGCACAGCCTCGCCTGTCACCGAAGCTGGGTACTTGAGGTGCACCCTCTGTGTGGGCTGAGTACACTCTTCTCTTGTTGGCAGGTCAGTGGGATGGATTTACTCAGGCCAGTCAGCTGCAAGGACTGGCCACTCCCCTCCACCTTCCATGGAGGATCAGCGTAGGGGCAGGATGGTGGTGCTCTGACATGGTCTGTAGCTGTCCACTGGGTGTGCTGGTCCTGGGGTTTTCTGGGTGGTCAGCCCCCACCTGTGTTTTGCCTAGTGTACCCGACCTGAGCTATAAAGCAATCTGAGATGCTGCTACCTGTGCGGAGCCTGGGGATTCCCAGGTGAAGCCAAGCTGTGAATCTAAGCTGGGGGTTGCTGATAGTGCCTGTCGTAAGATAGGCCTGAGGAACTGTTTAGTAAATGAGTGAGTGGTTCAAAGTCAGGTTCTTCCCACAGAGGAATTGCATACCTGTTCAGAGCTCCTAATTTTTTCCTCTAGGTGGTTATTATTTTCCCACTTTCCTTATAAGGAACTGGCCCAGCTCTCTTTCCCCTTCTGTTGTTGGACTATTGGAAAGAAGAGTTCTAAAGGCCTGTTTTAGAAAATAGCAGGGATTTTGACAGTCAAATCCTTAAATGTGCTTTTAGGAATTAGTCTGGGCCTTTATTTTTCTTTTGGGTCTTTGTAGTGTGTGTGTGGGGGGTGTGGACCATAGAAATGTGGTTTTGTATCATGTCATTTAAGAAACAGTCTGGCCCTGAATGGGTGGTTGGCACATCATCCCATATACCAAAAGATTTTGGGTTTAATTCCTGGTCAGGGCATGTATCTAGGTTGTGGGTTTGATCCCTGGTCGGGGTGTGTGTGGCAGGCAATTGAGCAAAGTCTCTTTTTCTCTCTCTTTCCCTCCCTCCTTCCCACTCTCCCTCTTTTCTCTCCCTCTTTTTCTAAAATCAATAAATAGATCCTAAGATGAGGATTAAAAAAATAAAGAAACAGTCTGAGTGTCTTCCCTTCCTGAGAATTCCAGAGCCCCAAGGGTGGGCAATGGAACCTATAAAGAAGCTCAGTGGCTGGGGAGGAGGAGGGATGGGATTTTTACCTGTGAGAACTGAAGGCTGTGCTTCTGCGTGGCCTCCCTGGCTCCGACTCTCCTGACCTCTGTCCCTGGGAGAGCCAGCGGTGTCCTCTGGCTTCTCCGGTTCTGGGGCTTGGCTACCTTTTGATCAAAAGGGGCTCTTGCAAAGTTGAGATGCCAGTTCTGCTTGGAAAACCCTATTAAAATACTCCGTACATCCCAAATCAAACTCCCCCAAATAAACAGAATGTTTTTCTTTTAATTCCAAGATTTTTTATTATTGTTCTGCTACTTAAAAAACAAACAAACAAACAAAAAAATAGTCGAAATGGGACCATGCAAAATGATGATTACTTACTGTATCTGAAAGAGAAATTATATTGTGTTCAAGTGTCCATCAAGAGGAGTTGATTCTCTTTTTATGTGGGAAACCATTAGGGATTATTATTTTGACATGGTAAGGACTATTTGCTTACTGTGTTGAGTAGTCACTTTATAGAATTACTATAAACTTTGAATAAACATTAATGGGATATTAGGATGGTCATTTTCTCAAATCATCCGAGTGTGTTCATGGAAAGATGATTAATCTAACCCCCTTAATAAGTTCCAATTTTTCTAATAAAACAAAATGTGGCTTGAGATGAGTTTTAAATGAGTCAAGTTTCTGTGAAGGTTGTAAAGGATAACTTTATGGAGTTCAAAATTTAAAAGCCTATTATAGCTTTCCAGTGTGGATTTTTTTAATTTAAAATTTTAATTTTTTAAGAAGATTTTATTCATTAGTTTTAGAGAGAGGGGAAGAGGGGGAGGAAGAAAGGGAGAGAAGCATCAATGTGTGGTTGCTTTTCATCTGCCTCCAGCTGGGGACCATGCTGGAAACCTGGCCCGCAACCCGGCCTGTGCCCTGACTGGGAATTGAACCAGTGACCTTTCGGTTTATGGGACAGTCCCCAAACTCACTGAGCCACACCAGTCAGGGCCAGTGTGGATTTTTTTTCTGCGTTAAAGACACTTTGGCTAATTTCAAAGAACCTATTGGAGAGGCTTGTAGGTCAGGGGGACCCCCAACTTGTACTGATGTGTTTCCAGAGGTGAAAAACCATTAAACATCTCTGCAAGGTGTAGGAAAGGCTGAATTTTGGGTTCCCATTCATCCCTGCACTTCTCGTGGACCCATCCCCAGTTATGAGGCTTAGGCATGGGGTGCGCACATTTGTTCTGAAAGGTCCCTGTAGACTGTTTTGTTAGTGCTTTTTCTTTGATCTCTTTTAGGGGAGTTGACAGTCATTCCCAGGTGAGTTTGGGGTTTACCACCAGCAGACAAGGGCATCTTTCTTTCAACTTTATGATTAAAGCAGGGTGGTTACTTGAATCCCCTGAAAGACATTAAGGAAGGTTGGCTTATGTATTCTAGTCATGCCATCCACAGTGATCCAAAAAGTGTGTCTTAACCCGGAGCACCGCTCCCTACTCCTCCTCCAGCTCTAACCTTTCCACCCAGTGACTAATGTGCTTTCTGGGAAACGCAGTCTCAGAAATGGGTCTTTTGGATTTATGTCAGTCATAAATTATTACAATTTTTTGGTAACTTCTCACGCCAGGCTCTCTCTCTCTCTGTGTCTCTTCCTCTCTCTTTAAGCAGTTAATCTGGGCTCTTTTACTACATCAAAGACTTTTAAGATAATAGTTGTAATAACATCTAGAATTTCCTTCTAGAATTTTCTAATTTTAAATCAGTAGTGCAGTAATATTGTTTATTGATTTTTTTAAATAGTAGAAAACCTGGCTCTTGACTGTAACCTTTTTGAGAGAAGAGATTATGCCTTGTTTATCTTTGATTTTTCCATGTTTAGCAGAGTTTCTGGGTCCTTTTAGGTACTTAGCAGTTGTTTGCTGAGTAAATGAACAAATCTAACAGCATGTTGCTAGACAAAAATAACTGATTTTATTTATTTAAAAAGATTTTTACTTATTATTTTTAGAGACGGGGGAAGGGAGAGAGGCTGAAAGGGAAAGAGACATTAATGTATGGCTGCCTTTCACCTGCCTCCAGCTGTGGACCTGGCTGGAGACCTGGCTAGCAATCTCATTATATGCCCTGGGGAATCAAACCATTGACCTTTAGGTTCATAGGCTGGGATAAAAATAACTGATTTTAGAAGAGAAAAATTGTAGTGGAATAGACATGTTATGTATATGGGTTTCTTCTATCCATGGCATGATGGCATCTGTGTTAGACAGTGTCATGCATGTTATATGAGGCTTCTGGCCTCTTAGTAGTGCTGAATATCTTTAACTTCATTTGAAACATTTTTATTAGATTTGATTGTGACAGCTGTCATATAAACATACATTTTTAAAAAACTTATCAAAATTGGTGAATTTTTGTGCAGCAATTTAAATATTGAAGATGGAAGAAAGTACATACTACTTTCAGTGTATTATGCTTTATTATTTCAAGAAAGGTAAAGGGCAACTGAAACACAAAAAATGATTTGTACAGTGTATGGAGAAGGCTCTGTGACTGATTGAACATGTCAAAAGTTGCTCGCAAAGTTTCTTGGTACTACTGACATTTTGGCCACATAATTCTCTGCTGTGGTCTGCCTTATGCATTGAAAGATGGTTAGCAGCACCCCTGGCCTCTACCCACTAGAAGCCAACAGCAGGAGATAGCCAACATGCTCAAAATACTCAAATCAATAACATTATCGGTGAAAATGAAAAATGTGTCTTTTATGGAAAAACTAGACTTTTTCGGCCAACCCGTTCAGGTCAAGCATGGATCAGGTCACCTTCCCTAAGCAGAAATAGCCTCAGAATTGCCATGAAGGGGTGGGGCATGTGTTCCTATGTGCGGTACTCACCCTGGAGCTGGGGATAGTGGGAACTATGGGGAGAAGGTGAAGGGAGGGGAGTTTTTACCTTTCAGTGGTGCAGGTTTCTGTTGCTGCTTTTAGGAACAGGACAAACTTGCAAGGACTCTGAATTATTTTGTTTAATTCTGAGACTTGGAACCAATCTCTTGTTGTACCTGTCCAGACTGAAATTTCTTCCTCAATTTCTATGAGAGCTATACTGTATATGGCTGCATTAGATATAATCAAAAACTAATACTTGTTTCTTTAGTACTTTAAACCTATGTGACTTCATTTTTATAAAAATTGCATTAACTAATCATAGTTAAATGGTCAGACAATACTGAAAAATAAAAAATGAAAGGTAACAAAGTATTCAAAAAATCTCATCACCCTGAAATAACCAACCCTTATTAGTATTTGATGGACATCATATATACAAACAAAGTGATGGACAAAAATGGTTTGGAAAAATGGGATTATAGTGTATTTGCTTTTTATTTACAAAACTATTGAATTTCATTTTGCTTGAATTTAACTGAAAAAAGTGGAATAAAAGAAACATTTGCTAGATCTCAGAAGAATGTCTCCATGCTATTATTGATGAAATTCCAATAGTACTCTGTCTACAGCTGTGGCCTGACACAGAGTTGTTGAATGAATATACGAGTATAGTATATTTGTTTTTGAAAATTGATTTTTCTCAAACAAATAATTCAGCCTTGCGTGGCTTTGAACTCAAGGTCGATTTTGTGTTTGTTCATGGTTTATTAATTATTTTGCAAACATTTATTGAGATATTATTTCGGGCACCATGCTAAGGGCTGGGATAGGTGTCAGTCAACCTGTTACCAGCCTCTTCCCCCTGTGACTGGCTTTAGGTCTAAAACCTGCTGCTAGACTTGCCTTTGCTTTCTTTAAGCTCATCGTGGTCACCTGCCTGTCCTGCCTGTCACTTTGGGACTCCAGCCACCTGGCTTTCATTCTTCTCCTTAAATACCTCTTCTTGCCTTGAGGCCTTTGAAAACAATTAGGTGCTATTTCCTAATTGGTGAATATTTTGTACCATGTGGGTACCCAGTTCTTTTGTTAAACGTTATCCTAGGTGTGCCTGGGAGGGTGTTTCTGGATGGAATTAGCACATGAATCAGTAGACTGAGTAAAGCAGTTGCTCTTCCCAACATTGTAGGCCTCACCCAATTAATCGAGGGCCTGAATAGAAGAACAAAAGGCTGAGCAAGGGAGAATTGGCTCTTCTGCTTGATTGTCTTTGAGTTTGGACATTGATCTACTTTTGGACTTGGACTTGCATATATACCATTGGCTCTCCCAGGTTTTCAGCACATTAACTGCATATCTTGGGACTTCCCAGCCTCTGTAACCATGTGAGTCAGTTCCTTATGGTAGACATGCTCTCTCCCTCCCTCCTTCCTCTCTCATTCCCTCTCAGTTCTTTCGTGCAACTCAATTTGGGAATGAGTAGAGGAGATGACCCTGTGACCCCTTTTAGTTTGAATTTTGATTGAATCCAGGTGCTCTTTGAAAAGTGCCTTGTTGGCACTTCTGCAGACCCGAGTTCCTCTGTATTTCTGGAGAAGCTAATAAGGCTACATGGAACTGCTGAAGACTTCAAGGGAGCAGTTCAATCTTGGGCTGTCACGTTGAATTGGTGGCTTCTGTTCGAGCCATCTGTTCCGGTCGCAGTGCACGGTGTCCCGTCCTACGTGCTTGGCAGGGTCTCAGCCCCATCATTATTTTTCAAAGAGCTCTAGATTGGAATTTTGAACATTTCAAATTGGATGCGAGGGAGAAATCGTTGATGAGGGAAAGGCTCTGGATGACACGTTTTCACCCCTGGCATTTTTCAGGGGGGCGGGGAGGGGTGGGTAATAGTATAATTAGATGCTACTAAAAATGTTTTGCCCAAGAGAGCTTGTGGGCATTTTTCTCCAAGCAGAATTATCTCCCTTTTTACCAATGGGTTTCTCTTCAGTTACTCTTAATATCCCTGCTGGAATTAGAGATGCAGGAAATAATTGGGTCAGCTCATCTTTGCTTCGCAAATGCAGGTGTTTTCCAACAACATGTTTTCCGTCATGGTGCCCAGCTCTTAATAACAAGCCTTGCTGTGTGCAATTATTTCGATAATGCAGAGAAGATGCTCTGCCAGCATCATTAGTGTGCTACGAAGGCCCTTTCGTCACAGCCGTTCTACACGGAGCCTTTGGGGAAACCGATGGTTTCCCCATCGGCACTGAAGAGCCGCTGCAGGTCAGGAATGAAAGGTTTGGGTGTTGGGGGTGGGGGAGGTGGTAAGCAAAGCTTCAGGTTGCTTTGCTCTTAGGTGGAGCCCATGGGGCCCAGCCGCAGGAAGCCGCATAGCCACCGTCTTAGATAATCAGCGCTGCGTCGGTTAGGTCGGATCTGTGCTGTACCTTGCCTAGTCCTCAGTAGACAATCCCCCGAGTGCTTCTGAGGCCAGCCTGCGGAATCTGTGATGCCTCTATCCGATTCTTTGGGGATTTGTCCACAGATACTTGAGCCAACAGCTCAATCCACGTCAAGGTGCCAATGGTTTGACATACCAGTTACATGGAGGCTCCATGCTTCCTGACCGCGCTGAGGGCTGGGTGAGAATAAGGACCAAGCCTGACTGCTCATGGTCGTATCCATAGCAACAAGCCCCGAGCCAGCCTTTTCCCAGGTGCTAAATCGATCCGTGTTGTGAGTGGCTGATGGCTCTCCTGAGTGTGCTGCTCTCAACTAGCTTTCAGAAAGTCTATCCCAGTACCATGTATCTGTCCATCTACCTATCATGTCCCTTCCTCTGTGAAAAGTGATTTTCGTGTGTTCATGCGTTCAATTCTCACAACCCTATGTGGTGGATGCTGCAATTATCCACACTTTTCAGAGAAAGAGATGGAGACACAGAGTTTCAGCAATTTGCCTGAGGTCACACAGCTCATGAAATGTGAGGCTCGGGGAACCTTGTGGGTAAAGCGTCACTCATTTGTTCATTTTCTCCAAGGCCAGGTCCTTGGAATGCGGGAAGAATTGGAGGAAGATAGTTGTTTCTTTCTTTTGTATACTTTTCCTAATCCCATGGTTCGAAATTAAACTGACAGCGGAAAAGATGAAGGCTCAAAGAAGTTCAGCTGCGTGTAAGCCCATGAGTGTACAATGCACACCCGACTCGAGCGCTTGAGGTAGGGAGGTGTGAAGGCCCTGAGAGAGCGGCCTCACAATCCTAGCGAGAACTTGGCAATGACCTTTTCTAGAAACAGAAGAACAAGGCTGTTCTGACATTTAAAAAAATTCTGGCCCTGGCTGGTGGCTCAGTGGATAGGCGCTGGCCTGAGAACCCAAAGGTCGCTGGTTCGATTCCCAGCCAGGGTACATAACCAGGTTGCAAGCCAGGTCTCCAGCCAGGTCTGTAGCTGGAGGCAGGTGAAAGGCAACCATAGATGGATGTTTCTCTCCCTCTCTGCCTTTCTCCCTTCCCTCCTCTCTAAAAATAATAAAATTTTAAAAAAGAAAAGAAAAGAAAATTCTATTCACATCTATTGGGGAATGTTATTCCCCTTGAAGATTGGTAATACTGCTGAAAATTCTCTTGAAGCTGAGAAGACGTATTTAACGTTTAATAACAAATTTTGACCCTTGCACATTAAAGTATATGTCAGTGACTCCGTATAACCAATCCAATTTTGTTTGTCTGCAGCATTAACCGTAGCGATGTTTGGATTTTAAGACAAAAAATAAGCAGAGTAAAAATCAGGAGCAGCGATTCTAATCCATATTCCACTTTCTAAAAAGTCTGCGGGTAAACTTTCCTTAAGAGAGATGGTTTGCTTTTGCTGATGGCGTAATTTCTATAATGAATAATTCAAAGAAGCACACAGGGAATGTTAGCTGGAGAAAGGAAAAATATATTTTGAGTTCATTCCCTTTTTATAGACCTTTGGAAATGGCATCTATCTATATGAGGCCCCCTTCTGAGGGAAAAAGGGGATAATTCTTAGGTTATTGGGAAATAATAGCATGATCGGTGAAGCTCTTTTTTGGAAGCCTAAGAGAGAGAAGCCACCTGAACCTCCCACATTCCTGCTCTGGTATGTGGAATATTATCAGGAGAGGGGTGTCCAACTGGCAGGTTTTTACAGCGGAAGCTGGCAATCCACTGAGCAGGGCTGGTCTCTGGTGTGTGGATCTGGGAGGGAAACCCGCGTGGAAACAGATAAGGCGCCACTTCTTCCAGCCGACTGTGCAAGTGCTCTGTTTCCTGGCATTCCCACGCCCAGAGTGAACCCTTTTGCCTTCGGGGTTCTAATGCTGGGAGCCAGCCTTGCCCGCTGGCGGGGAGCAGATGGGGCTGTGCGTCACCAATCAAGAGGTCCAGCTGCATTCTCCATTAACCAGGGGGCATGAAGCTGCTCTCGTTTTGCCTGCTCCTTCCGGTTGGTGCAACCCCTGCCTCGCAAATGATTTTCCTACATGCTGTGTTGAACACACACATAGAAACAGACATGTCTAACAGAAGTGAACATGTCTCAGTAAATCAAATGGCTGAATGTCTGTCTGTCCACATACCTGCCAACTGCTTCCAGCTGTGCTCCTGAGCCTCCGTTCTCTCACTTCTGAAACATTTCAGGAGCCTTTTAACGTGGTGAATTGGTCCCGACCAAGAGGAAATAGCAGCAGTGATGGGAGCTTGAGGGGTTGGGGCCAGGAGAGGAAGGTTGGCCGGCCCTCTGAGCAATTGTGAATAGGCTGGATGCTCCCTTCCCCCTAGTGAGCATTTGAAAACGAGCAGGTGTTTCAGGTTGTCGCATGACTGTGGGACACCACCAAACTGCCCGGACAGGATCTGTGGCTGCAATATGTCCTGTAATGTGGGGACAATCCTACCAAACATAGATGTGTTAGGTTAGTTTCCTATGGCTGCTGTAGCAAATTGCCACAGACTTGCTGGCTCCACATAACACGAATTCATTAACTTGTTATTCTCTGTCCAGGTCAGGGTGTCAGCAGGGCTGGTTTTCTTCCAGAGGCTCGAGGGAGAAGTCTATTCTCTTGCCTTTCTAAGCTCCTGGAGGCCCCTGACATGCCTTGGCTCAGGGCCCCTTCCACCGTCTTTAAAGCCATCAGCATTGCTAATCTCTCTCTAACTCTCTGAATTCTTCCTCTGTTGTCACATACCCTTCTTACCCTCTCCTCCCCTCCCCTTTCTCTTTTAAGGACCCAGACATTGGTCCGGCTGGGTAATCCAGCACAATCTTCCTATCTCAAGACTTTCAATTTAATCGGATCTGCCCATCTCACTGCAGAGTAACCTAGTCACAGGTTCCAGGAGTTAGAAATCTTCAGCAGAGGGCGTTGTTCTGTCTGCCCCCCATGCCCTCCCTAAGTGCCGACAGTGAGTTTGGACTTGACTGGCTAAGCTGGTGATGTTCTTTCGGGTGATGGCGGGAATCTCATAGGTTTCTGGTTAGGGGCCTGATGAGTTTGGCAGGGGCTTCCAGCCACTGCACAGGAAATAGGAGGGTATTCCAGGCCAAACATAAACTCCCCTGCCCCCCAGAATAGAGTCGGGCAGTGTCAATAATATCCCCTTACCGCATCTCTCTCTCCGAAGAACCAGTATGACAGTATTATCTCAACAAAATATCTTTGTCTCAACAATATAGCTGTGTCTGGAGGCTCCGTGGTGTGGCCAACTGGATTTCTCATTTTTCCCAAGAACACCCCATGCCTTCCTTTCATCCACCAGCCCAGCTCACCCACCAGCTACCTCATTAGCTTCATTTCCATTCCTATTCAGCCACTTCCTCTCCGTCCACTTAAATTGAATTTGCCTACCTAAATTGTTGGTGGGTTTTCTTCTTCATGCCTTGTGTAAGGTCCAAGGTTTCCCCCCCAACAATGGCACTTTAATAATTAGAACTTCCTCTACCAAATTCCCAAAGTAGTAACAGCCAAGTGCACCCTCTCTGTCTTCCACGACTTAACCTTCCTTTCAAGGATGAACCATGCCTTTTCTTAGTGCCCCACTTGAGCTCATGTCCTATCTATTCATAGCACCCCTTCCTCCCTCCCTCCAACAATTTATTCATTCAACAGTTATTTATCGAGCACTTGCTATGAGCTAGGCCCTACCCTTCATACTGCATAACATGCATCATTTATGTTTCTGTTTTCCCTGGTAGGCTGCATGGTCCATGTGAAGTATAAACACATGCAGAGTGCATCTCTAAAAACTGCGCTTGTGCACAGACATCGAGTTTACTACTGGCAGGAGAAAACATGTTTTCCAGGAGGAAAACAAAACTTACAGTTGCTAATGGAGTGGGCATGCTGATTTGCTGTATAATAACATGATTGAATAATTGCCCCATGGTTGGTATGAGGTGTTGGGCTTGAGACATCCATCCGAATTTTGGTTTTTCAGCCTTAATGTTTGCGTTGCATTTTCTGAGGTCAGAAGGGCAAGGATGACATTGAAGCCCTGGTCAGAGGGCCAGCCAAGGAGACCTAGATGGAGCTCTGCCAGCAAAAGTCTAGCTTATAAATTCGGTGAGGGATCTTCCCCCAGTATGAATTCCAGGGCCCTTTTGCTGGACCGTGTGGGGGTAGTTGGGGTCTGACAACCAATTTAAGGAAGCTGGAGCCCTCTTCTTGGTCACCCTTTTTGGGACTTAGGGAGGCTGAGACCTACCTCTAGAACCCAGCCTAGCCAGTTGGGCTGGCCATGGTCTCAGGATCTTCCATCTGTGACAACTGCTTTCTTCTGACTTTGCCCTTTCCTTACATGTTTTACCCTCTGCAGATCTACTGATCGCGTCCTTGACCTCTGCTTGATGCTTTCATCAGCCGGCATCTCCTTGTCTTCTATTCCCCTCCTTCCCCTTCCTTGTCTCACCTCTCTTCTCTTTCACACACTTACCGAGAAGCTGCTTGTGTACCAGCCAAGCTACGGGATGGGCAGTGAGCGGCGCAGTAATGAATGGATTGATTTCTCTCTGTACCATATGGGTACTGAGGGTTGGCCGTGGGCTCGACATTGGGACCAACATGTCCAGGGCATGGGAAAGGAGGGAGCGCAGCCCACCTGTGGGACTGCAACATGGCCAAGCATACAAGGTCTGTCCCCAAAGCATTGGCTGTGCAAACAGTTTTAATTATACTGACATTGGCTCAGTACGTCTGGGACAGACCTCATAGAGTGGAAGGGAGGAGCAGTGGTGAGAAGTGACGCAGCTGGGGTAGGAGGCAGCTGGGACACGCAGGGTCTTTTGAGAGCCACTTTGGATGTTGGGGGTGGGAAACCATCGCAGCGTTTCAGCTGAGCAGTGACCTGGGACATGGTTGGATTTGCCTTTGGGGCAGCTTGCTTTGCTTAGAGGGTGGGACAGATTGGGAAGGGGTAAGAGTATGGGCTGGGAGGCCATTGAGTAGCTGTTGCAGTAAGCAGACGAGCTAAGAAGGTGGACTCCACTCAGGTGGGCATAGAGAGAAATACCGAGATTAATGGTATGAACGAATACCCAGGAGTGGCGCCCATCACCCTTGGCGATGGGTCACATGTAGGGCCCATGGGAGGTGGGAGGGGCCATCCTGACCCTGAGGAGCTGATAGTGTAATGTAAGTGCTTCCTGGCCTCTGGGGTGGAATAAGGCCCAGATGCCAGGATGGCCAGCAGGAGCTGTTGTGTGTGTGGAGGGGGACATGTATGTGTGTGGAGGGGACACATATGGGGTTGGAAAAAAGACTATAATTGCCTATTTTGAAACACAATCTACAGAAAGTGAAGTTCTAC
This sequence comes from Noctilio leporinus, assembly GCA_004026585.1. Taxonomy (NCBI): domain Eukaryota; kingdom Metazoa; phylum Chordata; class Mammalia; order Chiroptera; family Noctilionidae; genus Noctilio; species Noctilio leporinus. Next base: position 252,200 of record PVIW01000812.1, read on the forward strand.
AGAATCTTGGTTGCTGAGGTTCATGGAAGAGCATGCAGAACCCATGGGCTATAAAATGCATCCTGTATGGGCCAGGTGGGCATTAGAATCTTCAGGGGGATCACTTCATAAATCAGGCAACTGGCTAACCACTGTGCTGCACACCTGAAACTTCTGGGGCTCCCTCCACGAGATGCAAGCCGGGGGACCTGCCTCATGCTGCTAGGTCCCTTTTACCTTTTGGACTCAGGACTTTTATAACCTTTAAAGAGAAGATTTCAAAAGCTCTCACATTCCTTGTTTAGCCAGAGATGGAGGTCAGATTTGTCTCAGGGCTCAGGGCCATCCACTTGGGGAAAATGGCTATTGGATGGATCTGGCTCTGTAAAAGATGAAACTCCAAGCTGAGTTGGGACTGGGCAACGAGGCTCCTTCATGTAAGGGTGGAGACTCCATAGAGGGATGGATAACCAAAGATCTTATCCCATGGTAAAGGCCTTGACCATGGAGGGTTTATAAGGGGATGACAAGTGAGCTCCAGGAACCTGGCAGCCATCTTGGGGTTTAGGGGCAGGGGGCCAATGAGGAGACCCCGTGAACCATTTGGCCCATAGGGCTGATACAATTTCCCCCAAGCATGATCCCCATTATGCGCCCCTTAAGACTTCGGTAGGCATTTGCGGCTTCTGGGGCCGTGTGCACCGCTGGGGGCTGGGGGGCTGAGGAGAGAAGGGGTAGCCTGGTGTTGCGGGTCTGAGGCAGCCAGTGTGACAGGTGAGAAGCTGGGGCAGAGTGGAGTTCTGGGCCCCTCACACGGTTCTAGTCTATTCTCGGGAACACAGGGGAGGGGCTTTTGAAGGGAGGAAGCTCAGGTTATTATTTTTTTGTTTATTAAAGGAAAATGCTCTCTAGAGGGCTGTAGCACTCAGCTCACAGATGTCCTGGAGGACTCCCAGCTGACAAGAAGAAGTCACCAACTCCACCAGAGGGAGGCATTGCAGAAGAAGTGACGTTTTGGTTCCCAGATTATTTATGAGCTTTCTGTCTGGGCCCGCCAGGTTGTACTGTGTCCCTTCAAAGGGTCCCTGAAAGACCTGCAGCAAAATGAGCCAGAACCTGGCTTGGAAGCAGTAAGAACAATAATACAAAAGACGAAACTTACACACACGTGGCGTGCGTCGGGGCCCAGTGCTGTGCTGGGCACTGTCTGTGTATGTGACCTAACCGCCCCGTGAGCTCCGTGTTGTTACCCTCCAGCAAAGTGAACCAGGACTATCTGAGAACTGAACTGCAGGCCCGGGGCCCTCTGCGGGGACCCTGCTGTCCCCACCGTCTGTCTCTACCACTCACAGCTGTAAGGGTGTCCGCCCAGGCTAAACCCTGATCAAGGTCAAGGTATTCCGTGGTGCCCACAGGGAGGTGTCCTCCAGGAAGCCTGCCAGCCGGGAGCCCTACCACACGCATCTAGGTGAGTCCTGCCTCCCAGGCCTGGAGCCACAAAGGCCTGCCTTTGACCCAGCCCAGGTGAAGGTCACTTCTATATAGAGGGTGACCCCAAAGCACTTTACCAGAGCCTGCCTGAAAACAACAATAAAGCCAGGTCCTTCCTAGGGATGTTATAAATGGGGTCCCTGCAGTGCCTTTGCGAAAAGACCAGTTGGCAAACGATGCAGTTCAGGAGCTGATCTGCACTTAGAATGCTTCCTGTGAAATTAATGGTCCTCGTTAAAGGAGATGTCCATAAAATATCGATGACCTCAGCCCCGGGCCGGGAGGTGGGAGCGGTCACCATGGCCACTGTAGGTGATTTATTGAAGGCTGCAAGTTCCCAAGACGCTTTGCAGAATGTATAAAAAGATGAAGATCGTGGCCCCCAAGGGCTGCAAACCTCACCAAGACGGATAGCGTTGAGGATCAAAGTTCAAATTCACGACAGCCTGTGATCGTTATCGGAAATACTTTAGGCAGAAAGGCTAACGATGCTGGTGCTCTGAGGAAGTGTTTAAAGGAGATTAAGAATGAGGGTCTCAGAAGAAAGGCATCATGTTAATTTAGAGTGAAAAGGACGTGTGTGTATGTGCACTGTGCCTCAGACACCAGCAGCTGGATTAAATGTCAAATTAGAAGGCACATGATCCATAATAATAAACGCCCGCGTCCATTAAAATGCAGCAGTTTGGTGAGACATGGATCGTTTCGGTTCTGTTGATCGTATTACCGTGGGTATGTCTCCTCTGGGGGTGAAAGGCTCCCCATTTGGAAAGGTTGTGGTTAGACACCAAGGTGAACTTCCTGGCATGAGGTAAGACTTTTCAGACAGGGTGGGTGCCTATCGCCCACCCTCCACAGGACCAGGCGTACATGGGGCTCAGCTGCGAATGATGAAATGCCCCCTGCTCACAGCCACACCATCTCCCTTGGAGAAGTTTTACAAAATTAACTGACACCTGAGCAGGCATCGTTGGACAGATGGGACACAGCTCTGGGTTCCCTTGTAAAACCTCAAATATACTCGTTGTACTTAGCATTAGCTTTTTAAAATCCAGATTTCCATTCGGAAAGCAGCCTTTTCTCCCAGCGAATTAATATTCCAGAGCGCAAGCCGGGCGGATAGCCCCTGACCTGCCTCCTGCGGGGCCCTGCACCGGAGGAGGGCGAGCCCGCCGGCTTCCCAGAGCTCATTAGCTTCCCGAAGACGCGCGCTGTGCTCTCGGGGGACCGGGTTCTGTGCATCGGCCGTGTCCTGCGGGGCCGCACTTGGTGTCTGCTGCCAAGTCTGCGGAACTGAGTCGTGAATGTTTCACGAACGCAGGAAATGGTTGCAAAGGAATTTGGCAGCACGCAGCTCCAGCGCACACTCCCCTCCAGCTGGGCGCGCCCTGGCTCTGGCCCCCGGAGGGAGGCGCGGGTCCCCTCCCCGCAGAGGCGCCGTCCGGTCCCCGCAGTTCCGCAGCCGTTTCCGCTCCAGCCCGGGGCAGGGAGGCTGACAGTCAGAACTGGTTTTGTTGGTCTTCCCTCTGTTCTCCCCTCCCCTGTTTGCCTTCTTTTCCTGATCTGTTTCCTTCCTTTTCAGATATTCTAGTGCCCAGGCTAGGTTAGTCGGCTTCAGGAAAGTTGGTCATGGCCTCAGGGCTCCCCTGAATGGGGCCTGAACCCCATTCAGTTCCCCCATGCGGCGATTTCTAGAAGGCGCTGCCGCAGTCACGGAAACGCACTGGTGTGACGACTGGGCTTTCCGTGTCGACCGGACAGGGCGCTGTAAAACACACCTGGGTGTGTCTGTGGCGGTGTGTCCAGAAGAGACTAGTGTTTGGCTTGGTAAAGTGAGGAAAGCCAACGACCCTCCCCACGGGGGCGGACCCGCCGCGACGCGCAGAGGCCCTGAATGGAGCTGGAGGGGGAGGAAGGGTGGGTTCACTCTGCTGGATCTGAGCTTCTCTGGCCGCAGCTCACCCTGGGGCTCCAGGTGGCAGGCGGCAGATGGCGGGGCTCCTCGGCCTCTGTAGGTGGGTGAGCCAACTCCAATGTAAGCTCGACCGGTATGCATCTGTCTCTATCCTATCGGGTCCACCTTTCTAGACAACTCTCACTAACCCTCCGTTGTTAACCAGCCTTGGGACCCCAGACCCAGAGCAAATCTCCCTGGTGCTTTGACCACATCGAAGACCTTTGTTTTTTAAACCCAAATGGCTCCAGAGGAAAGCCACTCAACGCTGTCCTCAGTCCAGGGGGACTCGAACCCTGGACTGGAAAAGCCAGAGAGAGCCCTGTTTTGTCTCCACGGAGGGTTGATCGGCCCAGCTACTGCGTGGGCAGAACACGCTGACCTGCAGGTGGCCTTGGCTTCCCAAAGTCCCCTGTCCGCTGGGGGCAGACAGAGATGGCACCCTTTGAGTTCCTCCCACTAAAGCCACTGACTGTCCCCTGCCTGTATTATTTGCACGTTTAGTGCTATATCTGCTCCCTTTTTGGAGGATCTCTTCTACTTCTCTCACGGAGGAAGGTGCTTGAACATGAATTTACACAAGTCTAAAAAAAAAGATCCATTTGAAAATGGTGTATTTTAGATGCTGTTATGACATAGAATTAGCTAGTGAGGTCCAAATAAGGAATTTGCAAAATATTAAGTGCTGCGTTCAATTTTCCCCGTTACACATCAAAAACAGTTTCCCCAGCCCCCTCAGGTTTTGAGAGATGATCCGAAGATACGATTGCCTTCAAGATTGTTCTAAACAACTGGGAGCGCACAGCCTCGTCTCCTCAAGGCTGCTGAAGCCCGTCTGTGTGGGACAGGCAGTGACAAGTGTGCTGCCCTGTTCATTCGAGCTTCCGCTATATCCGTGTTGGTGAAACGTCAGGGGGTACGATACACGCGTGGTTCAAAAACATGTCTTATTGCCCCTCAATGCTTCTCCCTGCTTCTCCCATCCAGCCAGGTGGCGGCAGCTGGCCCGTCTAGCTCTGAGACCCCAGCCAGAGTGGGCCCTGCAAAACCCACCGAGGTCCCAGTGGAGCCCCCAGCCCTTGCTGACGTGTGCGTTTCCTGCTGCTGCTGTCACAGGCGATCTCAACCCACGCGGCTGAAAACGCACAATGCGTGTCTCTCCGCTGTCTAGGACACAAGTCCCGTGCGGGGTCACCCGGGGTTAAGATCAAGGGGTCAGCAGGCTGCCTTCCTTTCAGACTCTCCAGACGAATCCATTTCCTTGCTTTTGACTTCAAGACGTTGCCAGCCTGTCTGTCCCTTCTGACGTCAAAGCCGCAGCAGTGGGCCCAGGCCTGCCCTGGCTCCCTCTTCTGCCTCTTCCCCTGTTAGGACGCACTTAATGAGATGGATCCCACCCAGATAATCCAGGGTAGCCACCCGGTCTCCTGCGGCTCCACAGCTTTCGCGCCCTTTGCCTGGTCGGGGAAGATACTCGAAGGTTCTGAGATGAGGGTGGGGACATCTGGGGTGGGGGACAGCATATTTGCAGAGCACGGACCAGCATGCCTCCACGCTTCGCGTGTCTGTCCCCGAGCTGCTCCGTCTAACGGCACTGGCTCCCAGATGCTTGGCTTCTCTGCCTGGCAGGAGAATTCTCTCCGAGTGGGGGCAGGGAGACTGCGGACACAGGAGAAGGTGTAGGGGGCCTGAGGCTGGAGGGGTGAGGGCTCTGGGCCCTTATGGGGAAGGTGGGAGGGAAGGGCCCGCTGCAGGGTGGGCGTCTTGTCTGGGAGGTGGCTGGAGGCTGTAGTGGAGGGACCCGGCAGTGCGGGGTGTACACCGGGCCTCTGCCCACCAGCTGGGTGACCTGAGGAGCCAGGAGCCCACCCCTGAGTCATGAGGCCTTCCCTGTGCCAGCAGCCCCATCCATGACCGTAGACCCACGCCGCGTGGGTGCAAATTGTTGAACGCCTTCTCAGCGTGCGCTGGGGTTATGGTGTGTAGCCTGCAGAGGTTTAACCCGAGGGAATAACTTACTTCACCGTGGATGACGAGCTGGGTGTTTCCTTTCCCAGTTAGAGGAAAACCTAACCTCTTTGTGGCTGAAGCTGATGTTTGATTTTCCCTTCCACACTCTTCATTCCTAAAGGTGACAACCAGTCCTTCGGCAAAGACTGAGTCTCTCAGAAACCCGACGGACTGTGGCCTCATTCCCTGTCTGTCGCCCATTGACGAGGCTCCCCGCAGAAGAGATTGATCCAGCTTGTTCACAATGAGGTTAAGCAATGGATTTTAATTAAACCCTCTTTTTAGAGATCAGCAGAATTTGTCCGGTTTGCTCCCCCTCCCTTTCTTGGCGCATTAATCAACTCGTTAAGTAATTTCTTCTAATTTACGGGCCCCCATTAGCCTCTTTCTGGAGACTCAGAGAATGAAGTGAGACGTGCTGTTTATTTCTGTAACCTAGAGTCATTAATTTTGAATCCTCATATCCAGAGCTCAGGGAAATTTATTCAAGAAGACTTCCTCCCAGTGCTTTCATGTGGCATTTTGTATGTCAGTAATTGGCTTACAATTAGTGGGCAAAGTGCTTTGCACTAGAATTCCTTTGCCCACCTCAGGGCCCCTCGAGGCGATGTTCCTCCACATTTGATTCTCAAACTTGACCATGCAAAGAACCGCACAGAGCGGTTGTTAAAATGCATTGTGGTTCTGATTTAGTGGGTTGAGGTGAGGCTGGAGAATTTGCATTTCTTGATTATGATTTTAAAATATATTTAAATATATTTAAGATGTACCACATGATTCGATGTACATACGCATATATAGGGAAGTGGTTACTAAAATCAAGCTAATTAACATATCTGTCTCCTCACAGTTAACCTTTAAAAAAAACTTCTTGAGGGGGAGATCATCTGAAATTCAATCAGCCAATTTCCAATATCCAACACAGTTTTAGTAATTGTAATCATCTTGTTCTCTAGACTTACCTGTCCTACAAAAGTGAAGCTTTGGCCCCTGACCCATGTCTCCCCATTTCCCTTACCTCCCACCCTTGGTGACCACCATCTACTTCTGTGTGTCTGACATTTTTGTATTTATTCCATCACCATTTATCTTCCCTATACCCTTTTCCACCTCTAGTCCCTTCTTCCCCCCTTTAATCGCCACACTGTATTTGATTTTCTTTTTTTTTTCTTATTTATTTATTTATTTTTAATTTTATTGTTGTTGTATTACATCCATCCCCTTTTTGCTCCCCTCTGTCCCCCTCCCCACCTGCCCATTCTCCCCAAAGTCAGTCCCACCTGTTGTCCATGTCCATGGTTCCTTTATACTAGGTTCTTGTCTAAGCTGCTCCCCTTCTTTGCCTCTGCCTCCCCCCTCCCCCTAACCCCCTTCCTCCTGACCACTGAAGGCCTATTCACTGTATTCATATATTTGGTTCTGTTTTGCTTATTGTTAGTTTTGTTAATTGTTGTCCTGTAATGGGTGAGATCATATGGTATTTGTCCTTTACTGACTGGCTTATTTCACTAAGCATAATACTCTCCAGTTCCATCCATGTTGTTGCAAAGGGTACGAGTTCCTTCTTTCTTTCTGCTGTATAGTATTCCATTGTGTAAATGTACCAAAGTTTTTTGATCCAATCATCCACTGATGGGCACTTAGGCTGTTTCCAGCACTTGGCTATTATAAATAGTGTTGCTATGAACATAGGGGTACATAGGTTTTTATGAATTGGTGTTTCAGGATTCTTTGGGTATAGTCCAAGTAGTGGAATCGCTGAATCAAAATGTATTTGATTTTCTAAGGTTCCATGTATAAGTGAGATCACGAGGGTTATTTGTTTGTCTATTTATTTATGAATGCATGCAATTTTTGGCTGGCTTCTTTCACTTAGCATACTATCCTTCAGGCTCATCCAGGCTGTTGTAAATGGAAGGCTCTCCTTTTTCAAGGTTGAATAATATTCTATGGTGTAAACAAGGGTGGGCAAAAGTCAGTTTATACTTGCACTGTGCCATTCTTTTAAATAGTTAGTAAAGCTATTGTAACCATCATAATTTGCATACCTTTTTCCACGTAAACATCCTTTTGCCCACCCCTGCCTATACCACAGTTTCTTTATCCACCCACCTATCCATTTCCACTCAGGTTGTTTCCATGTCTTGGCTATTAGGAATGACACATGACATGGGAGTGCAGAGATCTCTCTGAGATGCTAATTTCAGTACCTTGTGAGTCTGTGTTTCTAACAAGCTGCCTAGTGATGGTTCTGGGTGACTAGGAGGGAACATAAAATGCTGGGTCCCTACGAGGGTAGAAAAGGAAAACCGGAAGTGAGTTAAAAACCAAAAGAAATAGGTGAAATTCACGTAATCCTTACCTTTGGTAGGCCAGTTTCCTTTCCCTGTGGTGGTATACAGGAAGAGTTTCTGTTTGGCTTCCCGTTGTTTCTCCCAGTTTCTTCTTCTGTAGTAATTGCACCTATGCTCTTGCTCAAGCCCCGAGCTTCCCCGTGTATCCCAGGTCATTCAGTGCATCTGTGTGTGCTTTTTCCTTTAGACTTTTTCACTGAGTGTAACTTGGGGGAAGACAGAACTACTTTACAAAATCTCTTCTAAGGCAGGTAAAACTTAATTGGCTTAGTTTTCAAAGCGAACAAGGGAACCTCTGTGAGCCTTGAGATTTCCTGCCCACGTTCTCCATTTCTTATAAGAACTTGGAAGCTGCTGTTGGTTCGCCATGTTTGAGAAGAAGCAATGATTTTGATGAATAACGCTCTTTACAGGTTTAATACTAATGATAATCATCAATGTCTACACATAGCATGAACATGCCCAACTTTTAGCATTTAGAGTAATATTCTGATTTTTTAATAGACTTAAAACATGATTTACAAATGGATTTGTGAGGATACAAATATAGATAGAATGTTCTGTTACTCCAGAAACTATTTTATCAAGTATTTTTCCTAAGTAGAAAAATCTCCATCTATAACTTAAGGTCCGATTTACTTTTAGAAAATTCTGTAACAATATTTTGGGGAAAAGTCATTGGGAAAAATAAGGCAAGGGTGTACTGGGTAATCAGAGAGATGAGGTAAACAAAAATAATTATGAATTTGTTGAATGTCATGGTTTCAAGTTTCTCAGTTATGGCGGCTGTGACTAAACACTATTCTTTCTCCTGGAAATAAGAAGAGTTTGAAGGAAGGGGTAAAAATGAAAAAAGGCCCCCAGCGATTCAGCAGAAAGTGTTAGGAAAATTTGCAGATGGTCCGTGATGTGATAAGAAATGAACATAGAAAGCAAAGAGAAGGGAGAAGTGTAGAGAAGACAACATCAGCTTGATAAATTACTGCAAAACATTGATGTTCCAGGCTGTACATTATCGCACAGTTTTTGAATTTGAACCCTCATTTTAGTTGTCTTTCCTTATGTTCTTTTAATGATCGTAGTTTGTTATCTCTATGCATAATTCCAGATTTTCAAAGCCACCTTCACAAGGCTTTGTATAAATACTAGTCGAGCTGGGCCGTGAAGGACCGAGCAATGTTCTTTAGTGCAAGTCATGACTTCCTCAGTTCCCTGTTGGCTCGTTCCAGGTTGGTTTGCCTGTCTATCCGTTTCTCCATCCACCTAGCCATCCTTTTTTTTTTTTTTTTGAGTAGCCATGCCTGAAGATGAAAACCCTTCTGGCTCCAAATTTTGAGTGGCTGTGATACAATCCCTGTTAGGATGTTAAGTGCTTCCCTGACCCCCTTCCGCATGGCTCTCAAAGAGTTCGTTCTGAGCGCCTCCATGCTCTGGGCCTGAGTGCTTTTGGAATCGCAGCAGGATGATAGAAAAGCTGTTATTCACTCTTGATTCATTTCACAGCTCAGCAAGGCCGCCTGTGCCACTTTACCTCCATATTGCTAATTCAGATCACACAGCACAGGGGCAGATTGGGTGTCAGTCTTGCTTATTGGAGGGAACCAGAGCAGTCCTAGGGCAAGCCTGCGGCTGCGGCTTCAGAGAATTTTAGGAGCCGGGGGAAGGCAATGCTGGCACCCTCAGACTTCCCTTCATTTCCTAAGGTCCTACCTTAAATCCCCGTTCCCCACTTTCTTCCTTCAGTAGTGAATTCCCACTTTTCTCCATAGAGTTGTGAGCCCCCACTGGGCTTGGAGCTCATTTCAAAGGGCGCTTTCTTTGGGAAGACCCAGCAAGTCACCCAGGCACAATTTAGCGAGCTGTCATCCGGATCCCCTGCAATTTTCACACATATCTCTAGTGCAGCAGTGGCCTTATTAATTCATGTCATTTGCATTTCTGTGTCTCTAGTTGTTAGCACAAGGCCAGGCATGTAATGTTGATTCGGTACATGGTACCGAGTGCGGCCATGCCCCATGTTCACCATGGAAGACATGGACCTCAGCACCTCCCTTCAACCTGACCAAGGCCAGTGTCTGATGGCACAAATGCATTAACTTTTCATCCAGATATGTTCAGCCCTCCTGGGGCAGGGCCCGGTTCTCTTAGAAACGGGCATGTGTGAACAGACAGAAGGGCAGATGAGTCAAGTTAAAGGGGGATTCAAATTCTAGCTCTTCCCTGAGGGGTGTGCACTTGGACCAGCATGTCTGCTGTCTGTGGCGGCTTCCTCATCTGTGGCCTGGGGCAGAAACAGTGCCCCTCCTGTGAGCTCTGGAGGGAAGGATACGAGTAACAGGCTTGGTCTAGTGCCTGGGATTTCTTAGCTTCAATCCTTGGTGGCCGCTCCTCACCTGGGAGCCATGGAGCTTGAATGTTTCCCATCTTAAAATTTCTCTGCAGAATACGCATGCACGCACACGCATGCACACGCACACACACACACACACACACAGCTTTTCTTTGGCCATGTTTAGCTCAACCAATGTGCTTTTCTACCCAGATGACTTTCAACTGATTTGCTTTTTCACACAGTCCTAAGCATGGTTGTCAAGAATCACATGCCCTTTTATTCTTTCCAGTCTGCTAAGTTTATCTCCCCTGAAGATCACTCACCAGCAGCGCCTTCTTTTGTCAGGTGAGTCTGTCTCTCTAGTGTCTGAAGAATCCTTTCGCTTATGGGGTGAGGCTACTGACCCCCACCGTGAGTAAGGCTTTTTATCAGCTCTGTTTTTACCAGCCCAGCTCTTCCAGGCACAGATCTGGGGATCAGATGGACTTGTGATTTTAGGCATCTGGCAGCTTTAAGGGAAAATGGCAGAGTAATTCATGGTGGATCCAGGTGGATCCATTACTGAGACGGAGAAAGAAATATGATGAAATAAGAATCAGCCAGAATACAGCACCCTCCGCCACACAATTCAGCGTCATGGGTGTGCCTCTTGGACTCGGGGTTTGGATTGTTCCTTTCTCTGTGAAAAAGTCTAGTGTCACAGAATGCCAGACGATGGGAATGACAGAGGATAGCTGTCCTCACAACTGTTCCCCTTCTCTCTCATTTTAGAGATCATAAAACCGAGACAGGAAAGAATGGAGGTAGATCACCCAGTGAGCCAGTGGGAGGCACAAGAATACAGGAACTAGGTCCTATGACCCCCCTGGCCATTGTTTTCCTGTGGCATTTAAGGCTTTTGGCCAAAACTGAAACAGAAGTACAGCACCATTTAGCCAGGACTTCCAATAGCCCAGACCCCTGAGATCAAAAGCATGGGTCAGCTCAGCAGCCAAGGAAGTTCCTAGCTGACATCAGTTACAGGAATAAGTTATAGAAACTGTTACAAGGGCGCTTCCTTATTCTGAATGCCTGTTTTTGTGCATGTACTAATCATTTTCCACTCCTCCTTCCATTCCCCCACCATCTTACATAAGAGGTGTTAATGGTAGTTCATATCTCAGCATTTAAGCTACAGGGTATCAAAAGAGGAGTGTGACTCAGCTGGAAGAAAAATGAAAATGACCCAAAGACAGATAAAGGGACTCTGTCTCCTCTTTTGGGGAGTATTTTCAGTTGTTCAGGGTGTAGCTGCAGGAGGTACAGCAGAAGCCTGATTTTGCTACCGTCTTTACCTGGACGTTGAGTATGGTTACAGGAGTTGAGTATGGTTATAAAAAGTGTGTACGGAGGCTTGGCTGACAAGGGTGGGCTGTGAAGACTTCCCCCTCTGTGTGCTCACCTAAGAAGTGAGATGCAATTATTAACCGTTAAGCAGCTGCGTACAGTTTTTGCAAGGAGACAGAGTTGAAATGAACACATAAAATACAGCTTTAAAAGAAGGAACAGTCCAAGCATTTTGCTGGTGTCTCCCAAACGGTAGGAAAAAGGAATGATCTTAATTCTGATTGCTAAGATCTCAGAAGATGAACGGAAACCCGCTGAGTTCAGTTTGGGCCCGAGAAACGGGCCTCACCGGGTTGTGAGTTGAATGGAGGGTGGTTTCAGCAGTCAGGAGAACCAGAGAAAGCAAACCTGATTCCCACAGCTGGGGAGCTGGACTGAAAATAGTCTACTGTCCAGTGACTGAAAGGAAAGTCGATACTGTGCGGATTGCAAGTCTAACAACAACCGTGAAATAGGCTCGGAGTGATAGAGTGTGAATTAAAGTTTGCTTTCCGGTGGCCGGTTAGGGCTCCTTGAATCTGTAAGGAGGGAGGGTTCGAGTAGCCTTTCTGGTTCATCCCTCTTAGTGATTGAAGTCAAAAGATGTTGAATGAATCTCTTTAACAAATGGTTCTGGGAACGCTAGCTTTTCTATGACCAATATATATATTTTTTATATATATATTTTAGTCTTATACCATATACAAAAATTAAGTCAAATGAATTAAAGACCTCTACCTAAGACCTAAAACTATTAGGCTAGTACAAGAAAACACAGGTCAAAGCTTCATGACATTGGACTTAGCAATGATTTTTTAAAAATTGTATTTTGTTTTCCATTCCCTTTAGGGTCCCCTTAGACCCCCCTTCCCCTGCCGCGATCACCAACCACACTGTTGTCCGTATCCATGAGTCTTTTTTCCTTTTTAGCAACAGTTTTTGATTCTTGTCTGAAGCATAGGCAACAAAAGCAAACGTAGACAAATGAGACTATATCGAACTTACCTTTGCGCACCAAAGGACGCCATCAACAGAGTGAAAAGGCCATCTGTGGGATAAACAAAAGTATTTGCAAACCACATACTGATAAGGATTAATACCCAGAATATAAAAAACATTTTTACAACTTGGTAACAACAATCAACCCAATTCAAATACAGGTTTAAAATGGAAAACACATTTCTCCAATGCTTATACACAAATGCTCAATAAACATATGAAAAGATGTTCAACATCACTAATCATTAGAGAAAAGCAAATCAAAACCACAATGGGGGTATCTCCTCACATCCATTAGCATTGTCACAGGACCCTTTGCGGGTGGTCCTCAGTTTTCATGGGCCTGATTTGCCCACTGCCAGGAATGACTTAGTAACAGAGTTAGGGGGAAAGGAAAGTTATTTTGTTTATTTGAGGGCTATACAGATTTATATTAAAGGTGCAATGGTGCCGTTACATTTCACTCCTTTTAAAAACACCCAAAATATACAGTCCTGCCCGATTAGGCTAGCTTTAAAACAGACAAGAAAAAGATACCAACTTTCAGAGACGTAACAGTTCACAACTTAGCATTCTAGTTACAAACTCGGTTTCCAGCAGCCGCTGTACCCAATTAGGGGAGGATCCTGCACACACTCCCCGACTCTTACACCGCAGGTAATTCCCTACCTCTGGGCAAGCTGCACGTCTCCCTCCCTCTTCGCTCCCCCAGGGAGCTTCTCAAACCAGGTGAGAAGCATCCAGGCGGCTGCTGCGGTCCCGGAGGGCCTGGTGCTGACCCTCTAGCCCTGGGTACTTCCGGTTGCCTTTGATTCCGTAGGCTCTGGGCTGTCTTTCCAGGAACGCCCCCTTTTCTGTTTTTCCACCTGCTAGAATCTGATTATTTGCAACCTCCGTAATATTAATACACCTCTGCTGAATTAGAATTTGGAGGATCGGCCTGAACATTTATTTTTGGAAAAGGCTGCTGGAAGGCTCTGCTAAGAATGACTGACAAACTCGACCTCATGCATGTTTAATGATTCTTAACTGCAAGATGACACCTCTGCAGAAATGGAGTCCACCTAATAATGATTTGCAGTGAAAATATATTGGCCTCTCACTGATAAATGCTTGGCATCAGGAATGGATGTAATTCCATCAACAACTCTGTCCTTCTTGGAAGAAAGTCTCCTTCGAGTCCCTGGGATTTAGTCTGATCACCAGACTAAAACAGAAAGCAAAACAGGCCTTAATGACACCTATTTAGAGATAAGAAATATTGGCTCCAGCAAGGACAACTGCAGTAATTGTTTGAATAAAAAAAACCCCACAAACACCTGGCTGGTGGCACAGTGGATAAGGCGCCAGCCTGTGAACCCAAAGGTCACTGGTTCGATTCCCAGCCAGGGCACATAACCAGGTTGCAAGCCAGGTCTCCAGCCAGGTCTGTGGCTGGAGGCAGGTGAAAGGCAACCATACATGGATGTCGCTTTCCCTCTGCCTCTCTCCCTTCCCCTTTCTCTGAAAATAATAAATAAAATCTTAAAAAAATAAAACAAAACAAACAAAGAAAACCCCACAAACAAAAAGGACCTAGGTTCCAGGAGATAACGGACTGATGCAGTGCACACACAGGATATATCCTGGTGGCTGTCTGTGCAGCTCCGTCACATCACGCAGATAGATTTCTCTGTCGAAGAAAACACTGCATCGCTGGGCTGTGTGGGTGGAGGGCGGAACTGTTACTCATACAAAATACTCATCACGCTGCCCCTGACCCTGCGCAGGTAGGTTTCTCGTTCTGGCCAATGGGTCATGAGTAGAAATGCCAGGTGTCCCTCCCTGGCTAGAGTTTAGAAGCCTTCCCGTGATCCTCCCGCTCTTGCACCCCCACCTTAGCAGCCTAGCAACCCTGTGCTGACACGGTGGTGGCACTAGTAGGACAGGCACTGCAGAAAGGTGAGCCACCAGCCCACAGAGACTTCACAACGGCAAACTGCACACTTTGGATGAGTTGTGTTAAGCTACTGAAAAGTTGGAGTTAAAAATTTTTTTTTTTTTTTTTTCTTTTTGGACCGTTGCCTGGTATTATCCAACCGGTATGATAGATATCTCCATCTTATCCAGACCAAGGGCTCTAACCCTGGCACTCTAGACATTTTGGGCTAGGTAATTCTTTGTGGTTGGGGGCCTGTCCTTCAGCACCCCTGGCCTCTCTCCTCCAAATGCCAGGAGCACCCACTTCACCCATGCCTGTTGTGACAATGAAAGATGTCCCGTGAGGGGAGGGGGGGCAAAATTGCCTCAAATTAAGAACCACTGTCCTAAGTAATAAATGAGCTGTATATTCATTGTATTCTCTCCATCATCTGCTGTGAGATGGTTAATATGTTCATGTTACCTATGTCCTGCTGCTCCATGGCACAGCTCAGAGAACACTAGTGACCTATGTTGAAGACAGAGAGCTTGGGCGAATTACAAACGCATTGCTAGAAGGAGACCAGGAGGGTCCTAAACACAGGGCTTGAGCAGGGCGGCCATGCCCTGGGTTTCTGTCGTGGAGGTGTCGTCTGGTTCAGATTTCCGGGAGAGAGGGTCCGACAGCTTTTCTCAGCGGTGGCCTGCTCCTGGCAAGGGAAGCCGGGGCAGGTCGGAGGCAGCAGCGGTGTCCGATGGATCAATAGCCTCATTAGAAGCGAATGTGATGAGAGGAGATGTTTCCCCAGGGACAGGGAGACTGAACAGATGCCTAAAACGGCCCAACAGTTCCTGAGACTCCGGACGGGGTGATGAAACGGGCCCTGCTCGCTGCGAGCATTTTAAGGATCAAATGAGATGAACGTGGTGCAGCAACTAGCAAAGAGCAACCTTAAAATTGCAAAAATGAAGCGACCCAGGGACTTGGGCTAACAGGAAGCTGTCAAACAATGATAAGGCAGGGCTCCGGGACATGCTAGAACTTTCTCATTCCAGCAGTTGGTTGTGGCTGGGAGCTTGGGCTGGAGGTGGAGTTTCCTGGGATTTGGGCTCCTTAGGACACGTGTGGCGGTGGCCATGGGCATGAGAAACGTGCATTTGCTCCTTCCCTTCCCTGAGCCCAGGGTCAGGTGAGAGGGTGAACCTTCATGTTACTCTGTCTTGTCCAGCAGCGTAAGTTCTATCGGCACAGTCAAGCGTCTGCTATGGACCACACAGAGGCATCAGCTTGGGGAATGATTGGCTCTGGGTGTCCAGATGGCACCCGAGAAGGTCAGAGGCAGGGAGGCCCTTACAAAGCTCAGCACCTCAAAAACAATGGGCACTGAACCCCCAGAAGAGGTACGTATTGGGAAACTTTAAAATCCTATGTGGAAAGTAGGTGCATGCTTGCATGAAAGTGATATAGGGATAATCTCCAGCATTTTGTGTGTCCCTGGCAACACGAATGCAAGGCTGGGTGATGGCAGAAAGTGTGTTTTCCACAGCGCCTCCCAACCAGCAGGTGCCTAACACCCTCAGCATCAAGGACCGGGCACCCACACAAGAAGCACCCAGAGGCCCCTCGGAGTCTGAAGGCCGAGGCACCTGCGGACTTGTGTGACCTCAGAGGGCTTTCGAATGGCTGTTCGTGTTTGGAAACATTTGAGGATGTTTCCCATGAAAAATCGCAGTGTTTTATTCATGGGCTTTTGGAAACATTGCGACTATCAGAGAATATTTTAGGATTCTGGAAAGCAAATCTCCACATGTGCTTATCGTAAGGCCTTTGAGTTTTCAAGTCACTTTGAAATGAGGCGATTTTTCTTCCAAACCACAAAGTCTAAATTCAGTTGGGATCTTTGCATTTGAACATTGCGTTCCCAGGTTGCTGGTGTGCGTAATGCTCCAGTAATACAGCTAGGATAATAAAGCGTGGAGGAAAAAGCACAAGGCCTAGCTGAATAAAATCAGTCTTGAGAAAAGGTGCCATTTCTACTTTTGAAAGACAGGCTCAAATGGAACCTATTGAAACTCGGTGCGGGGGAGAACTGTTTGAGGAACAAAGATCAGGGAAAATTAACAAGTTAGTGTTGGACAAACGTTATTAAAATCCTGGGAGCATTCATTGCTTTGGGGAAATGGTTCCATCCTAAAGCTGCTCTCCGGGTGATTAGGAATGAGTCAGCAGAGAGGGGGTGATGGCTGTGTGCTCACTGACTCTCAGGCCAGGAGCCTGTGGCCAAAGCTGTGTCTTCACCTGGAATTTGTGTAGGTTTCAGAAAGACTGGGACGCTGTCCCCCAAGACTCTTTCTGATAACTGCCCGAGGGGACCTCCAGGGGAACATGACACCCTTACATACAAACCCTATACAAAGTGAGTGTCGACCCACCACCCCGTAAGTTATCTTTCCAGAAGCTTCGCTTTGGGAAAGGTGGGCTGTTATTGCTCACACATTTGAGTCTGGCAGAGCTACTGGTTCACTGTCTTTACGATGAAGAGGGAAGTGGTGGACCAGATGGTAGGAGGAAGGAAGAGGAGTAATGGAGACCTGGGTATACCAGTAAACACAGTGAAGAAGAAAATCACAAAATCACAAATGTGTGTTTCATGGATGGCTGACAAGTCTGACTGCCACAAAACAGCGGACATTTTGTCAGCTACCTCACACCATTGCCTCAAAGGCGTTATCCCCTGATGTACTTTCTCATGCTGGTGTGGTGAGCTGGCCCCGTCTTAAATTCGATGATTTCAACTCCCCTTTTCATCCTTGATGATGCCCTTGGGAGCCGTGTGTTTGAAGGCTGCGTGACAGATCATAGGAGCTACAGTTTGGGTGGCTTACAGGGCCTCTCTCAGTCCTTGAGGACGCTGCTCTCCTTATGGTCTTGGTGGGGTGTCCGTCAGGTCCCCTTGTCCCTGCCACAGGAATGGGTGGAGGACCCAGGCTGGCCAGTTAGGAACCCTCTTGCCGTGAAAGGAGTGATAGGTGAGGGGTGGGCTTATGACCCAAGCAGGACCGTTCTGAGTCTTCCCTGGATGGGTATACTGGAGGGGAGGGAGAGAGAGGGAGAGAGAGGTTTTCACTTTCTGCTTAAGGTTACTAATCTGGCAGGAGATAAGGTGAGGTGCTGCCTGTGTATATTTGATGGGAAGGAGATGCCCCCAGGGCCACATGAATGGTGGCTTCAGACCCTGTCTTTTTTTTTTTTTTTTTAAGATTTTATATATTATTTTTAGAGAGAGGGGAAGGGAGGAAGGCAGAGAGGGAGAGAGACATCAATGTATGGTTGCCTTTCACCTGCCTCCAGCTACGGACCTGGCTGGAGACCTGGCTTGCAACCTGCTTCTGTGCCCTGGCTGGGAATCGAACCAGCGACCTTTGGGTTCGCAGGCCAGCACCTATCCACTGAGCCACCAGCCAGGGCCCAGACCCTGTCTTTATAATTTTATTAAATACCTATATAAGGCTTGAATAATGACAGATGGAGATTTTATGGATTAATGACATTTTTTAACAGCTTCCTCATTTCAGACACTTAGTTTTGATACAAGCGTGCTTTTGATGTGGGTTCAAACTATCAGTCAGTTCCTTTCCAGTCCTCCTGTCAAGATGACCAATGACCTGCCTCCGGAAAGGGCCAGCTGGCGCAGACTGGCAGCCTCGGTGCCAGAAAGGGTGGGGCAGCGCCGGTGGCTGCCTCTTTCTCCCTCCAGGTATTGGATTTCCCTGGAAAATTGTCTTCTGACATCCAAAGTACCTCAGTGATTCAAACGAGAAGTGACCCTCTTAAATAACTGATGAAGTTTGATGGAAATTGGCTACTCTTCCAGGGTTTGACCATTTTTCATGCATTGTGCGATCAGGGAGAGAACTGGACAGCCATTGTTTCTGAGTGGCTGGAATGTAAATCACCCACTAAGTGCAGGACAGGCCAAGTCTGTGACAGAGCAAAATTGCAACAGAGATGGTTTACAGCTTGGGTTCACTTTGAGTGTGTGTAGGGACACAATGACCATGGATTGGGTGTTTGACTCCTGAGGGAAAGAGGTGTCCTTGGAAAGACCATGTGTTATAGGCGGGAAGACACAGGTTCTCTTTCTTTCCTTAGGCCCATCAGGAACCTTGAACTTGGCTCTGTTCCCCCAGAAGGGAATCTCTCTTCTCTTGGTTGGCTGAGTGCTCTCATGGGGACTCTTTCAGGGTACACACCAACCTATTGTCTAGAAACAATTGTCATGCATGGAAAAGGTGACTCTCATGCATGTACACACACATGCACACACACTGGGAGCATTCTTAATGAGGCAACATGGGGACGTGTCGGAGAATTTGGAAGATGTCATCAAAAGTGCCCAGTGCAGGGTCAGCTAACTTTTTCGGTGAAGAGCTAGATTCCCTCAGGGTTTGCAGGACATCCTGATCATGCTGTGACTACGCAACTCTGCTGTGACAGCACAAAAGCTGTCATACGGATGTGATAGAAATCAGTGGGGTGGCTGGGCTCCAACAAAACTTGATTTACGAAAACTGTGGCAGCTGGATTTGGCCCAGGGGCCCTAGTTTTCCAACCCCTGGTCTAACCCCATGCCTTAGATGAGGAAACACAGTCCAGGTGATCTACTCTGCTCCAGAGTGAGTAACGAGTCCAGATTTCAGACCCCTGAGGCCCCTGTTCCATTGCCATTGTCTTACACAGCACACGTTCTTGAATCCTAGAGGTGAGTCATCCAGCACCCCCATACCCCACAGAGGGCTGCACATGGGCATGGGGGTGGGGGAGTGAATTCTTTAAACAGGGTTTTCTCAACTTAGCTTTGGTGGTGCCACCTGGGTGCACGTAGCTCTGTTCCCAGGTGTGTGCCAGGTGTTGGAGGCTGGGCCACCCTGGGTCATAACATAGGTTTCAAGAGAGACCCCCAGACCAGAAGGGCAGCTCTTAGGTTCCCCCTTGCCTGTGGCTGAGAACTAGTGCTATAAACTCATTTGCTACCTGCTTATCTGGGTCAGCCTCAGAAACTGCAGTCAGTTCATTGTGAAGATAATGCTGTACATTCCTGCAGAGGGCTATTTCTGCCTCCTAACTGAATTGCCAATACTCAGGACATCAGACTGAGCCTTCCTACCCTCCCTCACCTAATGCCGCCACCCCAAACCTCACCACTCAGCTATTTACCCCTTTTAGATAGTCACACCATCTCTACCCTTTACTCCTTATTTAGCTTGGCTGCAACTTTAATTATTTTAAACTTGTGTCATGAGTCTAACTCCGGTGATTTTGAATCACCGGCTTGACTTTGCACGGAATGTTCTCCGATTCACTTCTATTCCAAAACTGAAGTTGGAACAGCAAACAGCTGTAGAAAAATACATAAATGCCCACATCCTCTTCTTTTCCCCATGTTGGAGTTTTGTCTTATGAAAAACTAAAAAAATACATTATTAATTTAAGAATTTGCAGATAAAATTACCCCTAGGATTCATTTGGCCCCTTTGATGTCTCTTTCAAGCAGACACTGAACAGGATTGAAAGGTCATTAAGCCTAATTCTGTTGCTAATTGGCTTAGGGATCGCTTGGTTGTTAAAAACACCTACACAGCCAAGCTAACGTAAGCAAAGAACGAAATGACATTTGTTAGAAGAAAACTAGGCACAGACCCCAGGTGGCCAGGTGGACATCTGCAAGGCCCCTGGCATGTCCTGCAGAGGCCTTTTGTCTCATGGCGTCTCTGCAGTGACAGTCCAGCCTAGTGCTTGGATCTGGACTCTGAGTCCCAGCCATGTGGTCTTGACCAGCGTTGTCACACTGGGCCCTGGGCAACTCCTGGGCTCTGCAGGAGTGTCATAGGGTGTCTCCACACAAGCGAGAATTTAAATTTGCCCAAACCAGTAAGAATGTAGACCCCCCCCCCCCACACACACACAGAACCCCTTTACCACTGTTCCTGGCTTTATATGGTCAGGGCTCCATGTAAGAGAAATGTTTGAGAAAAGGGATCTAATGTTGGTTTGTTTTTCTTTTTCTCCCATGGAATCAGTGCTGGGAAGAATTGGCCAAAACAACCAACAAAACAGAAAGAACTAGAACACGTGTGGGGCATGTTCATTTTTGGATGACTGTACTTTATTTGGTGGCAAATGAGCTAGTTGCCCTGTTTACCATTCAAATGGGTTTCCTTTTAGTTCCTCAGGACAGAAGGATCCATTTGTGTTTCGGTTCTTTCAATCTGGGGCAAAACAGACAAATAAAGCAGGAGTTGGGCCAACTATGGCCCTTGGGCTACATCTGATAGCTGCTTGTTCGGTCAACAAAGTTTTATTGGAACGCGGCCATGCACAGTCATGTCCAAATGGTGCATGACTACCTTCCAGCGACAACAGCTAAGTTGTGTCATTGTGACAAAGGCCATCTGGCTCACAAAACCTAAACCATTTATTACAGAGTGGGGCAGAAGTAGGTTCACAACTGTGAGCCTGCGAAACACAGAGTTTGTTCTTGTATTATTATATTATTTTCCATACAAACAACTGTAAACCTCCGTTTGCCGCACTCTGTATTTGGCCCATTGCGGCAAGTTTTGTCGAGACCTGGACCAGAGAGATAAAACAAGAACAATGTTTGCCTCACTAAGTCACAGAGAGACACCTCTGGAGATGGACCTGGAGCCGAAAGACAAAGGATGTCAGGAGTTGACAATGAGGAACTCATGCAGAGGTCCACCATCTCAAGTTCATGGTGAAGTCTGGTCATGGACTTGTTTCAAGTTCTTGTACCCCAGGGTCCGCCCAGGCTCTGTGCAAGATGCAATGTTTCCCGGTACCAGCTACCGTTCAGTGAGTGTGACGGGAAGTAAGTGAGCTCCAGGGGAGTGTGAATCAGGACCAGGATCTGGGCTGCGTGACGGTGACAATGCAGACTAGGGACTGCACAGTGTCCTCTCCATGCAGCTGGACCTTTGGCATGGCTCTAGGTTAAAATCTGATAGAAAGAAAAGAGAAAGTGTGCACTTGACAAGGAGAATATGGCTCTGCGGTGGCAACTGGCGTGATACAGACACGCATTTTGATGGTTTTATTTCCAGTGTAGGAGAGGTGGGTTGGTTTCCATGGCGAACTGGAGCTATTGCTGTTCTGAGGGGGTCCTTTGGAGATGCTGTCGGAACAAGTAGAGCAACGGAGGGAAAGTGTCTCACTTGTCACCTGTTCCTTCTGACACCTGGTTAGTACCTCTGTCTCTTCTTCCCCGAGGGGAAGCGCCCTTATCCAACTTACATCTGCGCCCTCATTTCAATCTGACACGTCTCCCATTTTATGCACCATGTCTTCAAATGTCCGCTTATCATATGGTTTACCTTTTTAACTGGGTTCTGGCTTATCTTTTATGTTAATATTTGGATAAGTTAGTTCTTATGTCCGTAATAATATCTATGATAATAATTAGTTAAAACCCGGTATTTGTCATTTATTGAACCCCTCTTGTGAGCCAGGCGTTTCAAACCATCTTGTGTCACCCTCCTATCAGCCATTGGGAAGAGGTGACAACTGTAGTTCCTGTTTCACAAGTGGGAACTGGACAGTGTGTAACTTAAACAGAGCGATTCATTCATTTATTCACTCAACAAATATATATCGGCCGTCACCCTGTGCCTAGTCGTGAAGTGTGAACCGTGCACTTGAGTAGCACCCACAGATGATAAACACAGAGCAAACGCAGAATTTCTAAGTGGGAGGCATGATCAGCGGGAAGGGCAGGGTGGGGAGCTGTGAAGAATGGTACCTGTCATCACTGGCACGTGGCTGCAGGGCCCCCCTCTTTGTCCAAAGTCAAGGCTGTCTCGAGCTCTGTCTTCTTGACCACTATGCTTTCCTGTCGTTCCTGTTCAGCGGGACAGCACAGCCCAGAGCTGGATGGGACCTTGCGATCCCCTGGTCCTGCCAAATGTGTTTTACAAGATGACTTTTTCCACTATCTTTCTTCATCTCAGTCTTCTTCAGGTATCAAGACCCTGAAGCTTTTCCTACTATTTTTTCTTTCTCATTCAAAAAAAGTGAGCAAGTGTCTCTCTCCCTCCCTCCCTTCTTTTCTGTTTATATTGTTTCTGCCAGAGAATGTAATATACTTAATTCAATTTAGCAACTACTTATTAAAGATGCCTGGGTTGCACTGGTCAGTGCGGCTTGGTTGGTTGGAGCATCATCCAGTGCGCTGAAAGGTCACAGGTTCGATTCCCAGTCAGGGCTCATACCTACCTAGGTTGTGGGTTCAATCCCTGATTAGGGCAATTATAAGTGGCAACCGATTGATGTTTCTCTCTCTCAATGATGTTCCTCTCTCTCTCTCAAATCAATAAATAAATCCTCAGATGAGGATTAAAAAAAGAAAAGATGCCTGGGGTTTGGCAGTGTGCTCTCCATACATGTTTATTGAACACAGTAACATGGTGGGCTTAAAACACACTTAAGCGGACGGGCTCCCTGTTCTCGGGGAGCTGACCCCTGGCCGAGCAGACCCGCAGAGAAGCAGCCCCTCTCAGCCCACAGGGGGAAGTGGGCCCTGATGGGGTGGGGAGGGCTCCCCGAGGGGCTCTCCCCAGGTTCTACCCTGCGCCATTCTAAGCGATTGGGTCTGTTGACTTACCTTACAGCCTGGACTCGTAGTTTGTCCCTGAATTGTAACTAATGAGCTTTTGACGAAGAAGAAGAGCACATCTTTTTTCAAAGTGCGGCTAAGCCCCCGCGGGTCCATGATGGATTTAATAGCACTATTCCCAGCGGCACACATTTGTCAGGATGGCGTTGCTGGCAGGAGCCAGCCGAGAAGGGGTGGAGGGCCGAGGGAGTGAGCGCCCGGGCAATGCGCTCAGCCCTGCGCCGTGCTCTTGGTTACACAACCAGGGTCACCCGCAGGGGAGTGTAATTTATGATCTCCTCCAGAGAGAGCTCCCTCTATCATCCCGGTGTGTGTTCTCTTAAGCTCCACGCACTCCCTGTCATTCTCCCAGCAGGCTGTGCTCTCTTACAACCTCGGGCTCATTTTCCGGGGCTGCTGGGACAGAGCGCCATGAAGTGGGGGCCTTAAACCCACAGAAATCCACTCTCACGGGGCTCTGGAGTCCTGGCTCTGCAATGAGTGTTGGCAGGCCCACACTTCTCTGCAGATTCTAGGGGAGAAGTCTTCCTCGCTCTTCCAGCATCTGATGGCTGCTGGCGACTCTTGGCCCGGTAGCCTGACAGCTTGTCCATGCCAGCCTCCTCCCTGTGTGTCTCTGTGTCTTCACAACTCTCCCTCCTTAGGAGAATATCAGCCATTGAATTTAGGGCTCGTCCTAATCCAAGAGGACCTCATCTGACCCTCTTTGCATCAGCAAAGACGCTATTTCCACATAAGATTATATTCATAGGTATTGTGGCACTTGGACATATGTTTTTGGACAGAATATTTTTCAATTTTAATTTTTTTTCAAGTATAGTTGACATTCAATATTATATTAGCATCAGGTGTACGGCAGAGTGGTTAGACATTTAGCTAACTTACAAAAGGATCCCCTTGATGTTTCCAGTACCCTCCTGGGACTACACAGAGCTATGACAATAATATCGACTGTATTCCCTATGCTGTCCTTTACATTCTTGTGACAGTTCTGTAACTGCCAGTTTGTACCCCTCAATTCCTTCATCTTGTTCATGCACCCTGACCCGACTTTTTTTTTTTTTTACTATTGAGGAAACTGAAGCCCAGGTGACTTGTTTAAAGTCCCAGGTAGTGACTGACAGAAGGGGTCAGTCACTTAACCAAAGCGCACCGCCCTACCCTGCCTGGCTCGGGCACTTGACCAGCATTAGGTTTGTGTTGACGTCTTAGTCTCTGATTTCCTTCTCATAATCCACCAGGACATTCTCTGGAGAAACAGAATCACTATGACCCAACTCCTACTTGATTCTGAATAAGAGTCACGGTGGCCTCCTTGCCAGTGACACTCCTTTGCTTCTAGCCTTTACCGATGTGTTGGCCAGGGTAAACGAAGCCCTGGATTGGCCTTTGGGTCACATTTATTACCTGTGTGGCCTTGTCCTGGAAAACATTCTAAAAGGGGTGTTTTCTAACTGTTGTGTCCAGAGAAGGTGTCAGGTAAAAGATTTCCATCAAAAAGTCCTCGGATGATCTTCCAACAATTGGTGTTCAGATATGAACTGTCTGCTTAGATTCATAAATATTTACAAGGTTGACATTTGGTTTCTTTTTATGAAAGGAGGGAAAAAACACGTTAGCTGCCATTTAAGTTTTTGAAGACAAATGTGTTCGTGGTGGCTCTTTGCACTGAGGGTCACATCGGTAACTTATAGGAATCTTCCACTTTGAGGCAGACCCACAGCCATCAGCATCTTGGAAAATGTGCCAATCTATCTTAGTCATTCTTGTAGATACTGCAGCACTTGTACTCTAGTGACTAAAACTACTTATTGGACCCCTTCTATGGGCCAGACTCCGTGCTGTGCTCTGGCGACAGAAATGAGTGAGACACATTCCCAAGCTCAGCATCCAGCATCATGTGTCCTGTGCAAGTCCTTATTAAAGTCAATAAAGGAGTAAAAGTCAGTGTCCTCCAGTCATAACTTTACCAGCTGCATATAGTTTAGATGAGTTGGATAGCTGGGTTTTCATTATTGTTTCATTATTGAGGTCTTATTACGTACCAAGCACTTTCTAACCTTATTTTACCCATCCGCTCAGTGACTCTAGAAAGAAGGTGCTACTGGTTACATTTCATGTTTCAGGTCGCAACCAGAGGCGTAGGGTGTTTACATAACTGGGCCAAAGTCACAGA
Organism: Noctilio leporinus; assembly: GCA_004026585.1. Taxonomy (NCBI): domain Eukaryota; kingdom Metazoa; phylum Chordata; class Mammalia; order Chiroptera; family Noctilionidae; genus Noctilio; species Noctilio leporinus. Next base: position 277,452 of record PVIW01000812.1, read on the forward strand.
GCTCGGAAGTGGCGGAAGTGAACTGAAGGCCAGGTGGTCTGATTGTGAGTCTCATTACTAGCTGCCTCCCACTTAGTCCGCTGTATCCTCCATCCACCCTCAACAGCAACTCCTGTGGCGATTTGACCAAGCACTTGCAAGCCCAGTGTACTCTCTTCTCTCCTCCGTGTTGTGGTTAGATGCTCAGTTGCTCAGGAGGCCAGAGGTGGACAGGAGAGCAGCAGATGCCCACAAAGCCCAGCCAAGATGGTGTAGGATTATGGCTCAAGATGGACCAAGCTGTGTCTTGGCTGGTATCTTGGAACTAGAAGAGAGTGAGAGCAAAAGGGAGAGTAGGGGGAGGATAATACACTCCCTGCTTGATGCCTCAACTGTAAGATTTCATGTTTCCAAACTGCTGGCCACCATATTCAGAGGTATGGATCCTGGATAAATGAAATCAATCTTCAATGCGAAGCTTAGACGAGACCCTGGGAAAGAGGGATTCTTGGAACGGTCTTTTCTCAAAGGGAGGCATCTTCCCAATTAAGGGCCCTGTTGGTCTGAGCTCATTTGGGTTGGAATTCTCTAGCAACCTCTGAAAAGTACACAGAACAATGCCTTCCTGGAGGTATCCTCATCCTAATCCCACATCTTGCATCACATTGCCAAGGGGAATTAAGGAAACAGATGGAATCAAAGTTGCTAATCAGATGACATGAAGGTAGGTAGATTATTCTGGATTATGTGTAAACCCCCAAATATCCCAAGGTCCCTGCGAGTGGAAGGGAAGGCAGCAAAGGAGATCAGAGTGATGAGACAGGAAGAAGATTAACCTTGCTGGTGCTGACCGTGAAGTTGAGGGAAGGGGCCGTGAGAAATGCAGATGGCTTCTACGAGCTGAGGAGGGCAAGGAAGCCGATTCTTCCCCAGAGCCTCCAAAAGAAGCGCAGCTCTGCACTCCTGGAAGTTAGCCCTGGAAGACTGTGTTGAGTTCTGGTATACAGAACTGTAAGACAGTAGGGTAGCACTATTTTAAGCCACGAAGCTCATCACAGCAGCACACTCTCAACCTTGCAATCACCAAGAGGATCTCTACCCTCTCTCTCTCAAAATTTAACTTTCCTTCTCTCAACATTTGTCTCCGTTTTTGCCCTGTGGACTTGGCAAATTTCTTAACTACTCCTTACATGTTCCTGTCTCTGCCTCCAACGTACACGTTTCGTTTTCCTCCTAATTACGCAAACCTTCTAGCAGTGCTGCCATCACACAGAGAGGTACCCAGTAGAGTAGCAGTAGTATTGGTTTTGTTTTGTTATTTTTATTAAACTTATTGGGGATGACATTGGTTAAAAAAAAATGATATAGGTTTCAGGTGTACAATTCTATAATACATCATCTGTGTATTGTATTGTGTGCTTACTACCCAAAGTCAAGTCTCCTTCTAGAATCATTTATCCCTGTCTTCACCCTCTTCCACCTCCCCGCCACGTCCCCTTCCCTCTGAAAACCACCATACCACTGTCTGTGTCTATGAGTTGGTGGTAGTGTTTTGTTGTTTTGTTTTGTTTTTGCTTAATCCCTTCACCTTTTTCAGCCATCCCTCCAACTCCCCTCCCATTTGACAGCTGCCAGTCTGTTCTCTGTATCTCTGAGTCTGTTTGTTTCTATTTTGTTTGTAAGTTTATTTTGTTCATCAGATTTCACATATGACTGCAACCATACTGTAGTTGTCTTTCTCTGACTGGTTTATTCCACTCAGTGTAACTTTTATTAGCATCTCAGCAAAGGGATGGCTTACCTCTGTAGAACCCAGAAGAGTGCTTCTCTCATTAGCAGTTCCTTATGAGACATTTGTGGAATGGAACTGGCAGGATGTTTACAAAGAGCATAAAGCCAAATCCTTATAACTCTGGCAAGTTTTAATGAAGGAAAACTCTGTGTTAAATAAAACCAATCAATTCCCATACCCTTTTTAGTTAAAAATAACAGAACAGCCTTAGTATCTGTGCCTTACATCTTCTGTTTATTTCTTTCTGAGACCTCAAATGTTTACTTTTATCCTTCTCTGGCTTTTCATCTTCAAATACAAAATATGTTGGTTTCAGGGCTATGATGTTTCAATGACAATGTGAAAACCATCTTTGTTCCTTATAAGGTGAAAAGAACCCATCAGCACATACAAATCGTTTAATTGAGAACAGCACCTAACTGATGTTCAGCTGATTAAGTTGTATGTCTTAAGACCTTCATATTGATTTTAATTTTATTTTCTTCAGTATTTTAAATGAATGACATAACCCATCACTCAAGAGATTTCGTAGCCATTCCTTCTTTAGAGTTTTTTGTTTGTTTGTTTCCTGCCATCTGTCTATTTTGTCATTAGTATGGGACTGTCATGTTAAAAGCTTGTGAGAACTCAATATAAGTTAAATGCTGTAAATAGCAAGTAAAGTTTTATGGTGAAATGGGCATTTGGTATAAAAAAAATTTAATTCTGAGCCTTGCGTGAGCATACTATAGATGGGATTAGATTAATTTGCCTGGGTCTTTCAATTAAGGGACAGGTGACATTAGAAGACACGGGGAAGTTTGCAGCCAGGCTTGGGAGTTGGAGCCCACACCTTGTGATCTTATGCAAATTACTTGACTCCCCAGCTTTTTAGAAAAATTGTGGGGTGCTTCAAATATACAGAATAATCAAGCAGACTCAACATCCAGCTTTAACAAATTTTAATATTTTGCCATATGTGCTATGAACCTTTTTTTAAAGAAATGAACCATTGCAAATCTGTCTAAAACCATGTCTTCCCTTTCCATCCCATTTCTCTTCTTCTCTTGAGAGGGCGAACTTATAAAGTTGGTGCTTTAAAAAAAGACTCTTCCGTGTTTTTCAACTTTGCATGCATTGTACTCCACTGTGTGTATAATTTTCCACCATTCTTTCATGTAACATTTGGTTTTTGAGGGCTTATCCATGTTGATGAAGCTCTTATTCACATACTTGAAATGTGTTGTCGTTTGTGTTATGTAACTCTGTGGAAGTTTGTCCATTCTCCTATTAATGGATTTTTCCCACTTTTGTAGTCAGCGCTACAGTGAACATGCTTGTATGTGACGCGGAGGGAGAGGCCTGCTAGGTAAGAAACACAGATATGAACTGTTAGGACCGAGCCCACATGCATCTTGAACCTTCCCCAGCCTTTTCATGTTGCTCTTTAAAGCGATGGGTACAACAGCAGCGCATCGAGTCCTGTTTCTCCCTGCGCTCGGTGTCATTGGTCCCCAAGCCTGCCCCTCAGCCTGGACATTTCCTAGAAGCACTCTCGGAACTCAGAAGTAGTTTTCATTCCTGGCTGCGGAGTATTAGAGTGAAATAAAATCGAGGAAAGGCCATTGGGCCAAGCCTGGGGAGAGCAGGGCTGAGCTCTTGCCCGAGGTCCCGTCCTGCCAGCGTGGGGCAGGACATGCTATTCCTTCGGACCAACTGCAGCGACACATGCAACCGGCGTTCTGCCCTGCGATAGCTTGTTTGAGCCTAAGGGTCTGGAGATTTTAGCAGGTTCCAGTCACACAGACACAGATGGCCTTGCAACTTGCCCTAGTTTCTGAAACTCCGGGCCCGTGGAAGGACAGCAGCTGCCCACCCTAAATGACAGTGTCTGCATACACCGGCCAGACAGGGTGTCAGGCAGGTGAGCACGTATCAAAGGCCCTTGTCCATTTGCAGCACTGGGTGGAGTCCAGTGGCTCCGTGCTGAGGCACCGACCCTGGCTACCCACACCAGCAGGCCTTCTGAGGGTCTGAGCCGTCAGAATCGCTGCGTTCATTTTTCTACCCGCCGGCCCACTTGGTATTTTCATTTCAGCTCTTAGCCAATTTGAAGTGTGGCGGAGAATCTCATTAGTATTTGAACGTGCGTTTTCTTGATGACAGGTGAGACAGAGGTGAAGGGACTGCTCTTACACATGGTACCCCCGCTTAAATCAGGACTTCTGTTTTCTCCGCATTGCAATTCTTCCACATTTTGAACACGAATTCTTGGTTGAATATGCATTGTGAGTGATTATCTTTGCCCCACCTGTAAGTTGGCCTTCCTGGATGTTCCCAGTTTTATAAAAGTTATTTTCTGTGAACTAGTGTGGAATGTTGTCAACTGATTTTTCTTCATTCATTGGTGGATTTGTTTCTTGTGCCTGTGGTGATAAACTGCCACCAATTGGGTGACTCATAGCAAGGGATATGTATCCCCCCAGTGCTGGAGGCCGGAGTCTGAAAGGAAGGTGTCAGAAGGATGGTTCCTTCTGGAAGCTCTGAGGAAACCCCTCCTGGCCTGTCCCCCCACCCCTGGCACCTGCCCATGATCCTCATTCTCGGGCTAGTGGCTGCAACACTCCAATCACAGAATTTATCTCCACATCGCTTGCTCCTCTGTTGCATCCTCTTCATGTGTCTCTAATAAGGACACTTGTTATTGAATTTGGGGCCCACCTGGATCACCCGGGATGATTTTCTTACCTTAAAATCTTCAAGTATATTTGAAACAACACTTCTTCCAAGTAAAGTGACGTTCACAGGCTTGGGATGAGGACACGGACCTATCTTTTGGGGGCCACCTTGCAGTCCACTACAATCGAGATAATCCTGTCATTTTTCCTTTAATCTATCAATGTAGTAGACTATATTTACATATTTATAGAGATTCTATTGTTGCACCATCCTTGCACTTACATGATAAACCCTTGTTGGTCTTAATGTTTTAATAGTGTGTGTGTATGTTCGAGCCAAATTCAATTTCCTTATATTTTATTCAGCATTTTTGCATTTGTGTTCATACATGAGACTACATTATGATTTCTTTTCTTGTCTAGTTTTGATTCCGAGGTCTTATAAGATTATCGAAGGAGCCTTCTCTCCTTTTCCACTCCCTGGAGCAGTTTGTGTCAGGCAAGGGAACTTGTCTGTTGAACCACCTGACCTTGCTGGGACCTGGCTTCCTCCCAGGCCAAGCGAGGATGCTGCTGGTACCATCCTCGGAGAAGTCTGAGAAGATTTAATGACGTAAGGCTTGTGGTGAAGGGCTGGGCATGCTGCGGGTTCAGGAGCCTTGGCCCTTGGTGCCGAAGGCAACCCCTGCTTTAGAGAACACCTGACCTTCCCACTGTCAATGCCTCCTGGAACTGTCCTCTCTTGGGATTTCTCTGGTGTGAGCTCAAGTTCAAAGTGAGAAGCAACAGGTATAGAGGAAAGGACACTGGCCTGGGAGACAGAAAACTTGGCATGGTTGATCACTGCCTGGGTAGTTTTGATCAAAATGCTTACCCCCCACTTTTTTTAAAAACAGTTTTCTGTTTTGAGCATTTTTGTCTGTACTTCTCCCTGTACAGGGCCAAAATGAGTATTAAAAAATGTTCCAGAGGAATGAAAAGAAATAGGACTGTCAGAGGGGTCATCCCTTATAACCGTTGTGAAGGATTCAGAAAAAGTGGTGCTCTCAGTCGCAGCAGCCTTTCTTATTTAACTTCTGCACGATAGCAACATGGAAAATAAACACGAAAGGAGTGGCTTCGGGATGGTGCCTGCCACTGCCAAGCCATTTAATCACAGACTGCCAGGATGCCCCAGAGCCCATCAGTGTTGCTTCTGGAAGGAACCAGAACATTCCAGGAGCCAGCACATTTTCACTGCTGTTTGTTTAAAACGGCCCCTCATGTTTAACTAACCTAGTTTCTGGAACCCTCTCTGTGGCCTTGTAGAGAGACCCACGGAGAATTTCTCTGAGATGAGTGTTAAGATATCTGCTCTCATTGGAGTTGGTTTCATAAGGGTTTGCTGGATAGCTCTTAGGTGCTGGTGGTTGTAGACTGTGTCTGATTTGGTTCTGTGTTCCTATTTGATTGGGAAAGTTTTCTGAATGTATGTTAAAATCACCCCCTGCCCCCGCCCCAGTACAGCCTTCTCAAGGCTTCCTAAGACAGATTTCTCTCCTTAGGTAGCAGCAAGTATGAAAAGTTAGTGCCACCTGCCACCGCATCCTAAAATAAAGAGGGCATCAGTGTTCACCAATCTAATTTGTGATTCAGACACATATATTCTGACCTCCGGACTCAATGTACATTTCTGGGCTGGACACAGGGGATCCAAAGACAGGTTCTGTTCTAGCCAAGTCACAGTCCAATGAAGGAGAACAATACATCAACAAACATGTATGACTCAGTGTGATATGGGCTGTCATGTGTGGACATTGGAAAAGTTTCAACCATAAGGATGCAACTTCTGAGCTGAGGGTTTATGGGCAGATGGAGGGTGAGGAAAAGAAGTTGGGGGTGCATCATAGGCCATGGGGGCAGCAATCATAAGGGCCCAGGGCCCTGGAAGAGAAAAGTTAAAAGAACTCATCTATTGCAATGACAATTGTATGACACCTAAGCATGCCTGTCAGTCTCTTTATCTTAAATGATTCATTATATTCTTAGAAGTCTGATGTTTTGTAGACTTAGCTGAATCTGAGTCAACATGCCTTGGATTTGCCTTGCGACTCATCCCAAGGCATGGATGCTCTGAAACCAATGTCCAATCAGAAAACCTGGAAAACTGGGGGTGTTCTCTCACTCCACACTGATTGCCAGGATGTTCAAAGCATAAATCCATACACCTAAAGCTGTGTAGCTAGAAATCCAGAGACTCGGATTTACTGGTATGGATTCTCCCAGGAAAAAGGAATGGAAGTGTCAGCTAAGGCAGCTGTGGGTGGTGGAGAGCCCCCCACCCCACCCCCACACACACTCTCAGCCTGGTGCCTTTCAGAGAACAGAAGTGGCTGAGTTTGACAATGTCCAGTCTGCCTCTCTGAGAAATGTGACAAGATGTCACGTGAAATGTTGGCCTGGCCCTTCCTCTTATGGGCACTCAAGTATTGCAGAGAGGAGGTGATACCATCCAAATTTCTTTTGGATTATAAAGAACATTAAAGTTCAGGGATTCTATGCGTGAATTGTAAAAAGCAGTAACAAAACTCTACATCCGGGGTATGGTATAGTAGGAAAGTGCTGGATTTTGCAGTTGAAACCAGGGTTAGCATCTTGGCGCTCCCTCAAGGACCTTGACCACATCACTTTTCTGAGCGCATGTTGTCTGAGTTACAAGCGATGGGTTTGCTGTGTGAAAAGGCCCCACATAGCCACTCCAAAATTATTACTGAAATCAGGACCTGGAGGCTATCATTCAGGCAGACATGCAAGAATGTTTTGTAAATAAAGAAGGAAGCTAAATCTCAAAAAATATTAGTCAACATGATGCAGTGCAAGGATTGCAGAAAGAGATGACAGTGACCGGAGAACACCATTTTATTTTTCCTGATGTTATTGATGATGCTGGTATTCATTACTCCAGCACCGATTCACTTGGGATTGAAAAGAAATGCCATATGCCTGGCTGCAGGAACAGGGTCATAATTCATGACTATTAAAATAAAACCATTAGGATGACATATTGCCAACATACGGAACAAAATCACAAAGCTCCGGAAAAATAAGTCATCCATGAGCAAGCTTCTGTTGGTTGGCATTCTTGAGTAATTATGGCATGGTGGCTCATTTTTTATTCCAAAGCCAACACCGGATGTTGGAGGAAGAAAACAAGAAGGGGAAAGGTTATGTTTAGGGAGAAAACACAGGGTGCGCTATGTCCTTCACTCATCTGCTACTGATAATCTCTTTGTCCTCCCTTTTGGCTACCCAGTATCCAAACTCCTTTTCATGTTGGGGGAACCCCCGACCTTTGGTGGCTTGTGAGGTGGACACTGGGAGAGGATGACAGAGCCACCTCCTCCCTGATGACAGAGAATCATCTCTGGTTTCATCGGCTTCCCCAGGGCATAGGATGAAGACTAACCAGGTCATGACTAAACAGGATTTGGGAACTATTTTGGGGGGTGCTCAGGGTGGGCAAGACACCTACACTTATACGGGCGTGTGAAGCGCACATTGGATTCAGACGATGAAGTGCGTTGGTTTTTAGTGTCGTTTCGCAAGGCCCTGAGAGACAGGATTTGGACGTAAAATGAGGTAGATCATGCAAATGAAAGTGCTGTACAAACGGTAAAGAACTAGAAAAATGTTGGCTCTTTGCAAACGTCTACCTTCCAGGATTGTTTACAGACGAAATGAGACAATATGTGTATCTTTGAAGTTGCTTTGTAGGTGAGGCTGAGCGCCAGCAAACGTGCGATAATGAACTGAAGCTTCGTTCACTTGTAGGCGGGGAGCCGATGGGTGCTGCTGTTTGGAAGAGCCAGTCGTCAGCCTTGAGGGAAGCGGAATCACGTGTCTTCCCAGACACAGCAATTCCTCCTCAGGTGGAATTTGCAGCTACACAAAGGGACTCCTGCACGGACGAACGTTTGTTACAGCATTATTCGCAATAACAAAGGGCTGGAAATGAGCTAAACCGATGGCCGAGGTCCATGTGTAAAACAGAGTATCGTACAGTTAAAAATGATCATCTACCTACTGACAAAAAAAAAAAAGACAAGATTGAGACCGTCGCATGGGTACCAAACATAAAACTATTGCCAACTTCATTGGTGATCCAGAAAATTCGAATTAAAGAGCTATTTTAAAGCAATAAGATCAGCGCAAGTTTAACACTGACATATCAGTTCTTGGAGGTTGGACTCACTGGGACACATGTGTTCTGTGGGGAGTGCCAACTGCCGCAGTCACTTTGCACGACACTTGGCATTGCCCTGGGAGCTGAAGTGTGTGCTCCTGCCGGAACACAGCGCTGCTCCTGCCTGTGGCGTAAGAGCGTTCACACCAGCTTTGTGACTAAAACAGGGGATGTGCCCTGGGAAGCTGTTAGAGCTCATAAGACAGTTCATTCAATAAAGGGCCAGATACAAACTAAACCGGTGAATATCAAAGGCTTCCCTAGATGCTGGTAATATATTATTTAGGAAGCCCGGCAGGGAAAAAAAAATCACATTCATAGCTGCCACTTTTGCTGAGGGTGCTGGGTTCCCTCGTCTAGGCCCAGTTCTCTCTCCTGCGTTTGTCCTCAGCCCCTAATTCTGGGCGGGGTCCGCTCCCAAGGGCTCCAGGAGGGCAAATGCCGCAGCAACTCCTCCATGTCCTTGACGTATTTTTCTACAAGATCTGCAGTTCTGCCTCCAATACCGAAACTGGCAACTTTCTCTCTCCTAGTGCCGTTTTCGCCCCTGAGAATCACATTTCCGACTGCATTGCCAATTCATAAGACTCGTTTCTGTATCACTAAAAAGTCCATTTGGCTGTGTTTTTCAGGAAATGGGGCCGCCTCCTCAAGTGGACTATGGACGTCTTTTCCTCCCGCCAAACAGAAATGGCTTATTCAGAGCTTTCAAATGACAGATCTCTTCTGCTTTTGCTTTTTTAGCTTAACTGTTTCTAAAAAGCTTAAATGTTCCTCTATGCTAATAGAAACTCCAAAGTCATGGCTCTGGCAGGGGTAGGGGTTGACCAGAGAGGAGCAAGGAAGGACTTGGGGTGGAGGGGGATGAGTTCTACATCTTGTTCTGGGTGGTAATTTCACAGGTGTATATAATTGCCAAAAATCACTGAATAGAATACTTAGGATCCAGCCCTGGCTGGTGGCACAATGGGTAAGGCACTGGACAGCAAACCCAAATGTCGCTGGTTCAATTCCCAGCCAGGGCACATAACCAGGTTGTAAGCCAGGTCTCCAGCCAGGTCTGTAGCTGGAGGCAGGTGAAAGGCAACATACATGGGTGTCTTTCTCCTCCTCTGCCTCTCTCCCTCACCCTCTCTCTAAAAATAATAAATCTTAAAAAAAAAAAAGGAAAAAAGAATACTTAGGCTCTATACCTTTTATTATAAGGACGAGAGCTTACAAAATAGCTGACTTAGGCTCCGTGTTTCAGCCTGGACCCGCGGACATGGGCCTCTTTACAGGCTTTGGTGGGGTGTACAAGTGTCAGATGAGCTGGTTTCAGGTCCCCACTGTCCCGGACCCTGCTGGCCACCCATTCACCTGGAAGCTTGTATGGGCCACGTTCTAGTGACACAGGCCTGGAGCCATCAGCCCCCTCTACCAGGCAGGGCTCAGAAACACAGCCTTGGCTAAGTCAGAGGGCTGAGTTGCCTGCAGGAAAGAGCAAATTGATTTGCTTTAAATTGCCAAAAGTCGTGGATACCTCGGCAGGGGTCCCTACCGTTCCTTTGAGGTGGGATTTGAAGTTTACCAACAAACACCTGGAGGCCCTGCTACAGGATGAGAGGCGGGTTCTTCCCAGTAGATTCCTGTTAGGATGCAGAACAGGGAGGTGGCAAAGAGCAAGAAGAAGCCACAGAGATTACATTCAGGGAGACAGGCCAGGGGGTCTACATGAAAACTAAGAAGGAACAGTTTTGCCACTCAATGGACCCAAATCAGCAACAAGGCCTAAGTATAGAAAGAAAACTGAGATTACGCCACCCTCAGCCCACCCCCGGGGGGACTGAGATGGGACTTGGGAAGAGGAAAAGGTTCTGAAGTAACATTGGAGTCTGTGCACACCCAGAAACCTTCTATTAGGGGTCTCTGAGTTACGTATTATTATACCACAAACGACCCCCAAACTCAATGCTTAAATAATTCAAATATTATATTGTAGTTTCCATGGGTCAGGGATGACTAAGCAGTTTAGCTGGATGGTTTCCAGCTCAGGGTTTCCCAGGGGTCAAGACATCAGCCGGGCTGGAGACCTCTGAAGGCCCAATGGGGGCTGGAAGGTTCCCAGCCCGCACCCGCAGGTGGTGGGCAGCGCCTCACCCAAGGACCTCTCCCCTGGGTGCTCGAGCAGCTACAGCAGGAGGGCTGGCTTCCCCCAGAGCAAGTGACCTGGGAGAGAGCATTGAGGAGAAAGCCACAATGTCCTTTATGACAGGGCCTTGAAAGTCACACGCCATGGCTTCCAGAACATTCTGCGTGTTAGAGGTGAGTCTCTCAGGTCAGCACACCCTCAGGAGATGAAGAGGCAGCTTTCAGTTATGAAAGGAGGTGCACCCCAGACGTGGTGGTCACATTTGGAAACAAGTACAGGGCCCCCCTGCCTCCTCCGCCCCCCGAAAGGGAGGCCTATGGGAGAGGAAGAGCTTGATCTGTGGTTCAGAGACGTGAACTCCTGAGTTAATTCACCCTTAGGCATTACACTTGTTCCTATATGAGTCAACAAACCCCCTCATTTAAAAGGATGAGCTAGGTGCTCTGTCCCCACACCTGGGAAATGTTCTAACTGCTACAGAATGCAGCCTGTGAGGGCTCATGAAGTGGCCAGGTAGGATGACACTTAGGGGCAGTGACCCCATCCCCAGCGGAGGGGCTAGATCATGATTAGCCTAAAGCCAGTCATGGTAGTTCAGTACCCCTCGCTGACTGGTCAGCCGACCTCAGAGGTCTCCAGCTTGAGTGACAGATTCAGCTCCAGCCCAGGGCCTCTGATTCATGAGGTCCAGGGAGGGCCAAGAAGCTGCATTTCCAGCAAGTTCCCAGGAGGGGCTCATGCTGCTGGTCCGAGACACCTGTTGTGTGGGCCTGATGAAATGGTAGCAGGGGCGGCCTCTTAGGGAGCTCCTGGGGAAGCCTTTCTGGACTTTAAATGAAAGACCAGGCAGGACTTTGTTTGGTTTTTGCCTCTGGCTGGTTGTGTATGAAGATGGGCAGTTGGGACCCAGCCCGTGTCAGCAAAGGGAGTGGCCGTGGGGCTCCGTGGGTAGAGCAGGAGGGTGGTGCCTGGTGGGCCTGTGAAGAGGCTTCTGAATTCACAGCCCTGAAGCTTTGGACCCCCGCACTTGCACTGTGAGAGACAGCAAGTTTCCTGACTGACCGAGTCATCAGGAATTAGGTTTTCTGTCTCCCAGCTGGAGAAAGGAAACATCTCCCAAGCTCGTGCCCATCCAAAATTTTAAGTCCGTGCAGCAGGTCGATACCTCGTCTTTCAGGGAGGTACCAGCCCCGCACTCCGGCCTGCAGCTTCTCCACGCTGGGTACAGCACTGAAGCAATCCCCGCTGTGCGACAGGTGAAAAACGGCCTCTCTCGGCGGTTTTGCATTTCCACGATCGCTAGTGAGATCGATGAATTTTTAATACACACTCTGGAGAGGCAGATGCAGTGCAGACGCCGGGCTGGGCTGGAAACGCAGTGGCTCGTGGTAATCACCACACTGCTGCTCACTGGGGACCGTGTTAACTCAGAGGTGGCCGGGAAGGCCGTTGCACTTGGCAACGGGTGTGTCCGGGCAGAGGCTCCGCATGCGTCCTGAGCCTTCTCGCCCCGCTTTGGGCCTTTTTAGCTCGAGAAATGGGCTTCTGTGGCCGGCATGTCTCTTTTCACCGAAGTGGCCAAGGGTGTACAGGGCCCTGACGACCGCCTCCTTTCCGGCAGCATGTTAAAAACGTATCCTAAAAGCAAAGGGCAATGCTCAGACTTCGCCGCTTCAGAAAGCAAAAGGCAGCGGAGGACTGAGGCCAGAGCCGTGTCTGGTTGGTGGTCACTCCTCAAAGCGGGCTATTGGTGTCCATTTTACATGTTGGAAGGAGCGTGCTTTAGAAATAACATTTCTTACCTGGATGGGTGGGGGCCTGGAAGTCTAGTTCCCTCCAGCTCCCTGAAGCTTTTTGCTCCAAGTCCGCTTCTATGGCATCTGCCCCGCCCCGTCCCCATTTATGTGTGTGGTTGGTGAATAAAAAATTGTCTAAGAAATGTGGTTCTTCATAAGCAAGGCCAAGATGTCACAAAATGTCAGGTCGAATAAGCCACAGTCAGGGCATGAATTGTTTTCTTTTTTTTTTTTTAAATTTTATTGTTGTTGTATTACATCCATCCCCTTTTTGCTCCCCTCTGTCCCCCTCTGTTTTCTTTACTAATGTCACGCACACGTGAGCGCACACACACGCACATGCCTACACACATGTTCACACACACACACTGCCTGGCTGGTACTCAGTGCACAATACCGTACAGTGAGTGAGGGACTGAAAGTATAGGCACTTAACTCTGGGCATCACTATTCTCTCTACAGTGTGAAGAAATCTCTGTTATTGACATGATTGGATCGAAGTTCCTGGCCGGTCAAATATGTTATTGAGATTTTTCCTGATGATAGTGGAATACGGGGGCCCTGGTCTGGCCCAAAGCATGGCAGTGGAGTGGTTTGCAGTGACTGGGGAGGATGGGTGGTTGGTGGGCTGTTTTAACAAGGCTCACAGGATGACATTCACCGCTTTGACCACGATGCAGCGCCAGGGTGTCAGTTGTATGAACCCCAAGTCCCTGATGGGTTGGAAATTCCGGAGTGATTCTGTCGGGGTGACTCACACTGACCAGACACACACAGGCTGGCTTATAAAAGCAGAGTCCCCATTAAGTGACACTGAGTAGTTATTGTGAAGGGGAATCAAGCAATGGAATTGTGCGGCCAGAAGGTTCTCTCTTCAGGTAAAAGCCCCCCATGGGAAGCCAAACTATCATCAGAAAAGTTGTTGGTCAAGTCACAAGTTCAAGAAGAATTTGTCAGGCAGAGGCAAAGACACCTGAAAAGCATAGCGCCTTGAGAGCGCATCTTCTGTTTGAAAAGCTACATGTGTTCCAGTATTATTGGCAGGGGCAGGAAACGAAGCTTCTAGAGGAAGGCAGGGCTGTATCATGAAGCATGTGTATCATATGCAAAAAGTTGGAGTTTCTTTCTTTTTCTTTTTTTCTTTTTTTAAAGATTTTATTTTTAAAGAGAGGGGTAGGGAGAGAGGCAGAGGAGGAAAGAGACATCGATGTGTGGTTGCCTTTCACCTGCCTCCAGCCTATGGACCTGGCTGGAGACCTGGCTTGCAACCTGGTTATGTGCCCTGGCTGGGAATCGAACCAGCCACCTTTGGGTTTGCAGGCTGGTGCTTTATCCACTGTGCCACCAGTCAGGGCAGAGTTTCTTTCTTACTCCTCCTCCGCATAGAAAGTAATTTCTTTATTTATTTCTATCTATTATAAAAGCAAGCCATGTTCACTGCAAAAAATATGGACAAGCAAAAGGAACAAAATAATTATCAACCATGCCTTCCAACCAGATGCCCAGTCTTAAGACTGATACTTTTTCTTCTGTGTATAAGCAATAAATACTGTTACTTATCCCAGACTTATTCGTATGTCAATTTATATAGTTCTGCCACATTCAATAAACAGATACAAAGTATTCCACTTATTCACAGACCAAAATGAGTGGTGGTCATTTAAGTTATTGTACAACTTTCTCCTATTTTGTCTAATGTTGTGATGAATCACCTTTTGCCTGTACCTTTGGCATATCCTCTGGATAAAATCCATAAGTGAGACTGATGTATCAAAAGGCATGACCAGGGCTCAGACTTTCTGTCACATCCAAATCTTTCCCAACATTTTCTTGGAAATATCTTCCCAGCACAGAATAGTCATCACATTCTGGGAACTGAGTCCAGTGTTATTTTACGGACTTGGACGTCAATTTAAAAGTTATACAGCTTTTGCAAAGACCTCTGTGGTATAAACCCAGTTGATTTCTCTACCCAATCTTTGAGTAATAGCGTAGCTTCAGGAAGACATACTGTGTTGATTCCGCAGCTTCCCGCAGCCATTAGCACCTGTTGGGGAGGTGCACCCCATGTTAGAAGCTTGGGGTGCATGCAGGGGAGCCCCTGGAGGAGTTCCACTGGGCAACAACGCGATCAGGCCGGCAGGGAGAGAGGGGACTTGGAAGGCCCTGACACAGGGGGTTGAGTGGGCTAAGGCTGACAGCCATGGTGGTGACAGCAGAGATGAGGGAAGAATTGTTAGGCTCTGCCCTGCTGGGTATGAAGCATGAGTGACAGTGAGGAACCTAGGATGACATGGACACCTCATTTTTAAATATGACACATGACCAAATGAGAATTACGTTCCCTTGTGTTTCCTCTTTTGCTTTGACCAGCAGAAAGCCCCGAGGTCAGTGAACGGTCAGTAACAGTATTTGCACTACTTGCGGCAGTTGACTTAGCTGGTTGTGATTTTCCGTTTCTGGGGGGGTGTCTCCACCATACAACTGGAACAGGTGGTGCGTAGTATGTAGGTAAGTAGTGAATAAATGCAACCTGGCTGTTAGACTAGGTGAGTCCTCCCGTTGGTGACCTGGGCCAAGGGAAGAGGGGCAACCAAGCCATGATATTAAAGACAAAGTAAAATGGGGAAGGGTTGGGCTGTGAATGGAATGGACAAATTCCTAATCTCAGATAAAATGGGGTGATTTTTCAAAGTATTTAAATTTATTTATTTTAAAGATTTTACTTATTATTTTTAGAGAGAGGGGAAGGGAGAGAGGCAGAGAGGGAGAGAAACATCAATGTATAGTTGCCTTTCACCTGCCTCCAGCTAGGGACCTCGCTTGCAACCTGGTTATGTGTCCTGGCTGGGAATTGAACCAGTGATCTTTGGGTTGGCAGACTGGCACCTTATCCACTGTGCCACCAGCCAGGGCCTAAAGTATTTAAATTTTAAAAACAAATATAAATAAATAAATAAATAAATAAATATATATATATGATCAATTATGCTACTATAATTGTCCCAATTTTCCCCTCTCTGTTCCCCTCAGCCCAGTACCCCCATTTCCTCCACAACACCCCCTTGGTTTATCCTAAAAGCAAATGCACATAAGCTCTTTGGCTACTCAATTTTCTATACTGTTCTTAACATTGCCCTATTTTGTACCTACCAATCTGTACGTCTTAATCTCTGGTAAACTCATTGGAAATCTGCATTTAGCCTTATTAGTGTTGTATTTTTAAGGAGAAACTTTGAATTGGCTTTCCGGAAGCTTTCAGATTTCCTTTGATTTGATTTGATTCCTGCAGCGTAGCCTTCTCATGGACTTGTGTCTTTTAAGTCTTCATCTTTTCCTTTCCTCTTCCCTTTTATTAACTCCTGGAGACAGGAAGCAAGGCCCCAGCTTGATGCTGGGGTGCTCACAGCCTGGGACTCGGAGGAGCAGCTGCTTGTCCTGAGGCAGGCGTAGGGTTTTCATTCTTGATTCCCTTTATTAAAAAATGCTTCCCCTGCTAGTGTTATTCTGAATTTCAATTTTAAAATTGCAAAATGTAAATTGGATCTCCTCCAGGGAGTGTGCCTTTCTCCTTTCTTCCCTTCTCCCCTTCCTACTTCTTCCTGCCCCCATTTCTTGTTCTTGTGCTTGTGATGCTTGTAAATGCTTTTCTCTTGATCTTTGTATTTTCCTTTTCTTCTTTTTCTTTTTTCTTCCCCTTCCTCCTCCTCCCCCTCCCCCCTCCTCCTCCTCCCTTTCCCCCCCTCCTCTCTCTCTCCCTCCAGAAGAGAGGAACTACCCTATTTTTAAGAACTCTTTATGTACCTCCAAAGAAAGATCAATCTCAGCTACTCAACCTTCTTTGAGTTTCCCTGTCAGAACCTCTGTTTTTCGCCTGGATAGTTTAGGCAAAATCGATGTAATATACTTTATTTGCATTTAGTGACACTTATTAATGCAACCGTTGAAAAGCAGACCCTTATTATCTGTGAGCAGGATCTTTGTGCCTTGTCCCCAAGTACTATAGAGGAGACCCTTCTAGAAAGTGTAGATCGCAGCTCAGGTGACCTGCATCATGATGTGTTGATGGCTACCCATGAAGACTTTGCTTACACCTTTGTAAGGTTCCCAGGAGTGTGAAATAAAATGAAATAAAGAGAAGCTATTTAATGTAAGTAAGCTCTGACCAACCTGAAAAACTGTTAAAATTTTGTGAAAGAATGATTTGGAAATTATGTTATCTTTTGAGTCTCTCATGAAACTCAGCGACCCAGTATTTTGCTTCTATTGATTTGGTTATACATCTCTCTGGGGTGGAGGGACCAAACCAATAATAAATGTAACAAAGTTTTAAAAATAAAGGCAGTAGTTTGTCCTGGTCACAGGGTATATATTATAAGGAATTCTGGAGTCACTGTTTTTAAATTCATTTTCCTGTCACGTAATTCCTTAAGAGCACAGGCAAACATTGTATATAACTGGTAAATCTTTCTAAATAGTGCCTTGTTACAGAGGCTTTCTTTCAGTCACCATTTTCCAGGTCAAGTGGAAATAAAAGGAATCCCATATTCTTAGAAACAATAATAGCAAAAACCTCTAATCATCTGGACCATTCTTCTTCCTGAGGAAGCAAACTGGGCTCCCAGTTCACTCTTGAGAGCTGAGATACAAACTATTTGTTTTTCTTCATGGCAGATCGCAGGCAAACATTTAGACTGTAGTAGCTAGCACACCTTTTATGCCGATGGAAGAACTCACAAAAATACCCACTCAAAGGTTGTTGCGTTACTGGCTAGACCCAAAGGGGGTGTCGTTTGTCATGTAGCAGGAGGTTGAGGGGAAATAAGCCATTGGAAACTGAAGATGGTGGAGGCCGGTGGGATTTCTTGGGTTTTATGAGCACCCGGAGGTGAGAGTTATAACCAGTCATTCCCTTTTGTAGGCGTTTGCCAATTTATGCCCCACTGTTGCTGTGAATATGCAGGAGGTCCATCCATGGGCAAGTGTTATGATTAAAGCTAATTAAATCACTGAATTATGGCTTTTCCAGGGTGTCATCTAATGAAAGGATCATCATAAAACCTGGAGAAAACAAACAGATGATCGTTGCTTGAACAAAGGGTTCCATGATTTTATTTTCACTTTACAATCAAATCCTGCCAGAAAGACCAGAAGTTATTATCTCATGTGCTTTGACTCTTAGTTTGTAATGAATGAATGTCATCTGACCTGTGTTTATTGTAGAGAAGTTGGAACTAGTTTCCTCATCTAGGTTTTTTTTGAGTCACATTTGTCAAAGTAGCTAAACAAGAGGTAATGCCTTGGTGTATGTTAGTCACTGCTCAGATATGAAATAGCATAGTTTTTCTCTTTTTACATCTCAGTATGGCAAAATCACTGACATTGTTTCTAAAACAACAGGCAGAGAGGAGATTGATTTTCTGACTTGAAGCAGTAACTATGTAATGGTTTGAAATGAAAATGCCAGTTACATATCATCATTATAACCAAAAAAAAAAAAAAAAAGGGGGGGGGGTGGCGGGGAGATGTAATGAACCCAAAAGCATCATTCATAGAAAAGTAACATAAAGCATTCACTTAAAATACAGCCAGGTTGGGGAGAAAATGACTAGGAAAGGGGTTTTAAAGCAAACACGTAGTTTTCTTATTGAGATATAGTTGACATGCAACATTATATTAGTTTCAGGCGTACAACATAACGGCCTGATAATTGTATATATATTGAGAGAGGATCACCATATTAAGTTATTAACATTTGTCATGATGCGTAGTGGCCCAATTTTTCTTGTAATAAGAACTTCAAAGATCTACTCTCTTAGCAACTTTGAAGTATGCAGCACAGTACTACCCACTAAAACTGCCACATGCTATGGAGCAAACACACTGGAAAGTTATGTCATATCAGGCTGTGTGTGTAAATGAAGCCCAGGATCGTATACTCTTGTATATGTGTATGTGTGTGTGTGTGTGTGTATATGTGTATATACACACACAGATATATGCATATATATATATATATATATATATATATATATATATATATATACACATACACATAAAGTACAAGCATATTTTATATATATACACACACATACACATACATATATACAATACATAAAGTTACAAGTATATTGGCAAAAATGAATGAAATGGATGTAGGATGTAATTAATCAAGCTAATTGTTATGATTTATGAAGTTTGTCAAAAATTCACTTGGTTGGATTCTGGCCTCGGGGGAAGGCTTGAAATGAATTACTGGTTTCTGCACACCTGTGTCGACTTGGCTAGGTGACAATATCCAGTTATTTAATGAAACACCCGTCTAAGTGTTGCTGTAAACATACTTTCTAGACATGGTTAATATGTACAATCAGTCAACTTTAGTAAAGGACACTACCCAGCATGCGTCTCTCAAGTTGGGCCGAAGTGGGCTATTTTTGGGTAAATTTCCTGGGGTATTAATGCTTCATGATTCCCTTTAGACCCTTTTCCCTCTGAATCCAATTTCACAAAGCCAGTTCAAGGATTTGTGTTCATGTAATTACTGAGCAGGCAGCTTCCCTTCTCTCCCTGGGGGTGGACTTGGACGAGAAACAGGGGGTAGAACGCTCACGCTCCTCCCCGTCTCCCAGGAGCCCCCTGGGCAGCACGAGAGTTCTGCTGGGCACACAGGGCCTTCGTGGTGGACAGCAAGCACCTACGTATCCCCGTGGTGGCCGGCCACGGGGTCCCCTCTCTCCAAAGCTGCTCGCCCTACCTGTACGGGGCTGCCCCATTTGAGCCTCCTTGGTACATGAACACCCCCCGCCCCGGTCCTGAAGTTTGTGTGTCATTCCTATCTTCATTTAACATGAGTTTCTGTGCATTTCAATGTGACATGCATGCATTATGCACCCACTATGTGTGAGCATGATGCTGGGGCCCTGGGGGAAGAGGTTGGAATAGATACAAAGGTTGTAGGTGGAGGTCCCTGCTGTCTAGGAGCTGTGGCCCAAGTGGGAGAGACATGATAAAACATGATTGTAGTGCAAGGAAATAGGAAGCTGGCACTCAATGGAGAGGCAAACAACTTTGGAGTTCTTTAATGGAGGATGGAGGATGGGAAGGCTGCCTGGAGGCAGTGTCAGTGCGGTAGGATCAGAGGGAACAAGTTGTCCAGAAGACACATGAGATCCCAGAGGGAAGAGCAGGGGAATGACAAGTGTGGTGAGCATTCTTCACAGGAGATATCACTGTGTGTTTGACACAAGTTTTAGCTTGTACGTCTGAAGACAGTATAGACAAACGGGCTTCAAAAAGCTCAGTACCTGGAACCTGAGGGGGTTAAATGAGCAGCATTTAGTGTGTGGCCAGCTGTGTTCACAAAAACACTGGGCCAGCTGGTCTCAGACCTTTGTCATTGTCATTGGCAGTCAGCGTGCTACCCACACCCCCAAGTGCTGATACATGGAGCAAGAAAGGCAGCGCTCCCAGGTTTAGGTTAGTCCCACCCGGCTAACATCCTCACTGGCAACACACCTCGCCAGTAATTACACGGCCTCTAGGACACTGCGAGCACTTCTGGGGTGAGTGAGGGCGTGGGGTGCAGAAGCAGCGAGGGTGTGGGGTGCAGAAGCAGCGAGGGTGTGGGGTGCAGAAGCAGCGTGCAGTCTTCTCTGCCTCTGAGGCTTGGGAAGCTGGGAGTCACATGCCGCCACACCATCTTTTCACCTACAATGATGCCCATGACCTCTAGTCACAGGGTGTTGCTCAGACTTCCTCTCCCTTCCTGGGACATACATGCTCAGCCATCTGTGCTCAAGTTTCTTGGTCCATTTCTTACTTCTTCTTCTTCTTTTTTTTTTTTAATTTTATTTATTATTTTCAGATAGAGGGAAAGGGAGAGAGGCAGAGAGGGAGAGAGACATCCATGTATGGTTGCCTTTCACCTGCCTCCAGCTACAGACCTGGCTGGAGACCTGGCTTGCAACCTGGTTATGTGCCCTGGCTGGGAATTGAACCGGCGACTTTTGGGTTCACAAGCCAGCATCTTATCCACTGTGCCACCAGCCAGGGCCCATTTCTTACCTCTTTTAAGGGTAAAATGTGTGTTAACACTCAGATGTGCAAGTTCCATGACCCATGTAAGCGACCTACCTGGAAGGGAATTAAAAACACATGACTGCATTGGCCCCCATTTGTACAGCCGCTGCAATCACACTATCACACGCTGATTGGGGCTGGCTGGCTAACTCGTGGTGTGTTGGAGCTGTGCAAGGCATATGATAGGTGCTCACCTTTGCCCGTGTCAGGTACTTCCCAACGTTACAATGTGCTTATTTTAGCAAGGAGTCTTTCGAGCGCAAGCAACAGGGATTACCTAATACTCAAGTTAAAATGAATTAATTAACTAGGAATAGAAGTAAATCAACCCAGTGTGATAAAGTCCACACATGAAAAGCTTACAGTCAACATTGTATTTAATGAAAGACCAAAAGCTTTTCCTCTAATATGGGGAACAAAGACAAGAATGTCTGCTTTTTCCACTTCTGTTCAGTGTTTTGAGCTAGAAAAATTAGATAGTAAATGGCACCCAGAGTGGAAATAAATAAAATCATCTTTGTTTGCAGATGACATAAGCTTATATGCAGTAAACTATAAAGAACATACACACACATGCACCCTTTAGAACTAATAAATTCAGCCATGTGGCAGAACACAAAATAACACATCTAAAAATCAGTTGCATTTCTATAAACTACCAACGAATAACCCAAAAAAGGAAATGAAGAAAATAATTTTATTTACAATAGCATCCAGAAGAATAAAGTATTTATAAATAATCTTAACTAAAGAGGTGAAAGACTTGTATACTGAGAACTACAGAACTTTGCTAAAAGAAATGAAAGAAGACATGAAGAAATGGAAAGACAGCCCATGTTCATGGGTTAGAAGGCTTCATAATGTTAAGATGTCAGTACTACCCATATTGATCTATAAAGTCAGCACAGTACCTATTAAAATTCCAACCATGTTTTTTTGCAGAAATAGAAAAATCTGCCTTAAAATTTATATAGGATTTCAAGAGACCCTGAGTAGCCAAAGCAATCTTCATAAAGAACAAAGTTGGAAATCTCACATATTCTTATTTAAAAAAAAAGTTACAGATTAATATTTTCCACAGCTGATTTATTACAACACTAATTTTAAAATGTGCTATTGGTGGATAAGGCGCCAGCCTGTGAACCCAAAGGTCACTGGTTTGATTCCCAGCCAGGGCACATAACCAGGTTGCAAGCCAGGTCTCCAGCCAGGTCCATAGGCTGGAGGCAGGTGAAAGGCAACCATACATTGGTGTCTCTCTCCCTCTCTGCCTCTCTGCCTTCCCCTCTCCCTAAATATAATAAAATATAATCTTTAAAAAAAAAAGTACTATTGGTACAAAGACGGACGGACTTACAGACCAATGCAATAGAACTGAGAGCTCAGAAATAAATCCTCATGTATACAGTCAAATGATTAATCAACAAGATTGCCATGCCATGACTGTTCAGTGGGGAAAGAACAGTCTTTTCCACAACGGTGCTGGTAAAACTGGATGCATACGTGCAGAAGAATGAAGTTTGACTCTGCCTTGCAAAAAATTAACCCAAAATGGATCAAAGACCTAAGCGAGAGATATAAAATTGAACAGTCTTAGAAAAAACATTGAGGAAAAGCTTTAATAAGATTGAAGTTGGTAATGGTTTCTTAGGTATGACATAGTGAAGTCAATAAAAGAAAAAAGAGATACATTGGACTACATCAAAATTAAAAATTTCTTTGCAGTAAAGGATACAATCAACAGAATGAAAAGGCAATCTACAAAATATGAGAAATATTTGCAAATAATATCATTTATAAGGGGTTAATATTCAGAATATATGCATGACTCAACAGCAACAAAATAAAACAACTTATTAAAAACTGGGCAAAGGACTTAGATAGACATTTCTCCAAAAGAGATTTACCAGTGGCCAATAAAAACATAACAAAATGTTTAACATTAAAATAAAAATTATGAGATATCACCCCACACTCATTAAGTTGGCTACTACCAAAAAAATTAAAAGAAAAATAAAAAAAAAGAAAAGGAAAGAAAAAGAAAGAAAGAAAGAAAAAACCAATATTGTCCAAAAGAGAAATTAATTAAAAAAGGGAAAATAACAAGTGTTGGTGAGGATATGAAGAAATTGGAATCTTTGTGCACTGTTAGCAGGAATGTAAAATGGTGTAGCAATTATAAAAAAAAAATAGTTCTTCAAAGAAAATTAAAAATAGATGGTATGGCTCAGTGGATTGAGTACCAGCCTGCAAATCCAAGTGTCACTGGTTTGATTCCTAGTCAGGGCACATAACCAGGTTTGCAAGGCAGGTCTCCAGCCAGGTCCCCAGTTGGAGGCAGGTAAAGGCAACCATTCATTAATGTTTCTCTCCCTTTCTCCCTCCCTCTCTTCCCCTCTCTCTAAAAACAATGAATAAAATCTTTTAAAAAATTGAAAATAGAAATAACATATGATCCAGCAGTTCCATTTCTGGGCATATATCCGTAAGAATTGAAAAGGGAATACAGGAGATATTTGTACATTCATATTCATAGTGGCATTATTGATAATTGCCAAAAAGTGAAGCCACCCCAGTGCCCATTGATGGATGAATGGATAAACAAAATGTGGTCTGTACAAATGATGGAATATTATTCAGCATTACAAAGGAAGTTTGTTCTGATACCTGCTACAACATGGGTGAAACTTGAAGACATTGCACTAAATGAAATAACCCAGTCACAAAAGAACAAGTACTGTATGATTCCACTTGCATGAGGTACCGAGAGTGGTTGACATTGTTGGTGCATTATGGGTATGTAGTTTCAGTTCTGGAGATGATGGTGATGGTGGTTGCACAACAGTGTGAATGTGCTAGTACTAGTGAACTGTGTACTTGAGAATGGTTGAGATGGTAAATATTACATGTTTTTTACTACAATTAAAAACAAGTGAACACAAAAGAATGCCCTTGTAATGTAGAACTTAGGGATAGAGCTGGGCTTTTAAACATTGGCCCTGAGAACTTCTCTCAGTCACCCAGCTGTATTTGCTCTGTGTTGATTTTTCTCAGGCTGGCTTTTTCTGTGTGGCAGCTAAACTGGCCAGAGGCAGCTCCAAGCTTACTTGGGCCTCCTAGCTCCCAATCTCACACACACAAAATATGATGGGAAGAATCATCTGGCAATATGATTGGCTCTGCTCGAGTCACATGACCATCCTAGTGACCTATCACTGGGGGCAGGGATAGCAGATTGGGCTACCCCCACCCTAAGGAGAAAATGAGGCTGTGCATCCCACAAGGTTACCAGGTTCACAGAGCATGAAAGAAAGAAAGGCTGTTCTCCCAAAGAATGGGTATTGGATAGGCCACCCATGGTCTCTGTAACACACGGGTTCTGTCTTCCAAAGTAACATGTGCTTCCAGCATCTGAGGCAGGGTGGGAGCCCTTGGCCTGTAGTGCCAGCATTTTTCCGATTCCACCCTCTCCTTTGGAAAAAGACTTTAGTCTTCTGAGGGTCTCCAGGTTCATGGCATACCTGCTTCACAGAAAACATAGGTTTCTAGCCCAAGACCGTGTAAGAGGCTTTGAAATCAGGTGTGGCTCTGAACAGGACAGGTGCTCTCCTGATGATCCACATGATTTTTCAGCTTCAATCCTGTTAACCTAATGCTGCCCCTGGGGATGTTGAATGATGTCCCCTGGAGGCCTACCTCTGCCTGCTTAATTTCCATTTGAGAGATTTATGTGTGCAGTTGGGCACATTATTGCCCTTGTGTGGGCACTCAGCAGTGATTGTGAATTAAGATTGATTACATGGGCAACCACCTCTACAAATTGCTTAAAAGTTGCTAATTCATTGTTGGCATTAGCACGTTTGATGGATGGCATCAGGTGTAAATCAGGAAGGACTGTTAGCTCCTTCCAGGGAGGATAGGGACATGCCGCTCCTAGCATTTCTGCATGATGGATCACCTAGTGATGGGTTTCCCACATGTGGTCCCTTCTACCACCTGCTCCCCAGAAACCCAAAGAACTGGTAAAAATGCAGATTCCTGACTCACCCAGATAAACTGAATCACATTCTCTGAAGAGGGGACCCAGGAGTCTGTATTTTTATCAAGTTCCCCAGGTGAAGTTTGGGAGCCCCACCCTGGAGTTTCCCCAGGCTGCACTACAGCTATTTCAGAAGGTGACAAAATGCAAGGAGAGGCTTTCTGGTCAGTTACGAGGTATGTTGCTCCCTAATAAATTGCTTTGCTGAGTGCACAGCCAGGCAGTTGCAAAAAATCAAGGAATGAGGAAGGGCAGAGAGAATAGTGTACAAGCAAAGCTGATCACTTGGGAGGGCCAGGCCAGCACTCATCAGCCTTAAGTTTGTAGCTGATGGGAGACCAAAGGTTCAGGTTTGGCTGTATCTTGGGATCCTCCAGTCAGGTCGAGGGGGAGGAGCCAGCAAGCATGGAGTGTATTAGAGTGGTGCATCTCAGACTTGTGGGTAGATCAGAACTACTTGGAGACTTGAAATGACAGATTTCTGGGCCCAACCCATAAAGATCTGGATTCAGTAAGTTTGTTGAGGAGCCAGAACAAACAGCTAGGCCCAGGTGTGGGGTGTGGACACAGCTTCTGATGGGGATTCAGCTCTTGATCCTGAATAGGACGTTCCTTCTTTTCAAGTCGTAGGTGAGAAAAAAACCCAATAAACAACTTTTCCCTTTACTTTTCTAGATTCCATGGCTTGGGCCCTGAAATTTAACTGACAAAAGACAGATTAACAGGAGAAAAATAGAGTTTATAGCCCGCGCAGCATCCATACATTCAGAAGAAACTCATTGATGAGTAACTCAGAGGGGTGGTTAGAACTCAGGCTTATACAGCATATAACAAGAGAACAATCAATATGTAGAGAAGTGACAATACAAATGAAATGGACCTTAGGCTCCCAATGGTGGCAAATTGTGGGATGGCCACTAGGTGGGGGTAGGGGTTATTTTAGTGAGGTTTGTGACGTAGACTCCTCTAGGTACCATCTCTGGGTTGAGTTGTCTCTGATGATTAAGGGTCAGAGCCTCCTTTTTGACACATGTAGAGGAGGACAGAGCTTTTAAGGCACCTGTTCTATCTCCACTGTCTTTAGAACAAAGAAATTCTTATGCCAAAGCAGCATACTTTGATGTGGCATATTCTGATCCCCTAAAAGGATCTGTCAGTCTCTCTCTCTCTCCCTCTCTCTCTCTCTCTCTCTCTGCCTGTCTCCCCCCATCCCTGGATTCTGTCTCTCAGACAACCTGATGTCTCTTCTTCTTCTCTATCTTTTTTTAAAGATTTTATTCATTATTTTTAGAGAGAAGGACAGGGAGGGAGGCAAAGGAGGAGAGAAACATCAATGTATTTGCCTTTCACCTGCCTCCACCTGGGACCTGGCTGGAGACCTGGCTTGCAACCTGGTTATGTGCCCTGACTGGAATCGAACTAGTGACCCTTAGGTTCACAGGCTGGCACCAATCCACTGAGCTACACCAGCCGGGGCTGATGTCTCTTCTTAAGATGAGCCCTCCCCTCTCCTTGCTTTGTAAGGGTTTGTCCCCAGCCTGGATTTCTGGAGCAGATGACATTAAAGTGCATGCTGAGTTCACATTCTGTGTGTGAGATCTTAGAGAGATTTTAGCAATCAATTCCCAGGTGGTGCTTCTACACCATTCTACCTTTTCTGTTGATTTCAGACATTGGTAATTTATCTTTATAATTTTCCCCACCAGACCTGAATGCAGCCTCATACTCCCCTTCAATACAATGCTGAGTTGAGACTGATTCAGAGTGATGCCTATTGATAACCCTAGAACCAACCTTCAGTTTTTACTTTTGGGGATGTGAAGTCTCCAGGAAGAAGAGGTGCCTTGCTCAAGGCACAGAGCAAGGTCTGAGAACACTGGCACCCTGGATCTCAGCAGAGGCTTATGCCTTACCATAGTAAATGGTCAGTTTTTAATATTTCCCGGAAATCTTGGAATTGGAGCATACATTTTAACAGCTAAAATATGAATTATATGAAATGTGAACTTTTTTTTACATGCATGGAAATTTCATAAGTGCTATGGAAATTGTGATGGACTATATATATATATATATATATATATATATATATATATATATATAAATAGCTCATTTTAAGTGGTAAGTCTAAACATTGACAACCTGCTAAATTCTAAGAATAATTAGCAGATTAGTAGATTCCACACTATCTGTAATTGAGGGTTGTAACCAGTGATTCATTTATTTCACTGAAAAGGGGGAACAATATGGTTTCATTGGCATTTGCAGAGCATGTAGAATGTACCACTTTGCTGAACCTTCGTCTCCAACATCATTTTGGATGTGCTAATGGCCCCATAATGAGCCTACTTGCTATTGTTCCCATCCAGCTTACAGCTCTAACATGGGAGATGCATTTGTTACAACCATTAACCACAAGGAGGCAGCGCCATGCCCAGCATGGCCAAGTGGCTAAGTCCAACTCCCAAACCAGGGGTCTGTAGAGTCCTGTCAACCCTAACGTGGACCATGGACTTCCAGCTCTCACACTGAAGCTGCTTCGTCTACTCCCCGTCATTACTAGACATCAAGAGGATGAATTTAGCATTAATTCTGAGGGAGTTGCCCATCAGAGGGGGCAGAGAGCTGTTGAGAGCCCTGCCATGGCCCCAAATCAACTCCTCTGCTAACAGCACAGTTCTTCATGCTCCTGTACCCCTCTCCCCACTCTCCTCTCTAGGCAGTTGTTGGTTCCCTGCCAGGCCCTCAAGCTGGATTAATTCATAACTTTAATAATGTGGAAAAGAACCTAGAGTTATTTTGCTTTGAGAAGATATATAAAATAGGCAATATAGTTTTTTTGTGTGTGTGGGTTTCCCTGCCAGCAGCCCATCTGCTTTCTCAACATTGTTTTTGGAATTTTAGCCAATGCATGTTTGTTACTTTTTTGGTTAAAATAGTAGTAAGGGGAGAAACTGGAATACACACACATACTCAGAGTGACCAACTGGGAACATGTTGGAGTCTAAGGCAAACAAGATCTTTTAGATAGTCTGTTAAGATTTTAAATTTACATGTAGCAGAGATATGTTCGTTAACATAAGCGAATTCTTTATTTGGGCTTAGCTGCGTTGGAAAGAATTTAGAATTAAGACCAGAAGACCGTGTTTCCTCTTCTTTTTATTTATTTATTTTTAAAAGATTTTATTTTTATTATTTTCTGAGGGAGGGAAAAGGAGAGAGGCAGAGAGGGAGAGAAACATCAATGTGTGGTTGCCTTTCACCTACCTCCAGCCATGGACCTGGCTGGAGACCTGGCTTGTAACCTGGCTATGTGCCCTGGCTGGGGAATTGAACCAGCAACCTCTGGGTTTGCAGGCTGGCGCCTTATCCACTGTGCCACCAGCCAGGGCTTCTTTTCTTTCTAGATCAAATTCAGACTTGCTCTGGATTGAGCAGTGACTAGTGCCATAGTATACATACTAGTTTATGCCATATATCTTGCTTTCCCATCTCTTCTTGCCTTAGATCGTTCCACAATTCTAAATCGTGTAATGTAGTGACAATTTTTTCCCTCTATGTTATGGATGAGGAAACAGTGCTCTTGAGAGGCCCATGAGTGTTCAGCATAAAGCAGTCAGTGGTAGCGAGGCTGGACATTGAATCATAGTCATCATCACATTTGTCCGTTAGTTCTGAGTCCTGAGTGCATACCCTGAGCTGGCACCCACTGGGCACAGGGGCAAAAAAAAAAAAAAAAAAAAAAAAGAAAATAATCACTAGCTGCAAGGAGCTCTCAACAATAGAAGTTCGGAGTATACCGTTGATGCGAAACTGTTGGATTAGGGAGATGTGCTGATTGACTCTGTCCCAGGGGAACCAAAGGTACTGTAATGCTTTGCCAGGTAGGGGTGGATGCTGAACATCCACAGACAGATGGGGTGGGGAGTTGGTGGACAGAGGATGAAAGAAAGGAGGTGCAAATGGCCTGTGGCTGGGAAGGCATGAATGAATTGTCCAGTGTGGCTCAAACCACAGCTTTGTGCCTTTTGAACACTTTTATTCACCAAGGAATAAAATTATTGTTGAAATCTGTTTTTATTTTGTTGCCGCTCCAAACTATGCAATGCGACTGGAAATCCCTAGGTGCTAGAATTTCTTATTGATTTCAGAAAGACTAACTCTCCTAGGGCCAAGCTGGATGGTTCGAGTCCTGCCTCTTCCTGATGCTATCAGTGAGGAGAACCTGTCTCTCTACAAAGTTTCAGTTCAGCTTTGGCATTGTTTCCTCTGACATTGAAAGGTAAAATAAATCCAAGAAGAATATTGGCAAACTTAAACACGTCCTTTCTGTTAGGGCATCATTTTTAAGAACATATATTTACCGATTGTTTTGTGATAAAAAAAAAAGTTATAAATAACATTTTAAAATTGTAAAGAAATTGTCATCAAGTTCTTTTTCTAGGAGGTGGGGTTCAGTATTTCCTGAGCAGCAGATGGTAAAATTCAAAAGGTTGGTGTATACCATTTTTCTGGGCTTTGCTGGAATGAATAGTGGTTTGGTCTTGATTTGATCTGGGAATGAGCGATGAGGTCTGTCCAGAAAGTATCGAACCAATATCAATATAATTAAAACTGCTTGCGCAGCCGATAGTTTCAGCACAGACCTCATATAAGGCAAGATTAATTGCAGGTGAACTTGGACTTCATTGCTGTGAAACTCTTGGTGATTCAGGGATGTTCTCCGAACAGACATGAAGGAAGAGGGATGGGCAAAGAGTGAGGAAGGAGGTGTCTGGGCCTCCGGGCTACCCATGTGCAAGTGGGGCTCAGGGTGACAACGTCTTCTGACTGAACCAATGCGACAACACGCACTTCTGGCCTTGTTTGAATGAATTTCTTTATTTTCTGGCTACAAAAGTTTGTACCTTCCCTGTTCAAAATTCACATACGATGGGCCGTATGTAAGCATTCTGCAGTGTCACATCGCCTTTCCTGTCACAGAGGAAACCCTCGCTAGGAACCGGATAACCTCACTGTTGTTTTTCGTGCTCTCTCTGCCGCTCATTTATTGATAGAGAAAAGGTCGAGTCATGTAGTTTGAGTGTGATTTATAACTCAATGTCTCTAGGCATTAAAAAAAGAACAACCTATGTGAGTCTGGGCCCGCCTGGCCATCCAGCGGTGTCGCTGTCCAGAAGCTGCCTTGTCCCCATGTCGACCTTCCTTCAACAAGGCCTCTTTTACAATTCAGAGTATCCTCCTTCAGCATCATGTTTTCCTCAACTGGGGTGGCTTAAAAATCCTGAGCACGGGACAAAAGTCTCCCTCGGGGGTTGGCCTATTCTTGCTGTGTGTGCCCGGTGCCCTGGGACCTTGCCTGGCTTTCTTGCGCGGGAAGGGGTATCTTACTCAAGGGGACCGAAGAGTGTGGAATGGATCGGAATAGGGCCAACGTTTAAAACTGTTCTTGGGGGTGTTAAATGTGATCCTTTATGTAAAGCATTCAGCCCTGAGCCTGTGGCATCCTAAGCTGCAATAAATGGCAGTTTCCTGCTGACCCCACTGACCCGGGGCCTTTCAAGGCCCCTTCAAGACCAGGCCAGTCCTTCAAGCTGGAAGGGAAATACAGAAAGGAGAGGTGGCAAGGCAGAAAGTCAGAGAGTCCAGCCTTCCAGACATACACACTCAGGTGGGGACATTAGAGGTGGCAGGCAAAACAGGGAAGGAGCCACGCAAGTCCCCTGCTGGAGGGGGATCCAAGGGACACAGGGGACAGGTCTGTAGAGTCTCTTCTGTCGTCTGGAAGTGCTGTTCGTCAGCAGGTTGACCAGGGGAAGAAGAGCTGGACTTGTTGTGAGTGGAGAATGAGGATGAGCTGGGGCTGGAGCATTGCATGGCCTGTTTGTACCCTGTCTAACTGCAGCTTCACTTCTACCTGGAGGATCTGGGGCGTTTTCCCTCTGGCCAGCTCTCTGGGAGATCCAGAAACATGGTCCCAGCTCGATCCATGTGGCCCATCAGCGAGTCACCACCTGAACCAGGTTCCTTGTATCTGTTGGGATAAAACACAGCACTTCAGTTACCAAGTTCCTAATGGGTCCCCTGGCTACATTTTTTTATTTTTTAATTTTTTCTGAAGATAGATTTATTGATTTTTTTTTTTTTTTTTTTTTTGAGAGAAAGGAAGGAAGGAAGGGAGAGAGCGGGAAACATCGATGTGAGGGAGAAACAGTCGGCTGCCTCCTGTCCATGCCCTGACCAAGGACTGAAGCCACAACTTACTGGTGTGCGAGACAAGGCTCCAATCAATTGAGTCACCTGGCCAGGGTATTCAGAGTGGTTTCCAATAGCCAGTGATACCCCGTGAGATCTCTGTACCTGTGAACGGAAGGACCCGCGGCCAGGACAGACGTGCACAGGTGCCCATTGCGTGGGGCTGTCGCCAAGTGTAACACCGTGAAGTTGACTAACGGTTGTGGCAGGCACGGTCTTCTGGGATTTCTGTGGCCCATAATTGGCTTTTATTGTCGTGGATTCTGTGAGTGTCAGTAATAATGAGGTGACATTTGGATCTGACATGGCATCATTAGGAAACTGATAATGCAGATAAGGAGCATGCATTCCTATACAGGGGAATGATAAATCAAGTGGAAAGCACTTGAGAAGTAATGAGGGTTGTGTCCAAATATACACTTTGGGCGTGCGTTAATGGCAACAATGAATAATTCACAGCCCTGTCCACCAGGGGCTCATAGGTCCCTGCTAAAATAACAGTGTTTAGGCCATTGGAAAGCGCTCATGGTGAGGGACTTTGCTAAGAAGCCGGGAGGTCATCTCTGCCACACCACACTCAGGAACAAACCAATGCAAGTGTTTGTTTCTGGCTCTAGGAGTCCTTTTCCCACGCGTAGGATATTTAGGAGAGTTTGCACAGCTCTACTCATAGTAAAATTCAGAAGTTGTAGCACCATTTTCCACGGGGAAGGGAAGGTTGGAGCAACGTTAGCGGGTTGCCTGTTAGTGCCAGACTTTGCCAACTCATAGTCGGAATGTTAGCCTGGGTCTAGTATCTTCTACTCCCACCCCAGCCCGAGCTAGTGTGTGTAGCGCCCCAAAGACAGGCACACATTACACGCTTTTATTGCGTATGAATGTCTGTGATGCTGATCCCGCCTTGTCTCTGTCTGCCTCATCCTGCTCCTGTCCACCTCTTTCTGTCTCCATCTCAATCTTCGTCCGCTTTGTCTGAAACTCTTCATAACTTAATGTTTCTTTTATTTTTTTAAAGAATTATACGCATAAGGAAATGTGCTCAGGGAATTCTCACAAACTCTAATCAGCTTGTTGGAACCTCCTTTCTGTCCCCCCTCTCCCCAAGGGCAGCCTGTCTGCACCTCCTAACAGTGTGGACATGTCTGCCTATTCTTATGGTTTAGGTGAATGGAACCAAGTGACTTTTTCACTCGACATCTTGCTTGTGAGACTTATCCCTGTGGGGTGTAGCTGTAAACTGCTCATTCTCATGGGGGGCACTATTTGATTGTCCATGGAAACCACAGATGATTTATACATCCTCCTGTCGGTGGGCACTGGGAAGTTTCTGATTTGGGACTGTTATGGGGAGTATCCCTAGGAACATTCTAGCACATATCCTCTGTCCAGTGAATGCTCACATTCCTGTCATGTCTATACTTAGAAAAAGAAATGTTTGGCTTTCATTATCTTAATTTTCAAGTTTACTTGTCCTTCAACCATCTCAACCGTCATTGAAATGGAAAGGGGAGGCTTAGTGATGTTTATGCTATAACTCGGGGTTACAGAAAATGCCACTTCATTTATGTATTTTTATTTAAACCTAAGCTCTAGGTCCTCCTACTACCAGGCTGGGGGATTCCCACCTTAGTCATTCTGGGATTCCCTCCACTCCCAGTGTTGTGGTCAGAGCCAGGGAGCAGAAGAGGTCTCTAATGGCCGGCTGTCCCCCCGCTGCCCCAGGCTGTGCTGTGCTGGGACATGAGCTGCAGGGAGGCTGGGACCCTCCATGCCGCTGCCCACACCCTGCAGAGCCTCCCTGAGCTGGCTGGCTGTCTCAGATCCCTATTGCTCTCCTCCGTGCACCCCTCGGCTTCTTCCTCATGCTCCGCCTCACCTGGTCAGCTCAGGATGTGAGAAGGCAAAAGCCAAGAAGTTGCTTTCTTTCCAGGTGTATTCCTCCCCTGGAGTGAGGGAACAGAGCCCACTGTGTGATTCTGTGGGAAAGAGACAATTCAGGAAAAAGCGTCACAGTCTTTCACTGGCTGACATGTTGGGAGGGTGGTGGCCACATGTGCAACATGTGTGGTCTTAGGTCTGTGGCCTAAGGGTCCACCTGGGTGCCTGGAAGCTTCTCTTTTAGGGGACCCAGTGGCTCCCATTTGTCCTCTCCTAGGAGGTGGGGAAAGGAAGCCATGAGGGACTGAGAGTGAAAGGAGAGACAGAGGCTGTTAGGGGACATAGACCTGGATCAATTCTCAGGAGAAAAATAGAACCGTCAAAACATGAGTTACCATTCTGGACACAAGTGGGAATGGCTGAATAGTCTGGTAGAATGGGAGGTTGTCCTGAGAGACACCAGCAAGCTCACGTATTGGGAGAACACCCACCCCATATTCATGTCCTGGGGCTTCCAGAACAAAGTGCCATGTGCTGGCTGGCTTAAAACAATAGAACTTTATTCTCTCAGTTCTGGAGGCCAGAAGTCTGGCATCAAGGTGCCTGAAGGCTCCAGGAAAGGGTCCTTTCTCACCCTGCCAGCTCTGTAATTCATTACAGAGCAGTTTCTAGTTATCCATCGGTACAATTATTATTGTTCTCTCCATGGGACAAAAAATAATCTTATCACTACACCACTTGGGCCAAGACTTGGAATAATCTTAGACCACAGAGAGGCCAAGACACTCAACAGACAACTGAAGTGATTATAATTATAATTGAATTATAATTCAGACCATCTGTCTTCAATTGGATTCAACTATCTAACTATTTCAATGGATATTAATTTCATTTAAACTATGGATAATTAACTCAAATTTTCTCCTTAAAGGGTCTTCTTCTTCTTCTTCTTTTTGTATGTCTCATTTATGAGAAAGAGAAGTAAATCAGCAGATTTTTCAGTAATATGGCATATCATTTTTTTCCCCTTTTCTCCTCTTGACAAATGAACTCAAAGGTGACAAAGATGTATTTTTTTCTTTTGGCTCACAGGCATTTAAAATACATTTTTTCTTGTGGAAGTCAAGTGACATTATGTATTAATTTGTACAGTGAGATTTATTGAGGTTTCTGGAGCTGTTAGAAGTTTTCAAATGTGTGCTTAAAAACTTCTGGGTCGTTTCAGTGATTTATTGTGAGGTAATATATAAATACACATTTAGACGCCCATTAAAAATAGATTTCCCATAATCTGAAAATTACTGAATTCTTCATACTTTATAATACATCACATTAGCTGGCAATGTAGAGCCTTTATGACATTAACACAGATTTAGCAGTAATAGAAATATATTTACAGGAAGATTACAAGAAAAAAATCCACTTCTTATGGCTCTTTGAGACACTTGGAGCAAGGTGATGCTCTGTTGGCACGTTTATTTGAATAATGGGGTTTTAAGGTTTTTAAAATATTAATTTCTGAGTGCTATCTTACAATGCCATGTCTTGTAAAATATTTGAGAATGTAAGCCTTCAAAATAGTGCCATGGAACTTTTTTCCCCTCTTCCTTTTGGAAGATGACTAAGAGTCTATGAAATGGGTATGTAAAAAAACCCCTACAGGGTGTGTCCAGGAAGCCCTCTTCTCCTGCCCCTCTGGAGATGGGGGGAGGGGGGAGGCTTTAAGGACAATCTCAACCACAGCTGCAGACATTGGGCAGGAACAACAGCTGAGGCAGAGTGAAGACCAGGGGTCTCTTCTAGGAGACAAGGACCTGAGAGTTAACAGAAGCTCTACCAGCCTGCGGGTTCTCAGTTCCATTTTGTCTTGATCACATCGGTCATGTGAGCTCTGTTATCGTTCTCCTGGTTGCCGATGGATAAGATGCATCCATTTTCCAAGTTCTGCATTATGAAGGAAGCCGTGGGTAGAGCCTGGCAAACACTGAGGCTAGTGCATGGATGAGTGCCGATGGCTCAGTCCCTGGGCCAAGTTCACACCACCTAAAGATTGGGGTTATGGGGACTCACTCTGCTCGCTGGGTCTTGAGCACACATTTAACAGCTTAACACAATGGCTAGTTGGTTTAAAAACAGTCCTTGGTGGTTGGAACAGGAAAGTACAGGCCAAAAAGTCAGGTGCGTCATCATATAAAGATAGCATTAGAAGACTTTGAAAGACAGAAACTGTTACGAAACGGTGGGAAGAGGCTTTTGCAGGTTGTGTGTGATCTCCGGCGAGGCACTAGCAGGAACCTGTCCTAAAAAGGCTTTCACTGCAAAGAGCTGGCAGGGCGGGCAGCCCAAGCCCTCGGCAGAAGGGCACATGTTTTCCTGAGGCCTGAAGTGTCAACTGAATTGAATGCAAAGAACTAAATCCAGGTGTGCTGGGGACATCAAAGCTAACAAAGAAGACAGTTTGGGGGAGTGAAGGAGACATTAAACAAGAGAAAATGAAGAGGAAACTGGAAAGACACAGAGAAGAAGGCGGCCAGGCTAACACGCGGGCATTCTTTCCCTTATTTCTGTTCATTTAGGCATTTTGACTCAACATTCTAAAGATGAGTCTTTGCAGCCTGTGGTTGCCTTCTTTTTTGTATTTAAGTAGACGGTACACAAAAATGTTTGCCAGGTGATGACCAACTTCTATAAGGCATTCCTATCCAAGTTGCTTTCAGCTGTGTTAACATTAAAATGTTGAAAAGTTCGCTGTCTGATGTGGAAACCGTTGGTCCTGAATACTTCTTAGCATAGCTTCTAAATGATCTGCAGAGCGCCTCAGTTTTCAGAAGCTGAGAAACGCCCTCATCAGACTAGTGTTTTCCCTGGCCTCATAAGCCTGGCCTTTCGCACCCCAGTCTTTGATGTCGCTCTGTGGTCCCCATTCAAAGTCTTTTTCCCTCAGTTACTTCATTTTTGTATTTAGCGCATCCCTATGTACAGTTTTCATTGTAAAATGTCAAAATGATTTCTTCACGCTTCTAAAGTTAAAACTGGGGCAGCAAAGCATTGTTCTGGCAAGGGAAAATATACTATAAATAGGGATAAAATAAACACAACTTTTTCAAATTCAAGGCCAAAGTCTGGAATGTCATCATCTCATAAAAATAAACCACTTGAAAAATTGAAAAAAAAGGTCCTTGGTATTTGTGATATATTTTTCTTTGTCTAGAGGGCTTGTGATGACCAACTATGTTGACTTTTGCCTGGCAGTAGGGAGCCCTAGGTAGTGGTTCCTGGCTTTATCCATATCAGCATCATCTGAATATATTTTGATATGTAAATATCAGTGCTCAGTGGGACTTAACACGTTGGAAGGGGGAAAGTGTCTCATAAATACGACAAGATTCTTAGCATCCAAGTGTTTTTTTGCCCAATTTTTTCTAGAAGAGAAATATTGCTTCCTTGTCAACTAATTTCATAAGCTGGCCCTCCATAGCAGCTTGTATGGAATAAATGAGTAACATGAGTCAAAGAAGGTTCTGTTTTTAGGTATTAGCACTTTGGTGGGATTTCTCCATTCTTGGATGATAAAATTGGCCTCTGTGTATTCATATTTGCAGCTTTCTTTATTATTAAAAAAATCACAAAAAATTGTTTTAATAGTTCAAACATACCAAATCTTTTTCCTTTATCTTTGCTCTTTTTGAATTTAGAATCTTCAGGGCGATGGGCGTTTCCTTAATATGAATTTCCATAGATTATTTTTAAAAGTTGAGGATATTGTATAATTTCTGAATCTCACATACTCCCATATATTCTTACTATTGCTATAGCAAGATTAAAGGTTTCAATTACTTGAAGAAAATGTTGTCATTTTAATGAAATAGATTGTCTCGTACAAAGTTCCTCCCTCTACAGGATTTTCTATCACACTTCTGACAGATTTTATAATGCTCATTCCAACTCTGACAGTATTCTAAGGATATATTCAATTCTTCCATTAATAATATGTAAATTATCTTTTTTTCTCTCTCTCTCTCAAGGGAATAACTGGGATAGAACCAGGTCTCTGGCTCCAGGGTGCTGGATTATTGATTTGATGCTACAATTCAGGACCTAGTGGACAACCAGGAGGGGGGTCTGCCTGTCCCCTCTCTCTAAAATCTCTCCTGGAGCAGTTTACACTAGCAGCTTGATTTGTGTCCCCTTGGGTCTCTGGTTTATTAAACTAAGAGTGAATTCTGGACCGAGGTTGGACCAATTACATGCGTCCTCTTGAGAAAACACATGGAGAACCAGAAGCAGGGCATGGAGAGATGTTGTGTAACAGAGATGATGTCTGGCCTTTGTCCCTGACTCCAGGGAGGGAGCTGTTAACCCTTGGAGCATCCTAGTGACAGGAGTGTCTTTGTTATTCATGGTGGTCCTGGGACCTAACCTGCAGGTATGCTAAGGTGACTCCAGGTGGGGCTGGTCACACCAGAAAGACCAACCCTGTGGTTAGAGGGTTGGGCTTTGAGCCGGGTGATAGGGTGATAGTCTCCTTATCTCTGTGCTAGAAGGCCAAGTTCAGTCATGTGGCCGACAATTCCATCAATCAGGTCCACAAAATGAAACTCCAAAGCGTTGGACATAGGCTTGGGTGAGCTTTCTGGTTGGTGAACACAGATGTGTCAGGATCTTTACGAGGGGAACACAGGAGCTCTGCATGGGAGACCCTCCCAGACTGCGGCCTCTGTGTCTTCTCATTTGGCTAGTCCTCATGATAAAACTGCAAACCTAAGTATTGCTTTCCTGAATTCTGAGAGTCATTCTAGCAAATGATGGACCCTCCAGGGTTCATGTAAACCTGAATTTATAGCCAATTGGTCAGAAGGGCAGGCAGCCTGGGGACCTTCAAGCTTGTGGCTTGTATCTGAAGTGAGACAGCCTGGCTGCGGACTGGGACCTGAACCCGTGGAGTCTGTGCGGACGCCAGGGGGCTGGTGCCAGAATTCCACTGCAGTGTTGCAAAAGCTGAATCACATTAGGGGTAGAAATATCAAGTGAACACCGCAGGCTCCTCAGCCCCACAACTGCCCGTGAGATACCGCGGTGCACTTCTGAGAACTTCCTTTCATCCGCTCCTGCACCAGTCCCGCTAGAGCGGGTCTGTACTTGCAAAACACTTGGTAGTTTGGGTGGAGAAGGAGGCCATCCGGAGCCCGTGGTGTTAAGTCCTACCTGTTCCTGGTTTCCCTGAATCTACTCCTCTGAAGGTGGCCAGGTGGGAAGATGATGGTCCCCCGTGCCCTCATCCTGCCTCGCATCCCCAAGTCTATGTTAAGGCTGCAGCTGACTGTTTCTTCCATCTGGACAGCCTCACGGCAGTTGGCGCTCATGAGGAACCATGGCAGGGGGGCCTCCGGCACCGCCCCCGGCACCTCCAGAGGCCGATCGGGGCTGCAGTGGTGTTGGGCTCTTGCACCTGCCTCAGTAACACTTTCCAGCTGGCCACCCTTTGACCTCTGTGTTCCCAGCTTTGAGTGTTGCTTCTTGCAAATGACAGAACTGAGGAACCTTACTGCCTTTTCCCCCCTGTAATTTCTAAATATTAAATGTGGAACTAAGGGTTTCTAAGGGGAAGCCGATGATCTATACCTCCAATATATACAATAATGGATGATACAATTAATATTTAATAGAATATTTTCCTGGAATACTTTCTAAAACATTTAGACTTAACTTTAGGCATAAAAAGGTGTGTGTGTGTATATATATATATATATATATATATTTTTTTTTTTTTTTTTTTTGGTGGCCTTATCTTATTTCCTGCTATATTTTTATTCCTTATATTATTAGCAGAATGTGACTATTTAGACTGTCACTATTGTTTCATTTTCTACTTTGGTGAATTGAAAAAAAAATCTTCCAGTGGTTTCACTAATCTAAACTACATGTGAAAAACATTAAATGAGCATGAAAACTTTTATTTGGACATATATCAACCCTAAGAATCTTCAGGCCGTTTCTAGAGTGTTCCTGATGAGGCAAGTTAGAACCACTGGTTAATAGTTTTGCAATTTCTCTAAATGCATATTTTTATAGTTCTTTCTGTCCCTTATAATGGGCAATAAATCTCATCAAATAAACAAGAAAGGGGGCTACAATGCTTATTTTAGGAGTCCGACATTAGGAAACTAGAATTTTTATTCCAGAGCCAAGCTCAGGCCTGGAGAAGAACCTGGGAGATGGCGGCTGGGGAGCTCATTGAAGGAGAAAGAACAGGGAAGTGTTAATTCCACAGCCGGGAACGGTAGCCCCGGGGTGGGGGTGGGGGTGGGGGTGGTTAGAGGAGCTAGACAGCAAAAGAAGGGAAGGAAGGATAGGTGTGGGTAGGGTAGCCTTCAGAGCCACAGTGGCGGCCTCCCACGTTCTCTCTAGCACACGGCATTTTGCTGCCTGGCTCTCCCAGGTGATAAACCTCTGTTCAGATGTCAGCCCTACCCAGTGGCTATAATGTATTCACCACCGAAATATTTGGGGGGGCGGGGTCTGTTTTGAGCTTGGTCTCAAAACCTTAATGACTAGTAACCTACATGCTTTTTTTTCTCAGTTATGCCAGGTGGATAATTTGATTTCTGATGCTTCATGCAGATCAATTGGCCAGGGCACACTCAGTGTTGTGTTTTGAAACCCCCCACCCATCATGCCCAGCCCAGCTGACACTCAAAACTGGAGCCCAGGAGTTCCAGGGAGACAGAGCAATGCCTGTGAATGCCTCCCTTTCAGAGACTGGAAACTTAGAATCTCGTACCGCTGAGGCCTTAGGTTATGAATCAATAGGCTACAGAATTTATCACCAAACGAATGCACATGGATTGGTAAAAGTTCAAACCCAACAGAAGAACATAAAAGAAATAGTGAAAGGCTTTAATTCCCTCAACCCTCCCTTCCTGTCCAACTCCCTGGTGAAGAGTTTGGTGTACTCTTAGCCATGCCTGTAAATTTACATACACACACACACACACACACACACACACACACACACTACATACTTCCAGGGCTTTTTATTTTGGCAAAGAGTGTGTTTGTGCAAGGTAGTCCCTTTGCCCCTGGCCATGTGCCAGAGACACCTTACATGTTCCCACATGTTCCCACATGTTTTGCAATTCATTTCTGTTCCTTGTTCCCTATTGATTACCATTTGGGTTGTTTCCACTTATTTGATCATTCAATATACATGTATCAAGCACTTATTAAATGCCAGCCTTTGCTGTAGACCAAGATTCCTGTCCTCATGGAATTCCCGGCAACGGACACTCATCAGCCCCTTCCTGATGACAGGGCAGGTTTGCGGTCTCAGGTGTCAGAGTATGAGAATTTGACACGTCGATGGGTCCTGCCCCAAAACCACATGCTTCGCTCTGAACTGTGCCTTTTCAAATTCCGTAATTTTTATCTCTATGCAGAAAGAGTCATCTCTTTTCCAGAATCCGGCCTCCTGTGACCCTGGGTGAAAGTGATGATGTTTTAAGCAGAAACGCGGAAAGGGTAATTGAAGTCACAGGAGAAGAGATCTTCTGTTTGGGAACCGCGGATGGAATTTCTCACTGTATTTGGGCTCCACTCCTTTCTCAGCAGCTGTCATCGAAACCGTTCAAGGACCCGTCATTAGGAGGCTTCTTTGGGTTCTGAGGAGCCTGGGGACTGATGGAGGCCCCCAGGGAAACTTGACATCTTTTTAAGACATCTGGGGGAGGGAGCGGGGTTAGAAACCTGGAGATGGGTTTCAGCCCTGCAGCAGCAGCGGCAGTGACGGTGTCCTCAGCTGGCATTCCCACCTGGGGAGTGGGGAAAACCTGTTCCCCGAACAGGAGAAGCAGCTTTGGTGAAAGATGCTACAGGGATTTCTTGTCCATCCCACAGAGAGACAGACAGACAGGCAGCCATAAGCACATTCGTTTCAGTCAGGCCTGTGGTTTTTGTACAATGTCTTTATTTTGTCAAGTGATCACTGACTGAAGTGTTTTCAGCATCTCTTGGAATAGAGCAGAATAATTATTGCGGTCAGCACCTGCCATGAACACAGAGAAACCAGGGTAGGCTGTTAAAGGAGTAGCCAGCAGGTTCTCCATCCCCCTGAGACTCAGTTCTTGGATCCCCTTTCCCTTGCTGTTCCTGGGGACCCCTGCCTGAGGGTGGGAGCGGTGCTGGCTTACAGACATACGGGGAATGCTATACAGGAGAAGGGAGTCAAATGACTAGAAGCCTTGGGTTCAAATACCAGGATGCATGCTTCCTAATTATGTGACTGCAGGCATGGTAGTAACCTCTCCAGGCCTCAGCTTCTTCATCTGTAAAATTCTGTAATAATACAGATGATGCCTGACTTACGATGGTTGGACTTCAGTGCTTTTCCGAGCTAGTGATGGTTGAAGAGTGATATGCATTCGACAGCAATCATGGATCGAATTTAAACTTTGATTTTTTCCGGACAGCGGCTGCGGTGGTCGCTCCTCAACCGCCAGCGATCAGCAGGGTAAGCGCCCACATTCCACTGTACCCATGTCACCCATGGTTTGGGTTGTTTATTGTGTTCCAAGTGCGTGTGGAGAGGTGAGGAGAAGCTGTGATGTTCGGGAGGTTAGGTGTATTAAATGCATTTTCAACTTAAGGTATTTCCAACCTACGATGGGTTCATTGGGACTGAACCCCCTCATAAGTCAAGCAGCACTTGTTCGGTGCCCCACAGGGCTGCTGAGATGATCACCCAGATTTTTAGCCACACACAACTGGTGTTCAGGGCTGGGTTTGGTTCACTTCCGTGGAGGACTGATGGGGCTGGACAGTGGGAGGGTGACTTACTCAGTGTATAATCCTCACACCGGTGGAGTCAGGCGGACCCGGCAGGAGGCTCTGGGCTCAGCCCTCAGCTGTGATTTCCCCACGTAGACTGCGGCCAAGTCATTTCACCTCTTTGAACCGCTCATTTGCAATCAAAAGGAAATAACGACAACCCAGCCCCTGAACGGTGTTGGTGAGAATTGAATGA
This sequence comes from Noctilio leporinus, assembly GCA_004026585.1. Lineage (NCBI taxonomy): Eukaryota > Metazoa > Chordata > Mammalia > Chiroptera > Noctilionidae > Noctilio > Noctilio leporinus. The sequence goes on from PVIW01000812.1 coordinate 319,302, forward strand.
CAGACTCCCCGAGGGTGCCGGTTTGGAGAAGAAGGTCAGGGTACGGTAGCCACCCGCCCCCAGCATCATTTCCATCAGCACTGCTGCCCCCCTGCCCCCTTTCTTTTCCTTCTGTGTGAATGTCTGAGCTCCTGGGTTGGATGCTAGTTAGGGGGCTACATGCCCATCTGGCAGAGTGGATGCGGAAACGACAGGCCCTTTCCTACCTCGTTGACATCATTTCTCTACCTTCAACCAGGTGCCTGGAGAGGCGGCCAAGCCTGTTGGGTAATTTTCTCGAAAGAGACAACACTGCTGCCGACATGGCACGTAGTGTCCACGGCAGACATACCTCAGTGTTCCAAGAGGAAAATCACCACAAACAACCTCACTGGTCAGTCCCATCTAAGTTGCTTGGGGGGCATTTCCACCAGAGGGCGGGGCAGAACAGTGCGGTGTATCGATTCTTGTCCTTGTAGCGGCATTGGTGGCTCTACTGGAATTATTTTATGACAAGCTGGGGGAGCAGCAACACTTTCCCTATACACTCCTTGAAGTAAACGGTCTCCCCCTGCTCTGTGGGGCAGAATGCTGGAGTTTCAACTAGGCGGGCACCTGGGCAGCGACTGAGGCGGGTGCTCATCCGTCATCCATTCATTCCACAGGTGTTCACTGTGCACCTGCTACATGCCAGGCACAGATCTCGGTCATGAAAACATGACAATCAGGAAGATACTTGGTGCCTGCCCTGCGGGGTCTACAGTGTGGGCGAGGCCTTGTGAGTCCCCTGTGATCACAGTCTGCCGTGACAGACTGGACGGGGCCACCACAGGGGCGAGGTCGGCCAGGTGTACTAAGAAGAACTATAATGGAAATGGCTGGAGTTACTGACACTGGCCAGATGGTTGAGACTTTAAAACCGGAGACTCACAGCCTGTCTCTCTGAAAGCTGAATTCGCCTCCGCTTTCCCATGATCTCACACGGTGAGGTCGTTGGGGGTAGGGGAGGGGTGGCAAAGAGGAAGCTTCTCATCCTACCCCAGGGTTTACACTGCCTCTTCCTGTCACCCAGAGGACGGCAGTGACAGGTTAGAAATGAAAGTGAGAACCTCACTCCATAATTAAAGAATGCCAACCAGAGCCAAAAAAAGAGATGCCATTGTTCACCCCTCAACTTGTCAAAAGTTAAGTGTGGTTGGGAGGCGGAGGGAGGTGGCGCGTGGCAGTCAATGTCAGAAAGTTAGCGGGAGTCAAAATATTTTCAGCTACTAAAGAGGGCAATCGGGATGTCTATCAAAATGTTTAATACATACAGAGGCTCCTGTGCTGGGGGGACTTACCTATGGCGATGCTTGCAAAAATGTGCTCCCCTGGATAGGCAGGCGTGTTCCTTGTAGCTCTGCTTGTACTGGGGAAAAAAAATAACAGATAAAAAATAAAATAACCGGAAGCAGCTTGTTTACCCAATAGCTGGTAAAACATTACTTCTGGGTGTGTCTGTGAAGGGTTTTCCAGAAGAAATTAGCATTAGACCCAATAGGCTGAGTAAAGATCACACGCCCTGTTCCCCCTCCGCCAGGCCAAGATGCTGGGGGGCCTGGTCCAGCCTGGGGAGGGCCTGAGTAGAGCCCAAAGGTGGAGGAAAGGCGAATTTGCCCTCTGCTTCCGACCTGGGCTCTCCTGGGCCTCAGGCCTTCAGATTTTGATGGAAAACACACCATGGGCTTTCCTGGCCTCCAGTTTGCAGATTGGCGGACTTCTCAGTCTCCGTAACCACTTAAACCAATTCCTTGTAAGAAATTGCTTTCTCTATGTCCATACCTATGTCTCTGTCTATCTATATTGTCTATGTCTATACATCTCTATCTATCTATATTATATCTATGTCTATACCTACAGGTTCTATTTCTCAGGAGAACCCTAATACACAAGCTAAATGCTTTCCAGTAGGAGACTGGATAACTTCGTTACGCACATCTCTTCTGTAAATTATTTAAGTGGGTTGGGATACTTTGCTGGGGTGTGCTGTGACCTCAGTCCTGGGACGAGCAGGCGTGGGGTGAATCAGAACGTAATGTGGATCCCCGCTTGTTAACCCAGGACTGGGTGGTCTCCTCTCTCAAAACTGGAAGTCCCCTCTCAACACGATGCAAATGTGTGGCCCAGATGGGGCGGAGTCGGTATCTGCATTTGGGTGGAGGCTGCAGGGTGACACCAAGGACGTTTCTGTGACCCTCTGCCACTCAGAGGAAGCCCCTGTGGCCCTTAGAATCGTACTCTCCCATCCTCATGAAGGAAGTCAGGATAAGAAGGAGGCATTTAGCAAGTATAATATAAATTAGACTAACATGGTAATGACTGCCATCCAGTCCTTTTAGGAATTAGACCAAGACAGATACAAGGGATTTTTTTTTTTTTTTAGTGAAATAATCTGGAGACAAATCATAGTTCATTTTCATGTGTAATTTCATCCACCGTGAAGGTTTTTCACCCTGGATGCATCTGACACATTGCAATTTGCATAATTTCCTTGTTTTTATTAGTCTTGTTTTATTTTAGAGTGAGTAGTTTTACTTGCTCACTGACTCAACATTTTCCCCAAAGAAGAAAGATTCAAGAGCAGGCACTTCAAACAGTTAGATCCATGGCCATGGAGATGGGGAGCAATTCCCTCATTCCTCATCAGGCAGTTTCTTGGTGCCTGCTCTTGATCTGACCCCCGTGTCTTTGCACATGCTGGTCTCCTGAACAACCCTGTCCTAACTTGGCATAGGTAGGAAACTCTGTTCTTCCTTCAAATGCCTTCCCAGTGGAACATTCCCTGTCCTTCATAAAATGTTTGAAATGATGTCAAGGTCACTTGTTGAGGTTCTGGGGATACTATAGTGGGGAAAGCATACCCAGTGAGGGTCAGAAAGACAAAGAATAAGTAAATAATAAACACAATGATGTAAACAGAGGTGGGTTGTATCAAGAGAATCAGATGCTAAGATGGAGAATAATGGGGAAATCTATAGGAAAGGAGGGAGAGGGCCCCCTTTCAAGAGACAGTTTGTAATCTGACCCTCGAGGAGAAGAGCCAGCCAACCCTGTGGCAGGGGAGGAGACCCTCAGAACTTGGGGGAACAGAGGGAAGGAGCTTGACAAATCTGGGGAGCTGAAGGAAACCAGTGAGGCTCGGAGGGTGTGGATCACAGGCTGCTGTGTATGATGACCCTCGGAACCCTATGTGCGCACGCCCGACACGGGGTGCATTATCGCCCTTGAAATTGGGTGTCTGGTTGTCTGTCTGCTGCATCTTCAGTCATCTGGCTTCTCCAGCACCTGGTTCCCTGTGGGCCACATAGCAGGTACAGAGCACGTGTTTCCTGAAGGGAGGGGTCGGTGAGCGACTCTGTGGTCTTGCCCATGCTGGGCGCTAGTTATCTGCCTCTTATACACCATTTCTTGGAGAGGATGCTGTGTGCAGGTCCCCACACAATGGCCTCAGGGGGCTGTGGGGCCACCATTGGCCATCGCAGGGCTCTTCTCTGACACCCTCACTAGGCAGCCAACAGCCCAGGCTGCATCCCATAGTTGCACTGCTGGTTTTCCTACCTTTTTTCCTGGTTCTGGCTAATTCTGGTGGCTGGGATAAAACTGCAGCAACTTTGGGTAAAGGGATTCTATAGACAGCAATGTAATACTGTAGTTATCCTGGACTTTGGGGCTGGAACAGGCATGGGAGAGTATCCAATCCAAAAAATTCTCTTTTTATGAGAGCCAGCGGGTTAGGTGACTTATCTAAGGTCACATGATGAGGTGATGGCAGGCAGGGAGGAGACTAGCCCCTGGAGCCATCGACTCCCTGACCGTGCTGTTTGCACTGTCCACCTTGCCATCTACGAAGCCCCAACCCTCTGGGCCACCCTGCCACACAAAGGGGTGGGAGAGGAGGGTGAGAAGCAAGGGCTCTGCTGTTAGGCTGCCCAGATGCAGGTCCCAGCTTCACTGCCTATGTTTGGAGCAGCGCCTCAGTTTTCCCATCTACAAAATGGGGTAGCAACTACATCAATCTTTTAGTGCACTGACAAATAAAATAACGTACGCCAAGAACCCAGAAATGTCAGCTGTCGTTGTCCTTCCTACAATCACAATTCTGGAGACAGCGCAGGCTCAGCCCACATTCTCACCCATCCTTTCCTCGATGTATGTTTTCTTCTGTTAGCTACCGAGTTGGATTTTATTTTGTTATCCTGCTGCTGGTGAAATGATAAACCCGGGGCTATTGTCTCCTGTTTCCTGATGAAGTCTGAGGAAATGCCACCAAGATGCCTGCGATGTGTTCTCGTCCGACACTGACAGCGTTAGGCGGAGGCTTATTTGTGATTAGAGAAGCTAATTAGCCCTGCAGCAGCAATGCAAATAGCGTGGAGAAGGGGCCTCTTCGGGAGAAAAATGGCCTGAATCGTGGTCCCGAGAATGAACTTATAAATGAGACAAGGGACTTACAGGCCTGACATGCATCCTTATAGAGAGAAATGGGGGAAATGCAATTGGAAATGGAAAAGTTTGAAAGGCTTCAATTGCCTAAGTGAACCAGTAAGCCTCATGTCTTATATTCGTTAGGTGCTTAATCAGGGTTTAAATGAATGGAAAGATGGGCCGGTGGTATGTGGGTGAATGGACGGACAAGTGGACAGAAAGACAGGTGGAAGGGGGAACGGCTAACTGCACAGGCAGGTGGGTACATTTGTGGATGAATAGGTGGGCAGATCCTCAATGGTGCAACATTTACAATGATAAATCTGCTATGTATTTTGATGAGCATTGTGTGTAATTGAATTTATTAAACATTCTCTATTTGTGGTCTGCTACCTGGGGCAGTGTTACAAACAGGGAAGTGTGTCTGGCTGAAGTCGCATGTTTTATTTGCCCCAGCAATCAATAAAAAGGACAAATATTCACCAACCTTGTTTGGGAAAAGACTAAACTGTCTTTCTATTCTCTGTATAGAAAATAACACAAAATTGTTTTCACATGAACAGGCAAATTAAGTAAAAAGCAGGAAAGAAAGGAATACAAAATTGTGCTAGGCAGCTAATTCATAAAAAAAATAAATGATGTTCTTTTTTCTGGATTCTGTGACAACTGTTGAGTTTTAATTTTTTTTTTTTTTTAGTTTTAAATTTTATTATGATTTATTTTCTCATTCTAAAAACATGCTAACTTAGGTGTTTAATTCTGTATTTGTGATTTTGTAAGCTTTTTTTTTTTTGTAAAGATGGGCCCCAAAGGTGTTTATATTTCAGGCCTTGCAAATCCTGGTTCCTCCTGATCCGTAACTGCCTGGCACCTTGCTTCCCAGTTCTGCACACACACCCGGCTGTACCAGCCCTCACACACCTCGGGGACCTGTTTGCTGCCAGCCGTGTACCTGCATGTGGCAGGAAGAAGGCACAGAGCAGGGGAGCTCTTTCAGGTCTCAGTGTGGGCTCCTGGCCCTGCTCCAACCCATGACGTTTTTCTGGTCCGTTCACATTCCCGCGCTTCTCCATGACTATTTCACACCTTGTCTTCCCTCAAATATCTAACACTTTCCTTTCCTGGCAGCCACTCCACCTGGGCACCAGGTCCCCTTCTTTGGGAAGATCAAAGGTCTGAGAGAACTGGTGCAGTTGGGAGTCCACCCCATTCCCCGGGGCCCAGCCTGGAGGCCCCGGGGGTGGCTCTCTTACTGGCCAGCCGCCTCTCCTCTCTCTGCCCGGCTGCCCGTGACCATGGTGTGGGGCGATCTGCGCTTCCTGGACTTGTATGTCTATTTCCTTCGCCAAATTCCGGAACTTTTCCTTCATTACTTTTTCACGCAAGTTTTCAATTTCTTGCTCTTTCTCTTCGCCTGGGACCTTTATGATTTGAATGTTGGCACGTTTAAAGTTGACTCCAAGCTTCTCAGTTTTTTCAATTCTTGTTTCCTCTTTCCGTACTGGTTGACTATTTATTTCTTCCTTATGTTCTAAATGGTTGGTTTGAACCCTGTTTTTCCCCCCTTCATGATTGGTTTTGTATTTTCATTTGTTTTACTTAGCCTACCCTTCATTTCTTCCCTGCTGCATTTGCCAAAATGAAGCATATCTGTCAAGTCCGTGAGCATCTTTATCACCTGCATTTTAAACTGGGCATCTGCTAGGCTGGCTGGCTGTTCATCTGTTAGGCTGGCTATTTCTTTTTTGCTTAGTTTGCCCACTGGAACCTTGATCTGTTCCTTTTTTTGAGCCATAATTCTCTATCTTCTCAACTTGACTGGCTCCAGTGTTTGCCTCTGTGTCTTAGGTAGAGCTGTCCCTCCATTGTAAGGGGCAGAGCCCTTAGGTATTTGTCAGTACAGGTGACCTGTTTCACTATGTTGTGATGCTGTGTGTGGGGGCGGGTCTGAGAGGGAACAATGATGCTTGCTCAGCACTCACCCCTTTTCCAGGCACTTCTGCTTCCCATATGGGACCGGCTCCTCTTTTCCTGCTGCCCTGGCCGTGGTTCCCAGAGTGGGTGGGTCTGTGGACATTCCAGGACTGTGGGGGCCTCTACACAAACAGGCTCTGCTGAGAAATTGACAGTTTTCCCCTTTGCCCCAACCCCCTGGTTTTCACAGTCCGAAGCAATGAGGCTTTGTTTTCCTTCAGTGCTGGAACTGCGGGCTGCACGTCTAGTCTGCTGCCAGGAGCACTCGACAGGTGTCCCTCCTGTGACTGAGGTTTCCGCTAGTCGGCCACCGTTCCAGTCGCACCACAGTGCCACACACGGCGTCCTCTCTGCCCCAGCTCTAGTTTTGAGACGGATGTATCCATTTTTGGTTGTGGAGGGAGATGCAGCGTGTCTACCTAGGCCCCCATCTTGGATTTCGATTTGCGCATCCTAGTCTAAACGCTTCTTTGAGTTTCTTTTCTGTAAGCTTCTTTGCCTGTAAATTAGCGATAAAATTTATATTCCTCTTTTGCTGTTAATCTGTGTTTTGTCAGCAAATTCATAGGCCCCAGGCGCTGAATCTAAGGTGCAAGAGGCAAAAATCCTGCCTCACCCTCCACCTTCTCTCCAATCTGGCTGCGCTAACCCAGCCACCCCTGCCTTCTCCAACCCCTGGGAAGCACAGGTTCTTCTCCACTGCTGCCCTGGAGTTCTTTCTGTCCTGTCACGCTGCGTCCTTTTAGCCTCTGTGCATGCGGGCTGTATTAACTCGGTTTCCAACACCTGTGATTACTTCACTTGGCCTTTCAGAGCGGAGCAAATACTTGCTGTCCACACACCAACTTAGCTCCGACTTGATGCCAATAGTGAAGGAAATGCAGGTTTTCTAGGTTTGCAATGTAAGCTGCTCTTGATTAAATGAATACGCAAATTAGCAAGGCGGTAACCAGAACACGGAACAGTTTACAAGGGGAGTCAGAAATGTAGTCATACCCCATGCAAAGAGGAATCACCTTGAACAGGGCTTGGGGAAATGAGCATTTTAAGACAACTGAACGCATCCTTTTATCTTTTGTGCAGCTATAGACTTTAATGGAGTAAACAGAGAAGGGGAAAAAAACATTAGTAAAATATGAAAGGGAGAAATTAGGCAAACTGTTAATTCGTTAGCAGAATTAAACGCAGATGCCCCAAAGGTATTTCTGGGCTACTTTACAGAAAATAGCTAAATAATTAATTCACTTAATGTATCCTCGCTTGGCCACAGATGCCAAACCTCTTTAAAATGTTGTCATATTTGTTTGTGGGTTTCTCTGGAAAGTTACAGGAGGTGGCAATGTTTGGACTCTCTAAAAGGTCTTATCCTGTCCCTTAGAGGATGTGAAAATTGCCCTGGTGGTCTGCAGCCATCCCTGGCGCTGGGGGTGTGCCTGGGGCGGAGGGAGCAGCTTCCCATCCCTCCCATTTCTCCAGAGAAACCTCTCCTGATGACAGATCAACAGATGGGTGAGCATGTGCTGAGTCTACAAAGCTGTAAGGTTGGTCCTGAAAACACAGACCCTTGGGTGGCCAGCTGTAAGAGCTATTCCAGGTAATCCTGGGCCATGAGTGCAACTCCTTGCTTGACCAGAATCATTTCGTCAGGGCGGTGTACTCACTCATCCACAAGTGTGCTTGAGCACCTACTGTGTGCACGGTGCTGTGCTTGGGGCTGTCAGTCTGGCAGATTCAGTCTCTGCCCTGTGGGGCCTGAATTCCTTGGACAATAACTGAACACAGAACACACCTTGAGAAGTGCTGAAGAAGCAAACGGTGTCCGGGCAGATCAGCACAGGAGACCGACTTACTGTATTTAAGCTGAAACCTGGAGCTGAGATGGGCAGAGATTGGGGTGGGGCCATCTCTGTGGAGGGAACAACGGGCAGGAGCCCGGAGAGCCCCGTGTGGAGAGAATGGGGGTGCGGATATATTTTTCCTCCACCACTCTAAGCGCCTGCAGCCTCCGAATCTAAGGGACGAAACACAGATTAACAGTAAAAAAAGAATACAAACTTTATTGCTAATTTACATGCAAAGATGTTCACAGACAAGAAATAAAGCCCAAAGAAGCACTTCGGCGGGGGTGGGGCTTATACACCATTTTAGCAAAGGAAAGGAGTGTTGGTTTCCAGGGATGATGAGGTGGGAGAAGACGACCAGGGAACGTATGGCGGAAGCAACGGGAATGAGGGTTCTTTCCATCAGACGTGTTTATGCAGATTCATTCAGGGGCGGACTCTCCATCTCTGGTGGCACAGAGAGGGAGACCTTCACCAAGGGGAATTTATGCCCTGCTTGTGAGCGAAAAAAACAAACAAAAAAAAAAACAATACAAAGGAAGAGAACTCTTCTTGTATCAGTAGATTTTTGAATCCTTCAGCTAAGAAAAAACCAATTCCAAAGCGGCATTTAGGGGGATAGGCCATCCTGACCCCTTTGAGGGGCCCAGGGGACAGAGATGGGAGGCAGAGGCTGTGCTGGGGAGGGTGTACGGGCCTTCTGATTTTATTCAGGATGTGACGGGATGAGCCACCCAAGGGTTTTAAGCAAGAGAGTGACATCCTCTTATTCACATTCAGGAAAATTTGCTATGGCATTTTTGTGGAGAAAAATCATATCACTCTCTCTACTGGGGAACGAAGTGGAAGATGTGGGGTCCCCACCCCATTATCAGAAGCTTTGGTGGGGGGCAGCCAGTCAGCAGAGAGCAGTGGGACCACATGGACAATCTGGTGCCCATGGTTCTATGCTGGGCACCATCTCACACACGCACACACATACACACGCATAAAAAATTCTTTCTTAAAATTACCCTTTATATGTCATGTTTGACTCTCATGTTCTTTCTTAGGAATTGGTGCAAAATGGTAGAGGCAGGAGCTGGATCCATGACCGCCAGCAACTGGACGTGGAGGAAGGAGATGACCTACAAAAGGGCAAGTGGGAACTTTTCGGGGTGGTGAAAACATTCCGTATCTCAGTCGTGGGGACAGTCACATGGCCCTACCCAAACTCACTGACCCGCACATCCCAAAGGGGAAACTTGCCTGCATGTAACGTAGACCTCAGTAAACCTGAGTTTGTTTCAAAAATCAACTAAAAACCAACGGAGTCAATAGGATAAATTCATGGGCAATAAAATGGCGGGGATACTTACATTCTCCTTTGAATCAAAAGCAGGCTAGTGAGTGGTATTTGCAATGTCTGTTTGCACCACGGGGGGCTCTGAATCATCCAGTATTCGCATCAGGTTGTGTTATATTTGGAATTTGCATGGCAGGCTGGAAAATCAGCCCTCAGTCAGCGTTGAACGCATTGCAGGCCCTCAGGGCAGCTGCTGGCTCCCTCATTTGAAGAGAGAGGCCTTGACCTCCATCCACGTGTACATTTTCCAAACGTGAGCTTCAGTGCAGGGAGAGGACCCTTCAGGGCTTGTCCTGGGATTAGCCTCTGGGCCTGGCTCCGCATATGCCTCCTTACCAGCGTATGCTGGACTGACATGCAGTGTGTGTGTGTGTGTGTGTGTGTGTGTGTGTGTAGGGGGGAGGGGCTGTCCCTGAACAGCCATTGTCCTGCTGCTCCTTATCTAGAACTTTCTAAAAGTGGACCATTTTATTTTAGAAAAAAAGGTCAACATGGGTTGAAATAAAAGTTTACATGGATATTTAACAGCTGTGACTCATCACCCGCCCCGATCCTTGAAATACAAGCTGAACTCAGTAGAAGGATGCTAGCATAACAGGCGAAACTTTGGAGGGTCAGTGCACAGCTGTCAGGTGGCGGGTCCCGATGCAGTGGAAGTGGTGTGAGTTGTCATTCCTGGCTCTCTGTTGCCCGGGCCTGGCCTGCCTCACCTGGTCACATCAGTCATCACTAATGTGTGAGTGACAGCAACCTGCTCATTTCAAATCTCCATGCATTTTTTTTTTTTGCTTCCTTATCTTTCTCTGCCTAGATACTCTGGCTCAGTTACCTCCTCTAGGAAGTCTTCCTAGAACCTCCTTTTTAAGCCAATGATGTTGAATTTTTGTACTTACAGGTCCCTGTGCAATGTGTCTGCTTTTATCACTTAGCAGGGTGGCATTGAGATTAGGCACTCCCGTGTCTATCTTCTAAACTGGACTAGAAGCTCCAAGATGTAAAATCTCTATCTTATTGGCCTTAGTCCAAGGGATGGTTCTTCTTAGAGGCTTCAAGACCTTGTAGAACTGAAATGGTAACTGCTTCCTTCTTCCCTCCCTCCTCCGGGCTCTCTCCTCTCTCATGCTGCGCATGTGGGCTGGGCACAGAATACCAGGCACAGGTCATGCTGCTGAAATAATGGGGAGGGCAGAAATTGGGACACCCAGGGAGGGGTAAATCCAAGAAGTCATGGGTTTGCCCAAGCACCAAGGTTAATTAAGACATTCGTTTTATTAATGCAACTGAAAACTCAACCAACCAAACATAATTTCATCTTCCCATATGCTGAGCTAATAATGCATTTCAGAATCCTGGAAAGAAAGAGGAAACCACCTGGATGATTCTGCAGGCAGAGCAGCGAAGGGGAAATTCCAGCAGAGACCTTAAACTTAACCCCGCAGTCGGGCAAGGCTGAGAACCGCACGTATCGCCTCTGTGGGTGTGCTGAGCCGCTTTTCTGTTTGGCTGTGAGGCCAAGGGGTTGAGGAAGACACGAACCTCACATCCAGGTGAGAGGAAGGAAGCCCACAGGTGAGGAAAATGAAAGACAGGCCCAGAGTCGATGGTGGGTATGTGGGCATGGCTGGACCGTGGCTGCAGTTCAAATGCTGGGTCAGGAATAAGCCGGGAGTCAGAATACAAGGACCACTGATCTGAGTGAATCAGGGGGTGCTAGGAATTTCAAGGAGGTGGCCTGGATCCAGTGGTACGACTTGCTGGGGTTCAGCCCCAGCGAGGGCCTCTTGTGGCGTCCTGTGGGGTATTCCCAGGGGCGTCTATTTAGAGTGACAGCACGGTGCTTCTGAACCTTTTTATTTCAATGTGAGATTTCTGATTTCTTTAAAAGCATAGCCCTATTTGACTACACTTGCATTGTGTAAATTCAAAAATTTCACAGGACAATAATGAGCAAAACAAATAAACAAGCAAAATAGAACCAGATACATGAATACAATGAATAGATCTTCAGTGGGCAGAGGGGAGGGGGGAGGGGGAAGGAGGAGGCAAAGAAGGGGAGCAGTTTAGTCAAGGAACTAGTATGGAAGAACAATGGACATGGACAACAAGTGGGATTCACTTTCGGGGGGCATGGGTGGGTGGGGAAGGGGACAGAGGGGAGTGAAAAGGGGATGGATGTAATACAATAACAATAACATTACATTTTAAAAAATTCAAAAACTTCAGGTTTTTAAAAAGTAGTAAGAATCTCCTTTCTCTTCTTCTTTCTCCCAGGAGATCATAACTAAGCTGAATGTGCTTTCAAAACATCCCCAACATTTCAAAACTTGCATTTTATATGTGTGTGTGTGTGTGTGTGTGTGTGTGTGTGTGTAAGCATAGCTTTGGTATTTTTCTTTTTAAATCCATAAGCAGGATCATTCTGTACATAATGAAGAGTTAATCTGACATTTTTAACATGTCCCTATGCTTTGTAGATCTTCACATGTCCCTGCATCTTGATTAAAATCATTTTAAAAATGTTCCAGAATATTCCCTGGCTGGTAGCACAGTGGATAAGGTGCCGGCCTGCGAACCCAGAGGTCACAGGTTCGATTCCCCAGTCCGGGCACATAACAAAGTTGCAAACCAGGTCTCCAGTCAGGTCTGTGGCTGGAGGCAGGTGAAAAGCAACCATACATTGATGCCTCTCTCCCTCTCTGCCTCTCTGCCTCTCTCCTTCTCTCCCTTCCCCTCTTTCTGAAAATAATGAAATAAAATCTTAAAAAAAAAAAATGTTCCAGAATATTTCACACAATATGGTGGCACCAAAATGCATTTAATCCATTTCCCTATTGGTAAATATTTGTTTTGTATTATTTTAATTTTGGGCCATTTTAATAACTACCTTTCATCTCTCTCTCTAAGATATGTAATATATTTGTAGGAAAAATCATTAACAGTGAAATTGCTAGATTGAAAAGAATGTAAATTTCAAGTTCTGTGAGTTATTTAGAGATAGAATGATTCTGCAAATTGTCTTTCAAAAAACTTACCAAGTGTTGCTTCTACCTTGGTATATACCCTGCCTACTTCTCCTCATTATCGCAAAGATATATTATTCTTCCCCTGAGGTCTGATATTTGTATTCAGCCTGCCTTTGCTGCTTCTAGTGCTACCAACAGATTACCTGATGAATGACCCTCTTCTCCCACTAACTCCCATCCATACTCCATACTGTCATTTTCTCGGGCAGGTGTCTGTCTCCTGATGCTCTAAACTAGAATTCACCTCTCTATCAGGTGCTCTCATTGTAGCCTACAGTTCTTTGTATTTTTTTTTTTTAAAGATTTTATTTCATTATTTTTAGAAAGAGGGAAAGGGAGAGAGGCAGAGAGGGAGAGAAACATCAATGTATGGTTGCCTTTCACCTGCCTCCAGCCACAGACCTGGCTGGAGACCTGGTTTGCAACCTGGTTATGTGCCCTGGCTGGGGAATCGAACCTGCGACCTTTGGGTTTGCAGGCCGGCGTCTTAACCACTGTGCTACCAGCCAGGGCCCTTTGTATTTTTGCAGTGTAAAATAATTGTTTCATTTTGGCTTTCCACCCTGCTCATTTTTTCATTGTTATGTTTAATTAATTAATTAATTAATTAATATAGTCATATATTCATTCACTCATTCATCCATTACAATGGCTGACAAACCTAGTTTAGGCATCAGGAGTCCAGACTTTGGAATCAAACTTCCTGGGCTTAAAAACTAATCTTGTTCCTTACTAACTGTATGAAGAAGTTACATAGCTTCTCTATGCCTCTATTGGTACCCACTTCATAGCTTGTAGGTCTGACTAGTCAGGAGAATGCACATAAAACACTCCAAAGGGCCACTAAATCAATGCCAGGTGCTGGAGATTCAACAGGGATGAAGGCAAAAACAAACTGCCCAAAAATCAGAACAATTTCACAGCAGAGTGGGAAGGGGAGATTCCTCTTAGATTGTGTGGTTAGGAGATGCCTTTCTGTAAGATGACTTGTGAACATAGGGCAGAGGGATAGGGGAGCCATAAGTGCTACAAGAGTTGGGAAAAATGCATTTTAGGCAGAAGAAACAGCAGGTGCAAATATCCTGGGGTAGGAACATGTTATGTAAGAACAGAGCCCATGTGATGGGAGAATGGAGAGCAGAGGTGAGGTCAGGTCTGGGTCCTATTCACCATGGTATTGCAATTCCTAGTATAGGACATATCACTGTGTATGTATCTAACACATTCATAGAATAAGTGACTGGGTGATAAATGGACAAATGAGTGAAGAAAGGAACGGATGGTATGACTGGATTAGAGGCTGTCTTCTGCTTTCATGTACTATCTGCCCATTTTCCTCCATTCCATTCATTCCATTCATTCTGGAGAAGTGGGTGAGCGTGGATTTGGATCCTTACCAGCTAGACAGTGGAACAAGTGAGTGGACCTCTTAGTTTGCAGGGATTTGAAGTCCTCTCAGGTAACACATGGCTCCTATGTTTCATCATTCCTTTCAAGAAATCAATATCTAACTAGAAGAAGGAATTTTTTTGTGTGGCTCAGGTGACAATGGACCTTCCAATGAGACATGTAACCCACCCCTCCATTTTCAATAGCGAAGTTATTTGTCCTCAAGTAAACCCAGTGATCAGAGTTCATTGATCAGGAATTTGCTTTTTGTGCCAGGATGGCCTGGGGTTTTGCCCAGTGACAGGTTCCTGAGTGTCCACCCTGCATGAACTTCCCACTGGCCTACCCTCTGTTTAATGTGACAGCCGAAGGCAGCAGAACGGGACTACTTAACATGCATGGAAAAGAGAAGTAGGGTCTAAGTGAACAGAAACATAAGAACCTGATGAGATGGGATTAAACAAAACTCTTAGTAGTGGTTCAGCACTTTAGCTTTTCCAAAATGTTTAAAGCATGTACTGTCTTATTCATTGTCATGACCACCCTTAAATGAGAAGTATAATGTTCTCATCATAAATTACAGTGCACCGGAAAACCCAACTGTAGAGTCACCTTATTTTCCTAGGCACTTTTATGGGATAATGATATCTATACCCACATCATGGCTATATTGATTTATAAGCGAAATCCACTTTATTAAAACATGTTCCTTTCTTCATGTATATATTCCAAATATATATATGTATATATTAACCAATAGCATCCTAGGGCAAAGGTTTTTGATATTCACATATCCTGAATTGGTGTGATGAAAAAGTGTTTTGCATTGTTTTCCTATTCTTATTAACTAGCCTTCAGTCATTTAAAAATTTTTTTATTTATTGATTTGAGAAAAAAAGAGAAAAAGAGGAAGAGGAAGAGGGGAGAAAGGGAGAGAGAGAGAGAGAGAGAGAGAGAGAGACAGACAGACAGACAGACAGACAGACAGAGAGAGATCAGTTTGTTGCTGTTCCACTTGTTTATGCATTCATTAGTTGATTCTTGTATGCTTCCTGACCAGGAATCAAACCGGCAACCTTAGTGTATCAGGATGGTGCTCTAATCAACTGAGCTACCCAGCCAGGCTACCCTCCAGTCATATTATTCCATGCCTGGCTTCATGGGGGGTGTCCAAAGAAAGTACACTTCCCACCCCTCAGGGCTGAGTTGGTCTTTTTACATATTAAAAAGAAAAAAAAGAAATCTTTAATGCCAGGGTGATCTTGTTCATAGAAGTTTCCAAATCTCAAGGGTAAGGTTGCCATGGCAACAAGTATACACTGACAACCCTTGTAACTGGACGAGCCACTGCCTGGAACTTTCCTCCAGCAAGGGGCTGCCTCTGCTTCCCTGCAGCCATTGTCTTGGGCTTTTGCAGGAGCTCAGGTTTGTCTGCTAACCCCAATGCTGGTCACTTCTGAAGCTCCTGTCCTATTGCAGCCTTGGGACAAACTCTGTGAATGGCTTATATCTCCACCACAGATCTTACCAGCTTCATCGTCATAGAACTTGCCAATAAGGCGAGAGACTTGTGTGATGGTAGATTAAGTGTTTTACCTGACACCATATACATATGGTGTCAAGCCAACGTCCATGTAATTAGAACAGTTGGCATGGCCAAGACTTTCAGGACAGACCTCCCCTATCTATTTCCTAGACTTCTCAGAGACCAAAGAACCAAACAGGAACATAATTAGAGCAGGCCTCTGAAAGAGCCCCGTGAGCCATTTTGGACTTTCTCCTCAAAGCAGCAGGGAGCCTCTGGAGGGCTCTCAGTGGCAGGACTAGCCTGGCTTTGAGTTTTTGGAAGCACCCTCTGCTGCAGCTGGGAAGGACGGCGGGCGGGCTTCTGTCCTACTGCAAACGCATTGTGATGACAACCTGGGCAAGGAAGGGGTGGTCATGGCTGGAATGGAGAGTGGCAGGTGCGTCCAGGAGGATGTGCTGGGACATAAGTGAGCAGCGCCTGGCGTGTGTTAGTGTCTGGCAGGTGAAGGAGCTATTCAAATGAAGAGCCAAACGACATCCTGTGTTTTGCTTGTACAACTGGGTGGAGATGGTGCCTTCAGTTGGAGAGGTGTTGAGTAAAGGAGGAAGGAGTTTGTGGGACAAAAGGCAGAGTCGAACCTTTCATACAGGAAGTGGGAGGGGTCTACAGACTGACCCAAGGGGTTACTCAGGAGTTGGCACCAAGCCAATGTGGGGGAGGGAGCCTGGAGTCCCTGGTCTGTCCTTGAGGTTTAGCCACCTCTTACTGATCACATAGCTTGTGGTTCTGCACCAAGGGGGCGCCCAGCGCACAGAGTGCATGAAACAGCTCTGGACCTACTGGCGTTCCCACTCCAGTGCGGGGGGCGGGGGTAACCGTGTGGGTAGGATCGTTTGCCCCAGTTTGAGAAATGGAGGGAAAGAGGTTACTGTTTGGCATTCGCTGGTGTGGCCAGGTGGTGCTATGACTTTACACAGAGTGGTCAGAAAAGACATTTAAGATCAGCTGACATTTAAAACCAGGAGGCGGTGCCATTTAAAATCAAGCTGGAAGAGTGAAGGACCCTGGGCCAGTCACGAAGCCTCTTGGAACCTCAGTTCCGACATCCACACACAATGGGGCTTCCCTTACAGATCAATGACGCTGCCGGTCAATGCAACTTCAGCTCCGTAACTGCTAGCTGGGGGGAACAATGGAGATGTGGGAAATTTGGGGCTCTGATGGCGCCAGAGAGAAGAGCACTTGCTTGCTGCCCAGCAGTCCCCTTAGAATCAGAGGTCCTGGCCTAGTAACGGAGTTAAGGCCTCATAATTAGCCCCTGGCCCGGAACTCCACCGCCTCCAGGACTGGGGGCGTGGGTGGGGGGTAGGGGAGTGGGGTGGAGGTCCTGGCTGCACTGCTCTTTACGGCCACAAGAGGGACCACAGCTCACAAACTTTTCCTCCAATAAATCTTCTGCGTTCCCTTTTGAATTTCAATAAAGGGGCCCGGATCCAGTAACGTTTGAAATTGCTATTTAATTATGCATGATTGTCGGGCAGTTATAAGCACTTCTATAATAGCTAAACATTAATTTCAGCATCTTAATTTTATAAATGTTTAAAGGCGTTTCTTGTGCGGAACTATTCAAATACGGATGATTAAATGACAGCCTTGATAATTTTCTGAAGGGTTTTCCTTTGAAATTAAATTTCCCCAGTAAAAGTTTCCTTTCGTCATCCTCCGACCAGCTGCTGGGCTCACGTTTACAACGGTCATTTTTTCCCCTTGGCTTCTGTCGCCAGATTTGTCAGACATGCGGCCTGAGCGTGGGGTCCTGCTTAATGACCCCACTATCCGGCCTTGCGACATGGAGCTGGAAATAAGCAAAAAGGCGACTATTACAGTAGATCTGGGGGCGTCGCTGCGATAGATTTTCAGGTCAGCACAAGCACGCCCAGGGGAACTTGGATGCAGGCCCAACCTCTGCTCAGATGGAAGATGCATCCTGCTCACCAGGACTCCTGCTCCCACGAGGTAGGCGTGCAGCCTTGACCTTCGACCTTCACCCCCGCCCACCCTTGCAGCTCAGGGTCCTGCTGCAGTTCCCACTCCACTCCCACCCCGCTCTCCGGAGCATCGGTCATGCTAAGAGCTGTGTGCTCAAGGCTGTCACCAGGCAGAGAGATTTCCAGCCCCCTTATTCGGGGAGCATTCGACCCTGTCCTTGGCCACTGCACGTCCATCGCTTATGCTAAGGGTCTATCACCTGGGTGGGGTGGAACCTTTAGGGTTAGAACCCTCCTGAGAGGAGGGGACCTCTTCACAAGGCAGGCAATGTTGACTCCAGGGAAGAATTTTGAGGGAGGTGTCCGGAACGCCGAACTAGCTCAGGAAGGAGGTATGTTGGTTTCCCTCTGTCCTGAACGCCTTGCTGCCTGTTCTATCTCCGGCATCCAGGCTGGCTGGCCCTCAGGGTCTCTGTGGAACTGGCCCAGAAGCCTGAGTTAGTGGCCACTGCAGCTGTTGTCAATGGTGGATGTCATGGGTTTGGGAGCCCTGGGGGTAGCAGAGAGGATTCCATAGAAAATTCTAGAAGCTGAAGGAGGGCTTGTCTCCAGCCCAGCCATTCTGATGCTGCACCTGAGGGTGTGGCACACCAGTGATTGGACAGAGAAGTGACTCACAGCCAGTGGTATGGGCGTTGGGGACAGGGTACCCATGAGGGTCCAGGGACAATGTCCTCCTAGCTGGGCTGTTCTTTCATTGTGGCCACAGCGTGTTTCCTGCTACTTGGATCTCCTGTGTTCTTGCTTATTTTTAAATTTTTAAATTTCTGAGTCAGTTTTTTTTGTGTGTGTGTGTGTCTTTTCCATGGATGTTATAAAATACATCAGAAGAATTGCTTAAGTTAGTTAACTTTGGTTTCTGTTCTATACAACCAAGACCCCCAATGTAGATACTTCCCTCATTTCTTAATTCTCTCTCTCTCTCTCTCTCTTTTTTTTCTCATCTGAGACCCCCGTTTTCATTTTTTTGTGCCTGCTTCTTGCCCAGGGCTGGCTCCACCCTCTTTTTGTCCCTGGCAAATCATTTCCTGAAGCTAAAACCACACATTTTGCCCGCATTTAAGGCACCGTCAGGCTGACGTCATCCTTGGGCTCCCCCTGGCTGGCTGTTCATCTGTGGGGCTACTGCACCCTCTTTCTGGAAACCCAGTGCTTGGAGCAACGGGTTTTTAAGTCAGTCTCCAAGTTCAACTCCAGCCTCTGCTATTTACTTCTCTGTACCCAATCCTTCCTTTCTTTGTATCTCAAATTCATCATCTGAGCAACGGGCTCAGGTGATAACATACAGCTTATACTGTGGTAATAGAAATTAAGTTTATGAAGACATGCGGTGCTAGAGCAGTGCTTGGCAGATAGCAAGGGGTCAACAACAGTAGCTGTTGTGCTTGCTGCCTTGTCGAACGGCTGTGAGAATTACCTGCAGTGATGGGTGCAACATGTTCAGCATAGTTCCTGGTGCACAGCAGGTATTCGGTTGTAGTTAATTGTTATCATCCTTCAGCTGATGGATTCTCTCAGCCTTCGGATGTGGTCAAGTGAACTCTGTGTACAGTGTTCTGTTCTGACCTGACTTGCTGTTGGTTGACTCGGCCCAAAGAAGCAAGCGGGGAGAAAAATAAAGCGTAGTGAGTTTGGGTTAGAAATTCACATGACATGGAAAAAGAGCCTGCCCATCAACATGGGCTCTCTTGGTATTTCTCTTTGGGTAGCCCTATGATTACAGTTTAGTGGGGGAAAAATAGGTTAGCAGTGCTTATCGGCCTGCTCTTATAGTACTAAGTCCCCATCCTTCGTGAGCCACGCGGGTGCTGTGGGATTTGTATTGTTTCTCTCATTCCTTCAGGCTTTTCTCCTCTTCTCTCTCTTTTGGTTTGAACACAGTTTGGGTTGGAAAATTCCAGCCCACGTGGGAGAAGGTGAGGGAAAGCCCGGGTCCAGGGACAGGAGAGTGGCAGATTTTAAAGGCAGACCAAGGTGAGCGGTCCGGGGAGGGATGGGGTGGGAGAAGAGCTGGAATCACCTAGAAATGGCTTCATTCTCCTTCCTTTTGCTTACCCCCATGTAACCCATTCTCCCTGCTCCCCTGCTCTTTCTCCTCAGGTATTTCCCTGGTTGGAGGAGAATCTGGCTGGGTGTATCTATTGAAAGGATCAATCTCTACATTCTAAGGATCTTCTAAGCCAGGAAGGAGTGTGTGTGTGTGTGTGTGTGTGTGTGTGTGAGTGTGAACGGGGGGCTGGGCAGGCAGGTACATGCCTGGACAAGCTAGATTCTGTCCGCAGCCTTTGCCTGGATGCTCTGAGCTGCAGAACTGCGATGCCTCTTCCTCTCTTAGAACCACCCCCCCTGTGAATTACACATGACCCTTCCTGTTTGAAAAAGTATCCCTTACCAAATGCGATCACGTCCCAAAATGATGGTAATAGCAATTAATCCAGCATGAGTACAGATTGATCATTAGTCCTATTCTATGTGCCGGTCAGCATTTTCCTCACTTAATCCAAGTAATTCCCTATCTGTTAGGTTTTATTATTCCCATTTTACAGATAAAGAAACTGAGATTTAGAGGGATTAAATGATTTGCCTCAGGCCTTATGGGGAGTCCATTGTAAAGCCAGGAATTGATCCTAGGTAAGCTCTTAGAAATCCAACTCTTGGCTAGGAATTGACATCAAATTTTTACTATGGTGTGGTACATACTGTGTTTGGTTATTTTTTTCTAGGCCAGTTTTTATTGGTTTAGAGTCTTTTGTGCAATTCTTTCCTGGCAAAAGTGTCCCTTTTGAAAGGAAGAAAACAAACAAAAAAAAATGCTGCCAGATGATATTAGCGATGACATTAAAATGAAGAATGAATGTATAATGCGGAGAGAGCTTCAAAGACATTAAGGCACTTTTCCCATTTGACCTTTTTATTTCTTGCCTATACGAAAAGTTATATAAATTGCTTTTAGACTATTAGCAGAACGTTATGTATGCCTAAAAGTGTAGCTAAAAAAAAAAAAAATAGACCTTGTATTATTCTATATTAAAAAGTTCAAACCAATGTAAATTTCTGTGCCAAATATTTTAGGTAGAAAGACTAGAGTTTAGGATATATAACCTAGTTTTTGTTTTAGTTTTTTCCCCAGCCCCAACTTCTGATATCCAAGAGTGCTTCCAACTTAGAAAATGTCAGTTGCTAATGAGGAACATCTTATCAACCACAGAAAAGGAGGTGAAAATGCAAATGAGGACGCAAGTAGAATGAAAGAGGTCAGCAGTATGCATTTTGAGGGATGCCTCATTGCTGCATTGGGTTATTTGATTAATGTCAAGGCATCAAGATGGGAAATTCTTACAGAGAGGAGATTCCTTTTTTATTGTGGTAAAATAGAAATATAAATAAAATAGACTCTTGAAGCTGTTCTGAAGTATACAGTTCTGTGGCATTAAGTATGTTTACATTATTGTACAACCATCACCGCCATCCATCTTCGGAGCATTTTCATCTTGTAAAATGGCAGTTCTGGCCTACTCAACACCAACTTCCCATTCTCTCCCCCTCCCCCAGTCCCTGGTGCCTACTCTTCTACTCTGTGTCTACCAATTAGACTAGTCTAGGTAGCTCAGATGAGTGGCATCCTATAGGTCTCATCCTTTTGTATCAGCTTACTTCACTTAGCGGAATGGCTTCAAGATTCATTCCGGTTGTCGCAGCAATTGGCATTTCTTTTTAAGAATGAATAATGTCGCATTGTAAGTATGTTGTTTATCCACTCATCATCTGTCAATAGCCAAATGGTGGGAGCAACACACGGGCTGTTTCCACCATTTGGCTATCACAAATAACGCTGCTGCAAACACTGGTGTGCAAGTCCTCCAGCAGGGGACTTTAATTATAAAAAGCAGTGACACTCTACCAAGCCTAGTCGGATATTCTAGAGTTGGCAAGGGACTCACTTGAGTGACCCTCAGCAGGAGATGGGCTGAGCGAATGGCTCTGCTCCTAGAATGCAGGGCCAAGCTCTTCACGATTTCCCTTCAGGCTGAATTTTCTCAGCTTGTCCGTCAATTTAGGAGTTCTCACATTTCTCCGCCCAAGGAGACAGCCAATCTGGCAGGCAGGGTGGTTCTTTTCAATGGAATGAGCCCTAGGAAGTCCATTAGATGGTTTGCAACCCCAGAAACTAACGATGGTGGGCACGGAGATGATACTATGATTTTAACATCTGCGTCGGGCACCGTTCCCTGTCTGGTGTGCCCACGAGAGGCGTGCGCTGCCTGCCAGCTGTCTGACAGATGTGCGAGGCTGTGGACATGAGTCGCGAGGTAGCTGAGACCTGCACCACAGAGGCCAGGTTTGTTGCTGAGCAGCGCACAGGTATTCCTCCTCCTACAGGCCAACTAATCTGTGGGAGCAGGAAATCCTATGGCATACCTCCTATTTTTCCAGGGCTGTGACTGAGGGAATGGTCACCAACCTCCTTCCTCTGAAGGGAGGCTTTTCAAAGCTATTGGGCTCTCCGCAGCAGTGGTGTGGGCAGACCAGGATACATGCTCCTTTTGCTTTTGCTTTCTGGTTCTGGCCCCTCCTTCTGGAGGGGGGGGGGGGTTTGCTAATCCACCCGGAGGCCACAGCGCCTTCCTTCTCTGAGATGACCCCCTGGGCCTTTCAGCCATTTCTCTTTCTCAGTTCTGCCCCCCTCTGGCTGGCTTAGTGCTTCCAGAACAAGGAAACTAACATCTCCTTTATCAGCTCTACTGAGCACGGATAAGCCACATCCTGGAAACAGAC
Organism: Noctilio leporinus; assembly: GCA_004026585.1. NCBI lineage: Eukaryota > Metazoa > Chordata > Mammalia > Chiroptera > Noctilionidae > Noctilio > Noctilio leporinus. The sequence continues at coordinate 341,669 of PVIW01000812.1, forward strand.
TCCCCTAAAGCGCAAAACTGGTCATTGCTCAGGATTCTTGCTGAATGTCTATCAGAATCTATGTAGCATCATTATGTTCCGTTTAGAAGAGGGTGATTTCACCTCTATGTGGTCACCTGTGCTGGGTATCTGTCATTCAGCTGAGTGGTACTTTGGAGGGACGGTCTCTGTAACCCCTGAGTGCTGACACACAGCTGATAAGTGTCTGCCTGGCATTTGCTGTTTCTAATCTGCCACGGGATAAAAATAATGTTAACCACTTATCGTCCAAGAATGAATGAGCCTGAAATTTGGTAGAGTGATAAAAGGCAAAGGTTTTGAAGTCAGATAACTCCAGGTTCAAGTGCTGAATGTGTAGTGAATTAGATACCATCACAGGCTTGTCATTTCATCTCTCCAAGCCTCAGTTTCCTCATCTGTAAAATGGGGATAGGAATAGAACTGCTCTCCTGGGGTTGGTGTGAGGATCACAGGCATTAACACAGGCACGGTGCCTGGCACACTGGTCTGCGAGCTGTTACTAACATTGGTGGGGAAGGGGGGAGTCATGCACCCAAACCTTTGGTACACAGCAGCTCTTGGGCACAGACTCCCAGTCTCCAGCTGCAAACACATGCAACTCTTTGCTGGGGGCTTTCTCCAGTTGTCATCGGCTTCGCTGGAGCTTGGGGAAGGCAGAACCCTCAGTATTCTCTGGGTTCCCTGGTGTGGCTCTCAACCATCAGCAGACAGCAGTTGGTGGGTAAGGCCCTGGCTCCTGGGTGGGAGGTGGGGGTGACTCTGAGGTGCTCCCTGCTGGAGTCCCCCAGTGGGACTGCCCACAGCAGTCACTGGCTCGATAAGGACCTTGTGTTGGCTTTCCTCCCTTCCCTGTCTCACTTCCTCCCTCTCCCGCAGGACGTCCGGGGATTACATCCTAAACTAGCTACGAGAACTCAGACCCTGTCTTGGGGTTGGCCTCTGGAGGACCCCAGACTAAGCATGGTCATGATTGTTAGGTGCTGCCCGGTTTTCCGCTCGGGACGATGTGTATTTCTGTCTGTTGTTTGGATTACGTGGGAAAGGAAGTCTATTTTCACACAGGAGTATAGCAACAAATGCTTGTGATGAAGTTTGTGACGTCCCTTTGCTGTCTTCGGTGAAACTTCCAGAAGCCTGAGAGCTGGGTGGCAATTGTTTTCAGAACTGGATGATTAACTCGCTCTCATAGCCACTTGTTGGGTGAGGTCAGCGAGCGGAAACAACAGACCAGCAGGTGACCCCGCACGCTGGACCTGGGCAGTCACAGGCTCCTTCCTCCCCCCGCACCCTTGGAATGTCCACTCTGCCCATCGAGGACGCGGCTGCGGGAGGGTCAGGTGCCCTTGAGACCATCTGGGCGGTGTGCATGTGGCTAAACTCCCACTGGGGCCTCCAAATAAACTCCTAAGAGGCAGGTTGACCTGTCTTGCAGCTCCCTGAGACAAGCCTCCTCCGGAATTTCCTTTGCTGATGAAACCTGTCCCCGACCAGTCTTGAGTGGCCCTGCCTCTCCCTTGCACGTCTCCTTTCTCTCCCCATGTGGGGGTCCCGTTTCAAAATTCCATTCAGGAAGCTCCAGAGGTTTTGAGCCGATGCTACTCCCATCCCAGAGATCTTAAGCAGGAAGCAGCAGGATTTTCTGAGAAAAGCAAAGCCTGCCTCCGCCACACAGGGCCTTCTCGGGGGGACACCGTGCGATCTGTGTGGTGTGCCTGCCCCAGCATTCCTGTGCCCGGGCACAGCTGACTGTTCAAAAGTGACAAGGGCACAAATGGGGCAGCCAGCGGTGTCCTCATTTGTGCATTTGGTGCAAAGAAATGGCAGAGGCCAGAAGTTCTAAAACAGCCAGTGCAGAGCGCAGCGCCGTCCCCTTCGTGAGGAGGTCAGGCCCACCCGCGAAAATGAGCTTCCGTGGCTGCTGCAGTTCATGTGTGGGCCACCTTCGAAGCGCTAAGATTTAGTATGCCACTCAGCAGCTGTATACTCCTGTTTTTCTCTCTTTACAGCTTTTGAAGTGGTTGAAATATATGTTAAAACTACAGTCCCTGGAGCAGAGCCAGATTGGAAACCACTGTGTTCTGGCACACAGCCTACAGGAGCATCAGCCACCCCTCCTTCCTCTGCAATGCCTGCGGCTCCTTTACTAAGCCCCAGCCGTGGCCTGTGGTCCGTGGGCCACGGCCCGTGGCCCGTGGGCTGTGGGCCACAGGCCACGCACAAGGCTAAGCACTTCAGTGCTCCTTTTCACGGGGCACCCCCAGGGCTCCAGAAGGTGCACATAATTACCATCACCATTTTATAGAGACCAAAGCACAGAGAGGTTAAGTCACTTGCTCAAGGTTACACAGAGACAGAAGGGCAGAGTTGGGGTTCAAACCTACCTAGGCCTCATCAAGACCCCACCCCTGATGGACCTAAATGCCAAGCACATGGTCTTCCTCTGTCACGCCACAAATATATCCATTGTCTCTGATGGCACAGATGAGAAAAGACTAAAAATGAGACCCTTCTTCTTCTTAAAATAGGGTGTCTTTTTGTCCACACACTGCTGATAAAAATTGGTGAAGAATCAGGTACAATCACGTTCCCTGTTTTTACAGCGAGCTAATTGATGTGTAGAATATACAGCGTCTGTCTCCTGCACACACCCCTCTGCCCCTAATTTTTATCTTTACCAATAATTCTTTGGAATTGTAAGTGTCTGCGATAAAACCAGTGTGCTTGTTGGTTCAGGTCTGTCCCTTTTGGGGCTGTTAGTGACCATTGGCTGATCACTCACCTGCTTACCCCTCCCTGGGCGCCCCTGCTTTGGAGATGGCTCTTAGTGGTTACTGGAATACCTGGCTGCCCAACCTGGGGCTCGCTGCACCTGGGCCTATCATTAATCCATGACAAAATCTAAGGAAACCTTCCAGGCTGTTGGCATCTCCATTTTGCCTTTTCCCTGCATAGATTAATGATGTTGTCGGTGTTTAGAGCTAATGATCGCGAACCTGAAAGGGAGGGAGGGCTGTTACTTTACTAACTTGGACAAAGGTTGGGAAGAGGGGAGGTAGGGCACCCATTCTCATTAGCACCCTTCACATGGACATGGGGAAATATTGTGTGGCTATCACTTATTACTCAAGTGTCAGAGTATCGTGTCCTGGAAAGTTATGAAACAGACCTGCGAATGAACTAAGGAGATGAGTGCCGGGTAAAACGGGAAGGGGCTGGCTTTGTCCTAGTGACATCACATCACTCGCTCCTGTTGTCCTCTTGTGACAATTCCTGGTCACGCACGTGATTGCTGGAGGCTGAGGAAGAAGTGAGGCACGCTGGAATGGAATACTATCCTATAGCCGATGGATGGACAGATAGCCTCGCGTAACTATTTTGCCAGTGTCTGTACTATTCATTGGAGCCTTTAGTCATTAGCTTCTTGCTTTGGGGGTGTTGATCGTGCTTTCCTAACTAAACTCTTTCAGGGTTTATACCTCCTGGGTCTCCCACATGTCTCTCAGCAGTGCTTGGCAAACACTCTGTCATCGATCTAGCAGATGTCAATGGTCCAATCATGTCTAAAGATGAAAGTGTGGTAACCGAAACCAGGACTGGAGTGGCCCCCACAGCTGGGAAGTCCCAGTGCTCACAGTTCTAGGTACAGCTGCCTCAGGGCCTCATTCAACGTCAGGGGTTCTGATTTCTCCAAATCTTATCTCTGTTTTCATCCATATTAGCTCAACTTTGTGTGATGCCAGCTTTCTGAGAGTCAGATAAATATTATATACCCTCTTATCCGAAAAATACCCCAAACTTTACAATTTATGGGGGTCTTTTACATACTCCCTAAAATCCTGGCATTACAGATGCACCATGGGTGGAAAGCTCCATAACTTTGGAGGCATGCCTGAAGAAGTAGGCTATTAGAGAGTCAGAGAAGGCGAACTTGATTCCCAGGAGGGAGGCAGTTTTACGATTCATGGCTGACAGGATTGTACATTGACCAGATAATAGCTTTGGAAATCCAGAAGCCTGTCTATTGGTCACTGGCAGTGGTGTTTGGGGCCATTGTGTCAAGGTGTACGTGTACCATCTATCACCCTTCTGAACACATTGTGCCCTGCAGCAGACCCTTCTTAATGTCCTTGAGGGAGAATAAAGAATGGAAAGATGTTTTTTAGAAGCCCTAGATACAATCTCTCTCTCTCTCTCTATATATATATATATACACACACACTTGTGAAACTCATCCATGTGGCCTGCACCATGATAGAAAAGAATATGTGTTATCTGCTTTAAACTCAAGTGGCAAGTGGACTTTCAGACAGGTGGTTTAATGTGGACAGACACATTAAACTGACGACCCAACTCTCCTGCAAAATCCTTGTTTGGACAAAGGAGATGAGTGAGTCAAAACCATGTGCTACTGTATTTACCAGACTCTCCCAATGTTTGAGGTTCATCCACTTATTTGTTCAGATGACACATATCAATGCTGAGTACCTGCTCTGTGCTGGGTATTTTTCTATGGGACACAGCAGAGAATGTAAGACCAGGTCCTGTTCTAATAGGCATTACTTTCTAGTGAGACCCATGTGGTGGGCAGCTAGTGCAGTGGGCATTTGAAATTTGCCTTCCCCATACCCGTTCATCCCTTTTGCAGTGGTAATTGATTTTAGCTTAAGACTTCATCCCCTTTCACTCTCAGTCCTCTTGGTTTGAAGGATGGCCTATGATCAAGATTCACTAAATCAGAATAATTACACCTTCAAACTCCAGCTACAATGGTCACATCTCCCATCTCCATCTTTCCTCCATCTGACCCTCAGTCTCCATCCCTGTTTCTCCTCCCTCCCTCCTCCCCCTCCATCCTCATCACCATCTCCCCATCTCTTCACGTGTAGAATAATTAAAGGGCTACAATGTCAAAGAATAGGTCTTCAATTTCTTCTGTGTGGTCCACAAAGCACAATTTGGACCCAGGCATGTAGGCTACAGGCAAATCTATTTCTGCTCAACCAACAATAGATCTTTTTAGAAATGGAATAAGCAGGGAGTGAGCGCCACATCCCTGGAGGTGTTCAAGAGGACAGTTATTTATTGAGACCATCACGGAAGATACTCATATACGGGGTTGAACTTGATGACCTCTTCTGAAAGTCCCCTTGGGCGGTTGGTGGCCTGGGCCTCTCTGCAAGTTCATCACAGGTAACCCTGGGAAGCGAGCGCATGAGTAGGTCTCAGTGGGGTAAGAGTAGCTAGTGAGATGCAAAGTGTAACCGTTGGAAATGGGGTGATAAGGAACTGCTGCAAAGTTGTGTTCTCCAAAGGTGACTCTGGCTTTTGAAAATAGCAAAAATCTCGTCGATATGGGATCATCATACTGGACAGTACTGTTTGGGGATTAAAAAAAAAAAAAAATCCAGCAGCAGAGGCATGAGTGTGGAGGGATGAAGGTGACTTTCCTGCCAGGCCCACAAGCTCCGTGGGACATATCAGAGATTTTCACATGGTGGCACTTGGAAGATGTGGGCAGACAAGAACACATTGAGGAAAGTAGCACTTGTTTGACTGTTTATTTTTTTAAGTTAATTTTATTGTTGTTGTATTACATCCATCCCCTTTTTCCTTCCCTCCATCCCCTTCCCCACCCACCCACTCCCCCCAAAGTCAATCCCACTTGTTGTCCATGTCCATGGTTCTTCTATACTGGTTCCTTGACTAAACTGCTCCCCTTCTTTGCCTTCCCCTCCCTTCCACCTTCCCCTCTGTCCACTGCAGGTCTATTCATTGCGTTCATGTATCTGGTTCTGTTTTGCTTATTCGTTTGTTTTGTTCATTATTATCCTGAAATGGGTGAGATCATATGGTATTTGTCCTTCACTGACTGGTTTTTATCACTAAGCATAATACTTTCCAGTTCCATCCATGTTGTTGCAAAGGTTAGGAGTTGCTTCTTTCTTTCTGCTGTGCAACATTCCATCGTGTAAATGTACCAAAGTTTTTGAACCCATCATCCACTGATGGGCACTTAGGCTGTTTCCAGCACTTGGCTATTGTAAATAGCGCTGCTATGAACATAGGGGTACATAGGTTCTTATGAATTGGTGTCTCAGGGTTCTTCGGGTATAGGCCTACTAGTGGAATTGCTGAATCAAAAGGCAGTTCTGTTTTTAGTTTTTAAAGGAAACTCCATACTGCTTTCCACAGTGGCTGCACCGCCTACATGGACTGTTTACATTCTGATGTGGTTTTTCTAAGCTCTGTCTCACACATGACAGTTGCAGTGCTCATTCTGTTCAGGCAAGGGGCAAACATGGGTCTCCTGATAACAGCGTCTCCTGATGGGAGACTTCTAGAACCTCGGACCCCTGCTTCCTCCACTAGAGAGCACACACATCCCATCCCACTGGGGTCAGAAGGCCCAGCAGGGGTTGCTGTGTCCCTTGGCCCCCTGGGTGCGGTGGTTGGGCTCCTTTATAGAACCTGTCCTTACTGCTTCACTTCTGCATGGATTCATTTATCAGCTGGGGCAGCAACAAAGCGCTTCTGGAAGGTTCTGTTACTTGATAGATGTCCACAGCTGGACAGTTGCTGGAACCAGCCAGCCCCAAACCCATGGCTGTCCGCTTTTCCGGACTTGCTAAACCCCTTGTGCCATCTTCAGTCCCTTTCATGGGGAGCAAAGCTTATCAGTCGTGTGTGTGAAAGACCATTGACTCCCCATCCCGAGGGGCCACCTGGCGCTGGCAGCTTGGCGAGCAGCCAGGCCCCCTTTGCCTTCAGTCCGGGCATGGCTCACCTGGCCGGCTCTTCCTGAGGGCAGCACGAGCCCTGTGAGCGGCCTAGGGGAAACTTGCCGGGCGGGGGTGGGAATTCATGTTGGAAGGGAGTGGGGCGGACAGAAAACTGGAGGGAGGAGCTGTGTCGGGCATGGAGAGTGCGCGCCAGGCTGCCGGAGCGCCAGAGAACCCCTAAAGCGTCCTGGACTCCATGCCCACGTGCGTGCGTGTGCCGGGGGCGCGAGCCGGGGAGCGAGGAGACGGCGGGACGCAGGCAACAGCCCGCAGCTGCCCAGGGGCCGCCCACTGGCGGGGAGCCGCGGAGCGCGCAGGGGCGGCGGCGGGGCTTCCCCAACCCGGCCGCGGAGGCGGCGCTCGGGCGCGGGAGCCGCGAGTTCCAGGGGCGCCGCTCGCGGGGCGCAGGCCGGGGCCGGGAGCGTCCGCAGAGCTGCCGAGGCGTCCCTGAGCTGCCGGGCGAGGCGGGAGCCTTGGGCTGAGCCCTCGCCACCACCACCCACCCCCGCCCGGCACCCTGCCCGCCTCCGCCCCCGCCCGCGGCCTGGCGCGCGCCCCGCCGGCAGCCCGGGTGCAGCGAGCCGGCGCCGGCAGAGCCGCGGAGCCGCCGAGAGCAACAGCCGCGCCGACGCGGGATCCGCTCCGGCCGCACCATGCGCGAGCTGGCCATTGAGATAGGGGTCCGAGCCCTGCTCTTCGGGGTCTTCGTGTAAGTAGTGGCGCGCGCGGGCCGGGGAGCGCGGGGACCGCGCGCTGAGCGTCTCTGCTCCCCAACTTTGTTTGCGCCAACGCGTCCCGCCGGGGCCTGGATTCCAGGTGCCAGCTCAGCCCGGTGCCCGGGATTTGTTCCACGGGACCAGGGGAGACCCTGCTGGCCCCCTGCCCGCGACCCTCTGTGCAGAGGGAGCTGCGTGCGCGTGTCTGAGCCCTGTTCCCGCCGCCGCCGGTGGGGGAGCCGATCCAGCCCCGCGCCGGTCTCCTCGCCCGCACCTTTCGCTGGCATCGCACTTGCCCCAGATCCAGGGCTCTCCCTGGAGGCGGACGCGCACCTCGCTAGCACCCTGGGGAAGTTTCTGCCCTGTGAGTTCCCGTGCCCCGACGTTTGCTGTCCTAGCTCCTGGCTCATCTCGCGTTTCCCTGTGCAGTCCCCGGGGACAGGCGCGATGTCCTTCCGTGCCCCTGGCTTTAGCGCCCTGGGCCCTGGTGAGCCTTTTCCCGGGAGGTGTTTGCGGGACTTGTCCGGCTGGAAAACTGTTGCTGCGGAGGCCTGGGAAGTCAGGGGTCCGCAGCCGGGAGCCCCATGGATCTTGGAAAGAGGAGAATCCGCTTTGGCACAGGCGCTTTCGGAGATGTCGCTGCCCCGGGCCCGCTATCCTCCGGCCTCCCCTGGCCGCTGCAGCAGGGACGTGTGTCGCGTCTCAGACACAGCCCAGAACCTCAGCCCAGACCCACCCTGCAGCCCCCCTCGGTCCCCTGCCCCACAGGCGCTTACAGAGACCCTTGGCCCAGCATTGGCGATCCGGCCCTGTGCCCTCTGCCCACGGCTGTTTCCTGATCATTGTAAATGTTCAAGTTGCTTCCACTTTCTGGATTTGCCAGGTTGTTTTTGCTTGTTTGTTTTATTGAAAAACCCACCGAGCCACCCCAAACTGGAGGCCCCTTTCTGGACCTCTGCCTGGAACCCAGCGTCACTGATGGCAGGTGTGTGTGTGTGTGTGTGTGTGTGTGTGTGTGTGTGTGTGATGCCTTCTGGGCAGGCCAGGGTGCACACATGGAAAGAAATGCCCTTTCTTGATTCTCTTGAGCAGGGATGAAGTTCACCCATCCCTGCTCACACCACCAGAAAGGGCCGTGGGCTCCCCCAGGGCCAGGCAGCCCCTCCTGTCCCTGCTCCCCCAAACACTGGCGCTATTCAGTGGGGACCAGGAACCAGAACTTCAGCGGGTCTGGGTGTGTTTGGGAAAATAGAAAGCACTTTTCTCTCTTACTCTATTTCTCTCCCTTTGGAATAGATATTAGAACTAGTGATTGCCACGGGGTTAGTTTCCAATGGGTATCATTAACGTGTGGGATAGAAACGATGGAGTGTTCAGGGCGCGCAGAGCTGAACACATGTTGGGGAGGCTCTGAGGGAGGCTGGGAGGTGAGCCTGGCTTGATGGCTGCTGGGAATTCTCAGATGAAGAAAGGGTCCAATAATACTTCCATTGCTTTCCGATTTGCCTTCACATTTCCTCAAACATTTATGAGAGGTTTACAAATACATAACAGCCTGTGCAGTGGATTTGAAAATTTGATAATTACCGTTTATGTGCTTCTCATGTCCTCTTAGGATGTTATGTAAAAACCAGACAGCCAGTTTATATTCTTTTCTCCAAACTTCCCTGGGTGTTAATTACTTAATGGGGGATCTGCTCTTTCCCAAAGGGAAACACTGGGGCATTAATGGCCGTTTTGGGCCGATTTCTTGGCTTTCATATCAAATTGGAAATATTAGCACTGTATCAACTTGTAGCTCTTTTACCGGCGGAGACCAGCTTCCGTGTGGGGTGGGCCCTTCCTGGGTGGGCCCTTCCTGGGTGGGAATCTTGAAACTGCAGACCCATTAGGAAGGCAGATGACCACTTCCAGAAGGACAGGCTTGGCACACACAGATACAGGGGGCCATCTGTTTTCTCAGGCTTCCGGTGAGATGACAGAGGCCGACATTGGTGAAAGTCCTGTTTTTCCTTTGGCCAGTGCTGGTCCGATGGCCAGGTTTAGTGGCTTGTACTCACCTCTGCCCACGAGGACTTCCCGCTGCAGGGCCTCACCAGGGCAGGGTTGGAAAGCAGAACCCAATTTCTCCACTGCCGGGTCCAACCTAGCTGATATAATTCGTCTGGTTCTGCTTGGTATTTCTACCCTATTTCTCTCCCAGGATAAGAGAATAATCTTATTGGTGGGGTGGGGGTGCCTTTGCTGACTAGGCCCAGGGGAAACGTCCTCTGTTCTGCATGAGGGCACATTTGTTCTGCGTGAGGGCAGGGCTCCCACCACGTGCTCTCATGGCTTCTAAGTTAGCGCTAATGACCCATGTTTGGGGCCCACTGGTAGTGGGGGGCACAGCCTTCCACAGCTGGCTTAGGGACCCAGTTGTTAGTCTGCAGACCAGACGTTGGGGACGCAGGATCCTAGGGAGGGTGCTGTCCAGGCAGCCCCCAGTGGTAACCCAAGAGTCACCCAGTGCCTTGTGGACAGTCCTGCTGAAGGACTTCGTATCCCTGGGAAGAAAATTAGGAGTGAGTAATGCACATCAGAGCTGGCACGTGCAGTTTCACTGAACAGGAAATAAACTGGTGAGAGGAACAGAGTGTCTAGGAAACACCAAAGCATGATTTGCAGCATGGAGGCTGCATTTAACACGGTGACGCTTGGGGGTCCAGAGGCCCCTTAGCCCTTATGTGCGGACCACAGGCCGAGCAGGGGGCGGGACCGGGGGGCGTCCTCCAGCCTGTGGCTGCCCAGCGTTCCAGGAGAGCTTCTGCGAGCATTTCCGCAGACACCGAAGCCAGTGCTGGACCTCGTTGAACAAGCAGAGTGGGACGAGATGCCACTCGAGTTCTAAAATCAGACGCTTAGGGTGACACCTCAGCAGCGTGTTGGTGGTGGCAGTCGTGGCTCACGTCCTCTGTGACAGGGTACAGGTTTGAGGAGTCTTAGATCTTTGGATCCAGAAGGGCGGGAGGTGGTGAGTACACTGCTGGTAAGAACATAAGTGGTTGCGTTGCAGAGTTACGGGCAGGCCCCAGTGCTTTCACAGCTGCTGGCCATTGCCCTGCGGGGGCCGTTCGTTCGGAAACCTGGACCTGCAGCACTGCAGGAAGGAGCCTGGGAAGATGATGGTCTGAAATGCTGACTCAGGGGAGGGTGATCTGTCTGTTTCACTTGTGAGCACGGGGTCCTCAGCCTCTCCCTCTGGTTCCCAGCTCCTCCCTCTCCGCCCTCTGCCTCCTGTGGCCCTTCTCCGGGATGTCCGTCAGGAGCTGTGGGTCTGCTCAGGATGCCTGAGTGCTTCGGACGTAGCAGACCTGGGCAGGGGCTGGGGTGATGGAGAAGGAAGGCAGGGGGCTCTGAGATGCTCCCAGGCTGGCGGGGCGAGCCCGTGGCGGGCCACGGTTTGTTATTTTCCCCCGTGCAGTCACCAGCTTTGAAAGTTCTGCCTGCACACATTTCCCTTTTATCATTTATTCAGTTGGCAGCTGCCTGTTTGGCACCATCTAGATGTCTGCACTTGTAGTGGTTATTTTCTTTCCCCTTGATTAGTAAACTTTGGTTGGTGTGATTCCAGATAGACTCAGGGTAGGTGGTGCTGTACCTGGTCCAGGTGACTTGCTGGGGGCACTGGCTGTTAGGTGGGTTTTTGGAATGCTGACAACAGCTCACAGATCTTTCTTTGTTACACCCGAGGGTCACACGTGCCTGGAACTCCAGGCAGGGGCAACGGGGTAGTTGGAGCCAAGTGCTCAGTTTGCTGACAAGGAGTTGACAGGTGCCAAGGAAGGCTGCCCAGCGTTGACATGTCACCTGAGGCTAGGGCCTTGAGTGACAGGTATAGAGGGCCTGGCCCAAGGACAGTTCTTCAGATGAGCTTCCTGGAGCAGACCCCTGGAGGCCTGGACATGCATTTTGGGTGGGGGTTAGGTCACAAGGCGAGGCCTCAGCAGAGTGTGCATTTTGGTGGGATGGTAGGAGTGGTAGGAGTGAGGCTGAGTGTGATGGTCTCAGTGTTCTGCAAGGAGGCGTGGGTGGTCTCCAAGGTGCTGACTGGGGAGCCCCAGAGGCTGGAAACAAAACACTGTGATCAGACTCCCACTCATGGTGGAAAGCGACAGCTCCCTTGGGCATGTGGGCCCTGTTTACCTTTGAGAGCGACAGTGCACCCCCTGGGGGCCCTCTGGGAGCTGTGCTGGATTTCCCTGCAGCTGCAGTTTGTCACCTGCCTCCCGGTTTGGCTGGGGACCGTCCACGGGTGGCCAGCAGGAGCTAGGTCTGCATGTGGACCCTCTCGGCCTTCCTCACGTTCCCAGCCAGGCCTGGGCAGGGGCACGGCTGGGGCCTCCGCGGTGGCACGCTTCGCACCGTATTCCTGACGGTCAAAGTGTGGACCTGTGCATGTTCTGTGTGCACCCAGAGCAAGGCTTCCGAGAGCGCAGCCTGCTGACCATGACACCTGTATCAGTCTGCCTGGGCCCAGCTTGCACACACCTGATGAATCTTCATTTTCAACAGGTGGCCCTCTGTCCACCACGTTTAGGAGCCACTGACATGCAGTCTGCAACTTCGTATGCGTGAGGGTCTCCTCTGGATCCTCTTTCTGGCCACAAGGAGACCCCCTGCCCCAAATGGTTGCTTTTAGGTGGGGCCCCGTGGAACAGGGTGGAATGACAGGTGTCACCTCCAGGTTGAGGCAGCGTAAAACCCGATCATGGCCTGTCATCGTCCTCCATTGGTGGCAAGCATGTGGCTGTGCATTGAGATGACAGCTGCCCTGGAGCCTCATGCCATTGGAAGAGGACATGGTGGGAGAAAAAGGAACCTACGTTAATTGCGGCCTGGCGTTAAAGAGCTGAGTGCTTGCCTGAAATCTCTGAACCTCAGTTTCTCCATGTGGGAAATGGGAATAATGTTTACTTCATTGGGTTTTCTTAGATCAGCTGTGCCTGCGGAACACATGACAAAACCGTGCCTTCTTCCTACTCTTGTGAATCTCTCTTATGTACGGGTGTTGTCAGAATGGCTGTGGGCATCATGGTCAGAACCATGGCCTTTGTCACTGGGGCTTGAAACCTGCTTTGGCCTCTCATTAGCTGTGTGAGCCTTTCAGAAAGTGTTTATCTGGCCCAAGTCTCTGCTCCCCATTTATTCAATGTGGACACTAACCAAGCCTGTGTAGGCAAGGATTATACCAAAGGAGAGTGTTTAGCTCATTGTGTGTGCTCAGTAAATTGTAATGTCGTTAGTTATCATTTTATTAAGACGAATTCATAACGTATAGTAAATAGAAATGCCATAGGTAGCTACATCCTGGCTACAAATGATTGCCTAGAGGATTTCTACAAAATAATTAAACTCCTCTTTAGATAGGTTTTAACCGATTTCTCTTGACCCCCCAAGTAAGGCGTGTCACCTGCCATGAATCCGTTCAGTGAGCTGAGCCTCCATGTAGCAGTGTGCCAAGTGGGGACCCAGGTGGCTTGCCAGCTGACTGAGGGGTGGCCTCACCCTGCACTGTGGAGATGACTTGAATCGCTGGCGGTTTGCAGCAGCGATTCCAGGACGTTGAACTGGGCGAGTTAGTTGTCAGCATTGAGTGATGTGGCAGGACATTGCCGTGTTCCTTGTACAGGGTGCTGTTGGGAGCCTGGGGCGCTGGTTCTCAGCGGCACCCTCCCTGCCCCTGGCCCATGGGTGCTCAATGGAGTGAACCCAGTGCTGGCCCCTCCTGGGAAACCTTCCACCCTGTCGCCTCAGACATGGAGCATCCTTGTGTTTGAAATATTATTTGCCCCTGTCAAATGAGTTGGCTGGGGCTTGCATTCTGAAACGTGATTAGGTTTTTCCGCAGGGGAAAAAAGTGCTTCTCACACGACGAAACGGCATCATTAGTTTCATCACTTGTGGGTCACATTATCTCAATTACTTATAAAGAGTGAGCCTTTTATGACTCACACAAGGCTCGTAAAATCTCTGTACCTCTATGTTTTATGACAGCCCTTTTTTTTTTAAATATGAAAATCATCTTAGTAATATTGCTCCTTTAAGAAATATAATCTTGGTGTCCTGTGGAAGAATTGGCTCACAGCGAGGAGGTGAATCCAGGTAGGGCCACGACTGGCGCTGTGTCCTCATCATTCAGCTTAAGGTGCAGGGGTGTTGGGGGTGGGGGTTGGGGAGATGCTCACCTTGGGGGCTAACTGTGGAAAGGAGCTGGGACTGTGGAAACCAGGCCTAGCTTCAGCACAGTCTTTCCATATGTGACTGTGAAAAATTGCCCCGCAGAGGGGAAGGACTGGTGGTTATTCTGTCTCCACCAAGGAGAAAGGGACAAGGAAGAGGGCCAGAAGCGGCAGGAGCATTTGGGTTGGTTTTCTGACAAGTACAGTCTGCCAATCAATGCTAGATGTTTCTTCTTTACCAGCGGGTTTTAAAAAATGTGTTTTTATTGAAATACTAATTTAACCCACATGCAATTTCTGGGTTTTGACTGTTTTGACCTTTTGAAAAAGGGGAAGTTCATTTCATTCAACCTAAAAATAACAGACACACAGAAAAGTACACAATTTGTAACTGTATGGCTGGCTGCCCAGAGTACCCTTCACCCACCAAACGCTGTCCCCACCACCCTGACTTCTAACACCGTATTTGAACTCTGGACCTGGATTCATGCAATGTGGACTATTTGGTATGACTTTTCTTTTTCTTTTTTTTTGGCTGCATGTTTTTGCAGTTCATCCACATTGTGTGTACTAGTTGTAGTTCATTCATTTTCATTGCTGTCAGCATTTCACTGCATGCCTGTACCTCTGTTTACTTACTCACTTTACTCTTCATGGGTACCTGGGTTATTTATTATTTTTGGCTACTAAGCATAATGCTACTGTTGTTTTTTGGTGCATGGACAATATTTGGAATTTCCGTTGGGTGTTTACTTAGGAGTGGAAATGCTGGCTTATTTATCTGAGGTTGTTAAAGAAGGAGTTCTCTTTGCACTGTCCAGGCGGGTTCTAAAGGGGAGAGCTGGCCACACACACCTGTGTGTTGCTCTAATCTTGATCAGCTACTTTGTGTAAAGCACGTGGTGGCCTGAAGTGGGTCCCCACTTGGCAGGAGGGCAGTCACTCCTGGGCTTTGGAGTGAAATCCTGACCGCCGATTGTAGAGACGTGCCTCGTAAGCGTATAGTTTATATCAGCTTCCTGGTCCATGTCATGCGTCACGTCCAGGGAGGCTGTGAAGATAAATGATGTCATGTGGGACGGATGCCTGGTCCACAGCTGGCACGTGGCATGTATCAAAGCACGTTTTATCTGTAGTTTAACGTTTTTAAACACTTGATTGGCCTTGGAGATATTTTCTATCTATCTAGATCTACTTGGTTCTTTTCACTGGCTGCATGGTGTTCCATTGTATTAACTTATTCGTGGACTTACAGGGTGTTTTCCTCTTTTTTCTGTAAAAAACCATTTTGCTGTTTTGCATACAATGTAGTGCGCCTGTTAAAGTGTGTGATAAATTTTTGGATATGAAATTTCTTTTTTTTTTTTTCTTTTAATTTTATTGTTGTTATATTACATCCATCCCTTTTTTGCTCCCCTCTGTCCCCCTCGGATATGAAATTTCTTGATCAAAGGCCACATGTATTTTAAATTCTGATGAACACTGCCACATTGTCCACCAAAAGGGCTATGCTTATATTCCCACCAAGAGTGTGAAGGAGTCTATTGACATCCCTGCCAAATGCCAATGTCATTATGTTTATTTGACATTCACATCTTTTCATTTGCGTACTGGTGATATGTATTTTTATTTATTCATTTTTTAAAGATTTTTATTTATTATTTTCAGAGAGAGGGGAAGGGCAGAGAGGGAGGCAGAGAGGGAGAGAAACATCAGTGTATGCTTGCCTTTCACCTGCCTCCAGCTATGGAGGTGGCTGGAGACCTGGCTTGCAACTTGGTTATGTGCCCAGGCTGGGGAGTTGAACCAGCAACACAATATGTATTTTTAAATGAAATATTTCCTTTTATTCATCTTTTAGTGGGATCTTTAAATTTATCTTCCCATTGTGTGAGTGTGTTCTGCTCTTAAGATATTAATCTTTTCTGTGTTGCAAATATTTTCTTCATGTCTACGGTTGACTTTTGCATTTCTTTGCAATTTCTATTATTGTGCACATTTTAAGTTTATGTAGTTCAATCTGTCAGTCTTTTCCTTTGTGGTTTCAGAATTCCTGTCCATTTGGAAAGCCTTTTCTCATCTAAAATAAAAATATCTTTTGTATTGTCTAGTATTTTAGACTGTTCTTTAATTTTAATTCATTAATTATAAGAATTTAAAAAGTTTATGGAGTAGAGGATTTAACTTATTTTTTGCATATGGTTTGCCAATTATTGAAAGGAACGTTGTTTTCTCAGTGATATCTTTTTCAGATACTAACTTTCATATGTCCGTGGCCTTGCAAGTGAATTCTGTTCTGAGTATCTGTTTGCCTGGTGGTAACTCATCATAACATTTAAAGAAAATACTTTGGAACAATTGAGTTATTTTTTATTGTTGACACTATTACAGATTTCCCTTATTCTCCTTCCCCCTTTATCTTCTACCCTGAGCCTCCTCCTCCCTGCCCTGGCCTTTGCCACATTGTTTTCTGTGTCTATGGCCTATGCATGTAAGCATACATGTTCTTTGGCTAGTCTCTTCCAGTCCCCCCTGCACTGTCCCCTCTGAGACATGCCTCACCTAGGGTACCAGGGGTTGAATTTCACCAGGGGCATGGATGCATGGAACAAACTGAGTTCAGTGCACCATTTTAATTATTGTAGTTTCGAGCGTATTAGATATCTCAAGGGAAGTGGCCCCTTCTCCCGAGGAAGGACCATGCTCAGTGGTTAGGGCTGCAGGCCCCAGAGCCAGGATTCCTGGCTTCAGGATGCTGATCTGCCATTTACAAGCTAGGCGAGCTTGGGTTGGTTATTTTATTTCTGTGCATCAGCTCTCTCATCTTAAATTTGGGGATAATGATAGTGCTAAAATAGTTTCATTGTACCGAGATCAGAGATTATGGCTTGTGTGATCTCTGTGTTTTGTTATTTATGATTTTCTGCATGGCTACATAGTCATCTTTTTTTTTGTAAATTTAAGTAGTTTGAATATAATAAGTGGTTTGGTGGCTGCAAAGCTCTAAATATACTAAAGCAAGTCAGCTGCTGTGCTATTCCAATCCTCTGTATTCTCTTTTGAATTTGTAATTTTTAATGTGAAGGTATGCTACCTCTGTCAAGCCAGGGTAATTAAAACATTCACTTTTTTGGAAATAATTAATATTTTTTCTCATTTCTGCCAATTTATCTGTTTTCTTTTTATGGTGCTTCACTTTAGTGTTTTTTTTCTTGGTTTTTAAGTAGTCCAAAATATTTTTTGCTACTCTCCTTCCTTTAGTGATGATTTGGAAGTCAAAAATTTCTGTGCCTGTATCCCTAGTTAATGTTCTTAAATTTTGTCTCCTGCTGATGAAACTTTGATCATTATTAAGGTTTCATTCTTTGTATTAATATTCCTTATCTTGAAGTCTACTTTATCTCATATTAATACAGAGCTACATTAGCTTTCTTGAGATTAATGTTTGCACAGAATAGATTTTTTTCATCTTTTTACTTTCAACTTTATTTTCATGTTTAATTTATGTCTCTTATAAACAGCATTTAGTTTTATCTTTGAATCTTATCCAGTCTGGCCAATCTCTGCTGTTTAATTGGAGTGGTTAAGTCATTTTCAGTTAATTATTGGCCTGGTTGAGCGCAGGACTGTGAAAGTGATAAAAGAAAACCTCGTTCAGAGTGTAATTGGGAGCTCTGAAAGGGGAATTCTTATGCAGGTACCACCCATGGAAGCTTTAAAATCTGGGCAGAAAGAAGCTTACTTGACAACCTTGGTGGGAGGAAGGAAGATTTTCTCCTCGCCCAGCAATAGCCCAGCCAATGAGAAACCACCACGCTCAGCCAATGAGAAGCCACCGCAATTCTGAACTCACTCTCCTCCAAAGGCGTTTTGTTCATAACTGCCCCTCCCAACTTCCTTGTTTTTTTCTAAAAATTAACACCCCCCTTTGTTCTTCACCCTTGCCTGTGGTTTGCCATAGTTTGCATGTTGCGAGCTGTAATTCCTCTGCTCTTCCCAAGTAAACTCATTCTTGCTGGTTAAATAACCGGCTGTTTTATTTTTGAAGCTGACAAGTCCACCACCTTGTTTTCTATTTGTCCTGGCTGGTTTTTTTGTTCCTGTTTTTTTCTGTCTTAAATCAATCAAGCACTTGTCAGTATTTCCTTTTTCTTTATTGTATTCATCATAGAAAGTTTTTTTTCCTGCTAAGTCCAACACTAGATGATCAATAATTCTGCTTGTTGTTGTTGATTATGGCTTCCGTTCCTTGCGTGTGTACTGATATTATTGTGTATTGGGCATTGAGTACCACGTATTGTACAGATTCTGGATTCTTATTCTCTTAGGATCATGGAGCTTCGTTCTTGTATGGAGTTAATCTACTGCTGGGTCACCTTTATCCTTGGAGTCGTGGTTCCAGGATGTATTTGGATATGTCTGTTGTGGTTTTTCTTTTGATCCCAGGATGTATCATTTAGTCCTGGGATCTGTCTGTTATTCCTAAGGTTTGGCCCTTTCTGCTGAAGTTTCAGCAGAAAGTCTAACTTGGAGACATTTCTACTTCAAAGTCTTACCTCCTAGCATTTGCTTTTCTGTGATATTTTATATGACCATATCCCTGGATATGACACTGATGACATATAATACAGCATATAGTCCTGATGACAGTTGCATAGAAAGGAGTCCCACCTCAAGCCTTTTTTAAGGGGGAAATACTTTGTTCCTGGCTGTATTGTGCTTTAATTCAATCTTGGGGACCGATGGAAAGATCTTCAGTCATGCAATGGCAATAGATTCAATTAGACTTTTAAATTATGAGTACCTTACTTTAAAAAGGTCACATAGAACAGAGGTGCTTAGCTTTTATTGTCATTTTTTTGATGTCAAAGATTCTTTTACCATTTGCTAAAGGAGAAAGCAGGCCGTTGGACTCCACAGATGATGCTGCGGAGGAGGGTTGTGATGATGCCCATGTTGACAGGGATGATGGTAACACCGAGTAATATTGATTGAGCATTACCTTATACCAGGCGGTGGGCTAAGGCAATTAATTCCTTAAATCTTCTGATGACCCTCGGGTAAGGGAATTTATAATTCAGATTTTGGGATGAGAAATCCAAGGCTTAGCGAGGGCGAAGAACGCACCATGTGACACTGTTAATAAGTGGGGTAAAAGTGCTTTCCGAGGAAATGTTAAATTACGTGCGGGCGCATTTTACATCAGGTTTGGGCGGGGAGGGGCAGGGAAGAGATGGGTAGTGAGGCTTCCTGATAATTAAATGGTCCTGACAACGTCAGTGAAATCTGGATATGACAGGGACTGACAAACATGGAGCAAGAGAGACGTTGACATTGTACCAGAGGCATCATTGAATGAGTTCTATTTGCCCGATGTCTGACCCACTCTAGGCATCACCTCCCCCCTTCACCTTCCTCTTTGCCTTCTTCATTTGTTAAAAACACGGGCCCTGACTTGGATCCTCCTTGCTGTTCAGGGCAGAGCCGAGTCCAGAGTCCCTGTCCCTTGTCCCTCGTCCACCCCCAGCTGCCGTAGCACATGACTGCTCCTAATTAGGCCAGTTGTTGAGCGTTGAGCTGGTCCTCCCCCTGTCCTATTGGCCATTTGAATCTCAGTGGCTTCTGTGGGGCAGCTGGTCAGGATGGCTGCTTTCTATGAAACTCTTCCTCCCAAGAAAGCGCTTTGGCCAACATCTGGCTGTTTCCCCTGGCCCTTCCAGTTATGAGTGGGTCCCGCACATCTGCACAGCTTGGTGACTGTAATTCACAATGCCCCACTGTGCATCTGAAAGTGGCTGAGAGAGTCACTCTTAAATCGTCTTATCACAAACGTGGTAGTTGTGTGACGTGATGGAGGAGTTGGTCACGGCTGTGGCTGTAGTCATCTTGCAACATGCAGGGGTCTAAAACCAACAGGTCGTACGTATGCCACAAACGTGGACAATGTCAATCATATCTCAGCAAAGCCTGTGAAAGGAAGTTGTGACTGTCCCTTCCCATGTGCTTGTCATACTTCTGGGGGATGTCTGCCTCCCCAGCGAACATGAGGTGATGAGTGAGCCATCCCTCAGGGTGGTGTTTTCTCTGCCCCATGACCTCCATGACATGAGGTTTCCTTCGGGCTTTCAGAGTCAGGAAAAGGGACGTGACCTCAAGTTCAGGGAGGTGTCTTTTCCCAAACAGACCAGCTTTAACAGTGGAGGTCACCACAGTCACCCTGGGAATACTTGAGTTTGGGCTGAGTTTCTGTAGCCAGTGGCACATCGCTCTCCTGGGTTCAGGTTCCCTGTCCTGGGAGCAACGTGGACAGCAGAGTCTGCTTCCCTCACTTAAGATAGTGTCAGCATCCTGTCTATTATTCACTCCTGCCGCCTCAGCTCCACCTTGACCCTGTCCCCTCCTGCCAGGCCCTGTGCCAGGCTGTGGGAACAGGGAGACGCATAGTGCCACATGCCGGCCTCCCTGGCCGAGGCCAGCAGGCTGCTGGTGGACAGCAGGGTCCTTGAGGCTCAAGATACAGCGGGGCCAGTCTTTGTGGCACAGGGAGTTGCCAGGACTATGGGGGTGCAGGGTAGTCAGGCCTTGTGCGGGTGCAGCGTGGCCTGGGGTCATAACAAACTCTTGCTCATCTGTGCGCAAGATTGGTGCCGGGGATCCCGGGATCTGAACACACAGCCTGGCATCAAATGCTGCCTCACCTCTGCATGGGTTCCTCAGTTTATGAATCTGCAAACTGGGGATCAGAACAGTGCCTACTGGCACCTGTTGGGGGTAAGTTCGGGCACCCAGATGGCACATCACAGATGTAAGCTATTACCAGCTTCATTCTGGAAACTTCCCCGTCCTTCTCTTTGTCCTGCCTTCAGAGCAGAATGTCTTCTTCTCTACCCTTGTCCCACTGGTCCCCTTTTCATCCTGGCTTGGTCTTGTCCACAAGAGCCACTTATTTGTAAGGACGCTCTGCTTTAGGTCACTGTCGTTGTTTCTTGCTTGAATAAGTGGAGACTCTCACTGATGTCAGCAGGCGTTGTTGGGAACCTGGGGCCTGCTTTGGAGGAGCCCGCAGAACCTCGCGTGAGGCTTGATGAACTGTCTTGTCCTTGATGCCTGAGGGGTGGGTCCCGGCTTCGTTTCCCTCTCTGGAAGGTGAGCCGTCTGCTTTGAATTAATCCGGGAAAACTGCCCTCAGAAACCTCCCCACTGCCACATTAGCACTTAGCATTCTTGCTGGAGGGGTTTATTATTTTTCTTTTCAGAGCATCTAAAGGTGTGTCAGATAATGTCTGGATGAAATTCAGTTGTTTCAGGTTTGAAAAAGAAGAACAGAAAAGAACTTTGTGAAGGTCGTGATCCAGAGAGAAGTGTTCGCGGTGTTAGTTTTTGTTTGTTTGTTTGGTTTGGCTCTGAGGTGTTCTGAAAACTATTGGGCTTCTCTGCTGGAAATCACGAGCCCGCAAGGGACACCAGAAAGCAGGTCTTGTTCTGGACAGAGCCAGGTTCCGATTTTACACTGCCTGGAGGCGTATCCTGGGTTCAAATCAATGTCAGATGCCAATAAGTCTGTGTAAATTCTCTTTGTGGCCTTGGGTTAGGAGAGCATTTGCCCCATGTCACTGTGAGCTGCTAGAGAGGGGGGCCCCTGACTTATGCATTCACCACTGTCCCTTCTGTCCCCTGGTATGTTCCTGGCACATAGTAGGTGCTTAGGAAATACTGGGTGAATGACGGTGCTGCAGGGAGATGACTTCCACTGGTTGGAGGATGGAGCTGCTCCAGGTGGGAACCCCTGAGGACAGGTGGCACTTTGTCAGCTCCTGGTAGGGGAAGGGTGACCCCTGGCCTACCCACATTGGACTCTGTCATTTAGAGGCTGTGAAGGGCAGAACAGAGCAGGGAGGTGGTGATGGTGGCTGTGGGAGACCGTGGCTATGTGTGTTTAATTAAATGTCCAGACATACCCCATGGTTTGCCAGGTCTCCGTCCCCCTTTGAGCCCATGACCACCGCTGACTGTCCACAGCCGCCTTGTATGGGGTCATTGGCCCAGCCAGTTCCCCGCCCCCAGGTGCAGACCCCATGCTCAGTTGCTCCCTACGTCTGCATTTCCTCTCACAAGGACAGCTTTGAACCAAGCTGTGTTTGCTACAGTTCTTTTCTTTGAAATAAGTGATTTCTTTTTAAGTCATGAAAAATATATAAGCTCAGTGCGGGAAACGTATGCAACACAAAGACACACTGAAAGAAAACCCCAGTTCACATTTCAGTTTGTGTTCGGCTGGGCCTCCCCCCACCCCACCGCCATAACACGTAATACTTTCTGTGCACATAAATGCCTCAGCAGAAATAAACTTCTGTAGGCTGTCTTTTCCACTTGGCATTACACCCTCAATGTCTTTCTATGCCAAAACCCTTTTCCCTCAAGTTGCTTTTTTTAAAGCTGCGGAGGGTTACAGAATAGGCTACACCCAAATATGCCACTTGGGCATAAAAGATTTTTTGGAGCTGAGGGAGATGGAGAGGAGGCCATTGCAGGAAAGGCTCCTGCCTTCTCTCTAGCTGCCTAAAACCAGGGCATAGATTTTCAAGAGTATCCCGCCTCCTGTCTCCCAGAGAGGACAGACGTTGGACACCAGGACAACATGGAATTCCGTCAGCCTGGAGGTGGCTCTAGAGGACTCCACGTAACAAACCTTACAACCAGTTTTATATGTATTTCCTTTTCACAGTTTGCTGCCCTCGGAAGCCCCCAACTCCTTTGATTTGTTCTGTTATTTATGCACAAATTATTGTTCTTTATTGTGGTGCCAGATAAGCTGGAGTTCTATGCCTCCATTCCTAGTTACCCATTTTCTCTTAAGTATCTACCATGTGTACATGTTAATACATTCTGTTTGTTTTTCTCTTGTTAATCTGTCTTCTGTTATAGTGGTCCCAGCTGAGAACTCAGAAGGGTAGAGGAAAAACATTTTTTTGACTCCCCTGTAGCTGCAGGGAAGCCCCATAAGTGAAGGTAAATAATTTAGGACAGCCAACCCACTGGTATTGGACGCAAGGAGGCTCTGGTGTTTGGTTGGTATAGATAATACTTTGTCAAATGTCCAGGCTCATGCACTGGTATGTGCGTCTCCGACTATATTCTTAGGCTTAATACTTGGATGAAGAATTTCTGTGCTAAAGCACTGCCCCCCCTTCACCAGATTGCGCTTAGCAAGGTGGTACCAGTTGACATTCCTCCTCCCGTGCAGTATGTGATCTAGCTGCTTCTCCGCGTTGTTCATGCTCCAATGTCTCTTGGTCAAGAAACTGCTCAGTTCCTCATGCCCCTTCCTGCGGCATTATCCATTTTTATTTATTTAGTAAAGATTTTATTTGTTATTTTCAGAGAGAAGGGAAGGGAGAGAGGAAGAAAGGGAGAGAAGCATCCATGTATGGTTGCCTTTCACCTGCCTCCAGCTATAGACCTGGCTGGAGACCTGGCTTGCAACCTGGTTATGTGCCCTGGCTGGGAATCGAACCAGCGACCTTTGGGTTTGTAGGCCGGTGCCTATCCACTGTGCCACCAGCCAGGGCTGTTTTATTTTTGTTGATAGCACTCATTTTAACCTGGAATGATGCTGCCCACTACTAGTAAGCATTTCTGTTTATTGGCAACCTGCTCAGCAGGTCATAAACTCTGTGAGTGCAGGAACTTTGCATGTTGGGGTCACTACTGTCTGGCGGGGCCTTTCCACCATTCATACTACACCCATGCATCTTAGTATGTGGGACAAGCTGCTGAATGAATAAACATCACCCACACAGTCAGTACCACTCATGTTATCATGCATTAAAAAAAGTATTTAAAGGATGCCAAACAATTGAACATATTGATGGACCCTCATGCGGTCCGGTGATTCCTTTGGGTACACTGAGGTGGAAGGCCCTTTTCCCATGTGCTAACAGGCTTTAATTATTGTGGTTTGTATCTTAAAGTTTAAAGTTATTCTCTCTTCTTGAAAGGCCACCGACTGAATGCCCGCTTAAAGCAAGTTCTGTTTTCACCTCTGATTTACAGCGGTTGGCCTGCCAAGGCCTTGAAAGGAAGATAGTCACCTTATAACCACTATTGTGTGCAAAATAAGAGTTGGTCAGTTTATCTTGAGGGTGTGAATAGCTCTCCTGTTTTGAGTGCTTGAGTATTCTGCATGCCCAGAGACTTTTGATCGCTGGTTGGTTCTGCTAGAGGGAGGGTGTTCATCATTGAGTTCTAGATGAGTGGGGTGTTACACTTCTTGTTACTGAGTCTTTGTCTCCCTTGAGTACAAGGGGAGGATGTCTTACGGTGAATGCAGTAGTTTGAGGTTGAACACAGAGAGGGAGCATCCAGAGAGGCCTGGTATTGGCTGGGCATCTGGGACGCAGCTGGGAGAAGGGTGTTGTCTGGGGTCATGCCTCGGGACCCTGAATCTGACCTCCTCTGTCCGAAGTTTTTTTATCAGCAACTTGGATAAAGACATAGAAAGCAGGCTTATTGAATTTGCGAATGGTACAAAACCAGGACGGAAGGCTAATCTGTAGGATAATAGAATCAGGAGTCAGCAGAATCTTGGCAGGAATCATGGTCTGCAAGTAACAAGGTAGCCCTAACAGGATTACACGGAGGTCCTGCGGCCCACTCCACAGAGCCCGCAGAAGCTGCAGCAGAGGGAGGCCGGGCTGGGAGGCGCTGGTGCCCAGCAAGGCCTGTGGGTTTCCTAAGTGGTGATTTTAAAAATGATGTCTTCTGTATTATTAACTGCGGTAGGAGTGCCACCTGAGGATGGTAAACTGTCTCGCAGCCCGTACTTCCCGGAGTCCTTCTCCCCAGAGTCTGTCTCCTGCACCCTCACTTTTCTCATACTGGTCTTCAGGCCCAGCTGGGCTCCTAGTTTTCCAGGGAGCTTTCTGAGTTCGCAGTTATGCTCTCAGAAGTGCTCAGGTAGCCCTCTTCTCCACCGCTACAGCGCTGACCAAACACTCCGGCTGTTAGCTGTCTGATCGTCTGCCTTTTGCTGTGAGCTCAGGACTCCTGAAGTTAGGAACTGAATCTGCCTTGTCAGACACTTTGCCCTGAGCAGTGACAGCATGACCGGCACGCAACAGATGCCCAGTAATGCCCTGGTGGGTGGCGCATCTCCATTCTCAGGGTATGGATCCCACATCTTTGGATTTGTACCCCCGTTGCCCCCAGGCAGGGACAGGTTTACAGACCCTATCCTGTGGGGAGCAGATGGATGGTATTATGGACGCTTAGCTTGACCATGCCCAGGTGTGGACCATCCAGGGAGTCCCACAGCAGCACAAGGGACGGCAGGGGGAAAGGGTGACCTGGCTTCTTGAAGAGAAGAGCTCCAGCATCCCTGGAGCTGGTTAATCACGCACAGACATCTCGCCGGATGGGAGGCTCCTGTGAGCCTCCATGCCGACCTGTGGGGAGGGTTTTCCCACTGGAAGGGGAGGAGTGCAAAGCAAGCATGTCTGTGTAGTTGACACTCAGGCATTGGTCTTCCACGAACCTTAAGGCAGCGTGGGGTGATGGAAAGACCTCACGGACCAGAAGTCGGACAGTCTTGGGATCAGGTCTCCCCTGACACCTCCTGCCTGTTGGACTACAGTCCAATCAAGTACTTACTGTCTCTGAACCTTGTCTGCGAAATGTAGAATTAGTCTCTTGTTTTGAAAAGCACTGGACTCTTCTGCAAACCCAGAGCCTGGTCTTGATGTTGCCCTTGGGGGTGACCTCCAAGACATAGGGTCATGCTGCCAGCCCAGGCCCCTTTCAGCCCAGGACAGGTGGCACAGACAAGGCGCTACCCTCTGGCTTAGCTCCCAACTCACAGGGTTCCTTCCAGAAGGCGAGTCCCTGAAAAGTAGAAAGATTCACGGGTGGGACCCCAAGCAGGCACCTGTGTTTGATGCCGGATACTGTGGATTCCTCATGACATTTTCAAAATGACCATTGTTAATTGATCCAGCAGGGAAATAAATGAGGTAAAGACAAAAATCGAAGGGGAAATCCGAGTAAAAGGGAAACCAGAAAAAGGGGGAAGAATCAAGAGCTGCTTCCTGTTGACTACCCCGGTTGCCTCCCGCCTGTCTCTTCGGAAGGTAGCTCCGGGGCAGCGCTGTCCCTGTCCCCCATCGGCAGGTGGCCCAGAGATCCTGATTTAATGAGGCTGCGCAGGCGAGAACAGCGACATTTTCCAAGTTCCTCCGGTGAGTGGAATGTGCAGCCTGGGTTGAGAACTGGCGCTGCAGGGCCTTCATGTTCTGTTCTGCTCTTACGTAGGAGCTCTCCCAGCCCTGACACTCATTAAATGGTGATGCCACCGCGAGCATTTTACAAATGGAGAAACTGGCGTGTAGAGACGCAAGTTCACGAGGCACTTGGTGACCCGGTTAGGACGGGGGCCTCATGTGTGGACTTCTCATGCCCGGCCCCTGCTGCCAACAGCCTCGGAGCAGAACGGTCCCGTGAGTGGCTTTCTTTCAGTTTCTTCAAACTTTTCTCCTTTCCCAACACTTCTTTAAGAGAACAACAACTATTTTGGGAGAGAGGGGAAGGGTGGGAGAAAGAGAGGGAGAGATACGTTGATGTGAGAGAGAAACATCAATCGTCTGCCTCTAGTATGTGCCCAGACTGGGGACCAAACCCAAAATCTAGTCATGCACCCTGACCAGGAGGGAACCAGTGACTTTTTGCTTTGTGGGATGATGTCCAGCCAACTGAGCCACACTGGTCAGGGTCCAAATTCTTCTTAAAAAGATCAGCTGGTCCCCCAATGTGATCATGGGCCCACCTCCCCTTGATGAGTCAGGACCACTTAGTGACTGTGAGCACAGGCTCTGAGATCCAGCTGCACTAATACTGGGTGGCCTCTGAGAGCCTCAGTTTGACCATCTGTAAAGTGGGGACAATGCTAGTACTGGCCCATAGGGATTGTGAAGTGAAAAGACATACGGGGCATGTGAATGCCAGATGTTACAAATAATCTTATTACTTCAAATCACTATCACTATAGGGGAGAGAATGGGAGGAAGTTCAGGCATCAGGGTCTGTAGCAGGCATTGATGGATGCATCTTTCACTCGTGCTTTTCTGCTTGCTTTGGAGCACACCTGGTGTGGTCAGTGGTATCCGTGCTCCGCCAGACATGAGCAAGTCCTTTCTTGGAGGCTGCTGATTGAAAGTTTCCAAGTGAGTATAGGGTACAGGGAGCTTGCCAGCTTTGCAGTGGGGGTTCATGGGACATTTGTCCCTCATTTATCCTACTTACTTGGAGGTCAGCCTGCCTGGGGCCTCTCCTGTAGGGGCGTTGGCCCCTGGGACAGAGCCGGGCCCCTGGGACAGCTCACTGAACAGTTCTGAAGGGATCTGCTGCCTTGTCTCCATTGCATGAAATTTTCCATGCAAGTAATTGAAGAGTGGGGTAACAAGGAGGATACCGGGGGGAGATAATTGTGGATCAATCAGCTTGATTACACTCTTTCCCAAACTTGATTATTCAAATTTGCAGTGCTGTGCAAAATCTCAAAAGCCAATTAAGGCTGGCGTCCAACACCAACCATGGATTCTGGGGAAGTATGTCTCCCAAGGGTAACAAGTCTGCCAGTAGGTTGAGAACAGCGAGAATACCTCTTCTGCCTCTGATTTTCTAAATTTCAGAGACAGCGGGGAGTTTTCCTGTTAGACTTTTAAACAAAGCACTTCGGGGCACAGATGGGGAGGTACCGACTATTCTGCTGATTGGGTGGGTCGTGGTTCAGATATACCTCTGCCCTGTTATGAGGTCTTTCTGATTGGGAATATTGCCAGTTGCATTGGGTACTGAGCATGTGAAGACATGTGGCACCATTTATAAAACAACAAGTTAAAGGACTTGGGGAAATCATTTAGGTAGAGAAGCAACCATGGGTTTATTTAGTGGTGTACTGTTTTGCCTCCTTTTTTACCAGGGTCACTTGACCTTTAAACTGTTTTTTTCTCCTTTCTTTTTCCAGCTTTATGGAGACATAATTGACACAGAACATTGTATAAGTTTAAGCTGTACAAAGTGTTAATTTGCTGTACTTATATTGGGAAATGATTACCACCATAGCTTTATCTAACAGGGAAAGCACATCACATGATTAATACTTCTGTTTTGTGGAGAGAATACTTAAGATCTACTTAGAAAATGTCAAGTATATAATACAGTGTTATTAACTATAATTAGTGTGCTATATGCTGGATCCTAGAATTTATTCATCTTAAAGCTGGGAGTGCCCCCATGGATCATTGTTTCCTCATTTTTCCAGTCCACCCTCCAGCCCCCTAGTAACCACCATTCTGGTTCCTGTGAGTTTGGCATTTTTAGATTCCACACACAAGTGAGATCATACAGTATTCACCTGTCTTTGTCTGACTTAATTCACTGAGTATGATGCCCTTATGGTCCCTGTTCTCAAAAATGATAGAATGTTCTTCTTTCTCACGGTTGAATAATATTCCAGTGTATGTGTGTGTGTCATATGTTCTTTATCCCTTCATGCATTGATGGATTCATAGGTTGTTTCCATATTTTGGCTGTTGTAAATAATGGCTGCACTAAAATGTGGGAGTGAAGATTTATTTTTGCGATCCTGTTTTTGTTTCCTCTGGACGTAGACCCACAAGTGGAATTGCTGAGTCATATGGCAGTTCTAGTTTTAGTTCATGAGGAACCTCGATAGTGTTTTCCATATTGGCTGTACAATTTCATATTCCAGAAATGTATAGGGTTCCCTTTTCTCCACATTCTCACAAATACTTACCTCTTTTTTAACGAAAATTATTGATTGATTGATTTGAGAGAGGAGCAGGGAGAGGGAAGAGGTGGGGGAGGGGAGAGAGAGAAGGAAACATAGATTTGTTATTCTACTTATTTATGCAGTCATTGGTTAATTTTTGTATGTGTCCTGACCAGGGATCAAACCCATAATCCTGATATATTGGATGATGCTCTACCCGGCCAGGGCTTATCTCTTATCCTTTTGATGATGGCCATTCTAATAGGTGTGAGATGACATCTCATTGTAGTTTTGATTTCCAAATTCTAAGCTCAGTTTCTTAATAGGCAAAAATGACGTTTTAGGGTGTGGTATAAAGTGCTGAATGAAATAATGTTAAGTGTACAATTCTATACTTGGAGTGTGAAAGGTCTTTCTTATCTGTTAGAGTCTCCATTGTTCAGGAGGGAGATTCACAGCTTTTGGACAGAAAGAAAACTCTGAAGTCATGCAGTCCAGCTTCTTAATGAGGAAAACAAGAGCGATCGAATGAACTACTCAAGTTGATTTAGCAGCTAAGCCAACAACAGAACACAGTGTTCTGGCTCGCAGTGTTCATGGCTGTTGCCTGCTTGGGGCTTGATTTGTTTCTGACGACGAAAGGAAACCCTAAGCTGTCAGCCCAGAAGCAACTGGAGATACGGTCCAGGCGGGGCTGGGAGAACTCAAAGATGCAGACGTCCGTTGGGAGGACCAGAAGTCAGGGGCTGGAGTGCCCTGAGGGGCAGGTGTGATCTCCCTGTTGAGGACGTGGTTCCCAAGGTGGCCCCATGGGGCTGACATTGGTTATGAAGGACCTGGGGGAATGGAGGGGAGTCTGGCAAAGAAAGTGAGCAGGAACTTCCAGTCAAGATGGAGGCTTAGGTAGATATGCCTCGCCTCTCCCTGCAGCCACGAGAATTACAACTAAACAAGTAACACTCAGAACTGCCAGAAAATCACCGTATGGAAGCTTGACAACCAAAGAGTTAAAGGAGCCACATCCATTCAGATGGGTAGAAGGAGCGGAGACATGGAGTTGGGGTGAGAGGCATCCCTCTGGATGTCTCTGAAGACAACATCCGGGCAGGCTGTGGTGTACCAGACCCCTTCTCGGTAGTGCCGTTGGGCTGGGGTCTCGTTCCATCACTTGGGACAGATGAGGGAGAAAGTGAGGAAGCGGTAGTGATGGGGGTGCTGGAGGGGAACAGTTGAACACACAACTGCTGTGGGTCAACTAGTCCGAAATAACCACTTGGCAGAGAAGCACCCAGGAAAGCCGGAGAAAAGAGACGCACCTGTTTTCGGGGGAAGCTGTCTTCATAGAGTGAGTCCAGGGGTCCTGGGGACTGTTAAATGCACCCCCCCACCCACCCCCCAAAATACAAACCTAGGCCAACCAGCAACCAGCCTGAAGCACCACGAGATGAGAGCACACGTACCCCATTTCACAGTTGAGGTGAGGAAGTCACAACATGATGGGTGGGCAGGACCCTGGACAGAACTTTGTTCTGTCCAAACGGGGCAGCTGCTTGGTGGCTCCTGGGACGATGGTCTGTTGCCCTGGAGGGTTGTGGGTCCAGAGTGGCCAGACCACATCCTTCACTGGGAGCCAGAAATTCATATTTTGCTGCAAGAGCTTCTGGTTTTTAAATATTGGCTCTGAGTTGCATATTTATAAAAAAACTATGGTGCTGTCCAAACCAGTGTAGCAGCAGCAGGCAGCATTCAGTCTGTCCAAGGGTGGCCAGCTGCCCGCCTCTGACTTGAGATTCCATGTGGCAGCAGATTGGATCTTTATTGAAACAGCTGCCATGGCTTTATCTGTTTAGTTTCGATGCAACAAATATTTATTGAGCACCTGCTACATGCTAGGCTCTGTTCGAAGCCCTATGGATACAACTCTGGTCAAAAGCAGGCAAGGATTTCTGGTGAGCTGATGCTTTGTGGTGGCCCTTTCATTCCCCCTGGTGCCACTGGATCTTTCTTTGCAGCACTGACAATGACACGGTTATTCTTGATCCTCTTCTTACGAAGATTCCCGGTGAGCAGCTCGGTCCTAGTCATGGAGCCCAGTCACACCAATGGGTGGACATTGCTTGGTCCTTGACCCTGGACCTGGCCATGGTCGGGGCCACAGATACAAGCATGGGGGTGTCTCCAGCTGTCCCAGGTCAAGCTCAGGTCCACAGGCCTGTGTCTCAATTTGACTTTGCTTTGAGGAAGTTAGTCTTGCAGGGCAGGTGGCCACGAAGACATGTCATGATGCTCAGAGCCAAGCAAACAACTTTCGGGCTAAAACACAAGTCCTGGATCTGCCTAAAAGCCATGGGTCTGGCAGGGCAGAGAGGAAGTGACGCGTTCTCCAGACCTCAGCTGCTGGGCGGGCGGGAGCGCGGCAGGAGGCTGTACTGCCTCCACGTGCTTTTAGCCCTGACCTGTGCCCTGCCATCAGCCTCTTGTCTGATCACAGCTGTCCCTGTCCCTCAGCTGTTTGTTTGTGGCTATTGCATCTCACCCATCCATCCATCTCTTCCCACCCAGCAGCCCAAATGAAGACCATTCTAGGAGGACATGACTTTATCTTTCCACAAGGGAAAAATGGGTCTAGAAAGAACAGTTGGGGCCCTAGTTAAGGACAGGACTTTGCCAACTGCCACGACTGATGGGCACCAGGGCAATGCAGGTCAGGTTAGAAGAAAATCTTGAAGACACTTCACAGGCCCCTGTTGGGAGCATGTGCTCTCTGGCTGGTGTGTTTGAATTAAAACTACAGCTTAGAAACCCCTTCAAATGAAATCCTGCCCTCCCTGGGTTGGCCCTGTGCTGAGTGGCATTCTCTTCTGCCTGGGTCTCCGGGCAGTGGTATGTCCTGGGGTCTCGTGATGGTCCACCCCGGGTGTGGGCGTGTGGAATAGTCCCTTGGTTTTAGCCATAGCCAAATTCCTCCACTCCTCAGTAATCCAGGAGTGAATGATTCACAGGGCATTTCATGGGGTTAATTGTAGACAGAGGTCCTGTTAGCAAAGAAATACACACTTTGTTCCTCCTCCATTTTTTTTTGCTAGTGTTTTATTTGAAGTAGCTTTGCGTTCAGATATGGCCCAGTGGGCGCTTGGCCAAATGTCACTTTCCATTGGGAAATGTGTCAGGTCCGGAGGCTGTTCAGCCCTGGGGAGCTCTGTGATGCTGGCGCCGCTGGGAGAGGGGCCCAGCTTGTGCTGGGCTGGGGTCTGGGCTCCAGGAAGCCCCGGCAGCTGGTAGGAGGCAGGTCCCCCAGGTGTTCATGAATCCCAAGCTCCGGCTCTGCCCTTAGTCACCTCCCCCCGTCCCCTGCCCCCCACCGGCTCACTCACTCACTTCCGTTTTTAGGCACCTGCTTTCCCAGGTGTCCAACCTGGGCAGCGTCTGAGCCAGGCAGGCTGGGGCCCCCTGGACCCTGGTGTGCAGGTGTGCCCAGGTGTGCAGCACCTGCTTTCCCAGGTGTCCAATATGGACAGTGTTTGAGCCAAGTAGCCCCAGGGGTGCAGGGGTTTGAAGGCAACTCATTTTGTGAATGATCTGACTTCTTCCCACTTCTTCTATTTCTGGTCTTGTCCTTGCCCCCTTTCTTCTTTCTGAATTTAAAAAATTACTCTTCCCGTTGTCACACTTGACTGAAGTCCAGTCCATGTGAATAATACTTTCCAAGATTATCCGTTGCTTTGGCTGATAAAACACTTAATTTTGTAGTTTTGTTATGGCCAATGAGTAAAGTTGTGAGAAGAAAACGTTTTTGGTGTATAAATTTTCGAAGACCCTTCACCAGTTATCAGCGCCTCTATTTCACCTGTTCTCCCTTCCACCCTTTTGGTGGAGTAGTTTAAAGCAATCTCAGACATGGCATTCATGCCATATATATATATAGATATATATATACTTCAAAAGGCAACTTTAACCAACGAGAACCAAAAAAAAAAAAAGTCAACTTCGTCACTGACCTCCCCCCAACCTTCATTTATCACACCCAATGAAGTGAACACATTAAAAAAACACACCAGGATCCAGATAAGGCCCATATGTGCATTGTTACTTGGTATGCTGATTTTTTTAAGGAATTTTTTTTGTTTGGAATTTTCCAGTGATGATTAGGGTCCTGCCAGCCGCCGAGTGCTTCTGATGGGCCGGGAGGATGACCCCCAACCCTCGTTACCTCCCAGCAGACATCTGCCCATGTCACAGGCAGACGGGGCTTCAGCAGCCTGCCCGGATCCTGAAGCCCTGGGTCGGCCCGATGCGTTAGCTTTTGCAGCCCGGGTTTAGGTGGACTAGGGGTTCCTGTCTGAGCGCAGGCAGTGAAGACGCTTCAGGCTCCTTCTGCTTCCGAAGGGAAGGCGCCCTCTGAGAAATGCTTGGAAATAGTTGCTCTGAATGGTTGGGCTGTTGGGGTGATGCATATGCGTTCTGAACGCTGTGCTTCTGCATGATGGGCATCTGTGTGTGCCCATGCCCATTGCAGGTGTGTTCAAAAGTGTCCTCCTTTCCTAAGAGGCAGAGGTGGTGCCATGTGCTTTGCTGCTGTAGATGACCCCTCGGGGAAGGAGGTGTCTCTGGGCAGCGCAGCCCAGCCCCTGCTCAGTGCTCGCCATGTATTTCCCACCACAGCCCTGCTGGTAGGTTGTGGGTTATCCTCCTTCACCGAGGAGGCAACCAGGGCCCAGAGAGGGCATGGAACTCTCCTAATGTCACACAGCCAGTTGGTGGCAAAGGTAGAATGTCAGCCATTCTACTCCACAGCTCTGGGTACGAACATAGTGCATTCATGGCCACATGGCCCTGGGTGCCATTTCCCTTGCTTTTGGGGTCCTATGCTTGGACTTGTTTGCCAGCATTTTATCCTGGAAATTTTCTTTTTTTTCTTTTTAAAAATTAAAAAAAAATGTTTTATTTATTATTCTTAGAAAGAAGGAAAAGGAGAGAGGCAGAGAGGGAGAGAAACAACAATGTGTGGTTGCTTTTCACCTGCCTCCAGCTGCAGATCTGGCTTGCAACCTGGTTATGTGCCCTGGCTGGGAATTGAACCATTGACCTTCGGGTTCGCAGGCCAGCACGTTAACCACTGTGCCACCTGGAAAATTTCAAGTACAAAAGTTGAAAGAGTGAAACTATGCCCATGTATGCTACCTAGATGAAGCAATTGTTAACATTATGTCCTATTTGCTTTATCTCTCTGTTTATGTGTTTGCATATACATTTTTTCTGAACTATTTGAAATTAAATTGCTGGAATCTTTTTATTTAAAGATTTTATTCATTATTTTTAGAGGGAGGGGAAGTTGGGGGAGAAAGAAAGGGACAGAAACATCCATGTATGGCTGCCTTTCATCTGCCTCCAGCTGGGGACCAGGCTGGAAACCTGGCTTGCAACCTGGGTATGTGCCCTGGTTGGGAATCAAACCCGTGACAATTAAGTTCGCAGGCCAGTGCCTATCCACTGAGCCACCAGCCAGGGCTGGGATCTGATCTTCATCCCCTTATATGTTTCAACTATTTCTCCTAAAAATAAGACATTCTTCTACATAGCTATGTTGTTACTGCACGGAAGGAAAATAGTATATTTTCTTAATATCACCTGATATCTAGTTCATTCCAGTCCCCAAATTTCCCCAGTCATCCTCAAAGTTTCATTTTAATAGCTTAAAAAAATATTTCTTGAACCAAGACCCAGTCAAAGCATGCGCGCTGCATGGGGTTGCTTGGCTTTTTCAGGTGCTTGTAACCTGACCCGCCGCTCCAGCTTTATTCCGGGATTTGCCTCTTTCCTTGAGGGTGTTTGACTTGGGCCTCTGTCCTTGTGTTTCCCATGAGCTGCGAGCCGGGTCCGGAGGCTTGACAGGTCCAGAGTGGACAAGTTTGGGGGGTTGCCTCCTGTGGCACATGAGGCACCACCTGTGTGCAGCTGCCTTTGCTAAAAGCCAAAACAGTGGGTGTGGGCAGGTAGCATCGTTGCGTGGTGGCATTGACTTATCTGTGCAGCCTGCGCCCGGTCCCCTCTCTTTCTTCCCGGGAGCTGGATATAATTACACCCAATTATTATCATTGTCGCCCTTTGTCCCTGTGCGGCGCCCACCCTGACTCAGGGTGCGGCCTGTCTGGAGGCAGCCTGCTGATTCGGTGGCTCAGAGATGGTGGACACGTTCTCTCATCAGTCTCATCTCACCCCCACCCCCGGCACTAACGGAAAATCTCACCTGCCAAGTGGAGCCGCAGCCCTAGTGCTGGGGTGGGGTGAGGTGGGGGGGTTGATAAGGGTGTATCTTCCTGCCCTGGAGAGGACCGCCCGAGAGGGGGAGTCAAGACCGCCATTAGGAGCATGCTTTACCCTCTCTCTCTCCCAGAAAGCTTCTTCATCACCCGTCTCATTTCCCTCCTTCGGATCACACAGTGACCCACTGTCGCCTACCATGCTCCTCCCTGTAGAAACCGTAAAGAAGCTAGGCTGCTTCAGGTCTGGCGGGGCTGTGGAAACAGGGCCAGCCATCAGCACAGATCCAGAGATGGAGAAGACGGGGAGGGGTGGGGGAAAGGGAGGCCGAGAGGTGTGGATAAACACTCCTAAGGAGGATTTCACCATCTGTCCTATGCAGAAACTACGCATGGATTAAAGAGAAAATAGATCAGCACGAACTTAGAATAACGTCTTTGAAATTTCACAGTGTACGTTTTCCAAGTTCTTTAAACTCTATCATCAGAAACCCAAGGAGAAAACAAGGTAACACTTCCTACTTGAGTTGATAGGAATTAACCCAAGTAACACTGACGTGGACAAAGAAGTCAGTTATTTTGAGGCTAGACTGACAGCTGCTGAACCCGCGTTTATTGGTAATAATGAAGAAAACGTTGCTCTCACACCTATACAGTCTGATTAAATAGCTTTTTCCCTTTGAAACGATTTGTAAATGATACCTCTGATGCCTTAGAATTATTTTTTATTTTTTTTACATTGAGCTAACATTGGTTAATAGTGTTATATGAGTTTCAGGTGTGCATTATAATTCAGTGTCTGTACACTATAGCACGCTCAGCACCAAAAACCTAGCTTCCATCCGTCACCATACATTTGCCCCCATGACCCAGGTCACCCTCTCCCCACCCCTTCCCATCTGATAATCACTGACCTGTATCTATGTCTATGACTTGGTTTTTGTTTTGTTTCCTTTTGTTCCTTTTTTATTTTATGTTCCATATGAGTGAAATCACAGTTGTCATCCTTTCCATGTGACATATTGCACTTAGCATAATACCCTCAAGGTCCATCCCTGTTGTCGCAAATGGGAATATTTCATTTTTTGATGGCTGAGTAGTAGTCCATGTTATATACATTGAGGAACCTCCCTACTGTTTTCCAAAGTGGCCACACCAATGTGCGGTCCCACCAACAGTGGGACCCTTACATCCTCTCTGATCCTTATTTCTTGTCTTTTTGATGACCGCCATTCTAGCAGGTGTGAGATGCTATCTCATTGTGGCTCCGATTTGCATTTCCCTAATAATTAGTGCTATGCAACATATTTTCATGTGCCTGTTGGCCATCTGTATTTATTCCTTGGGAAAATGTCTATTTAGATCCTCTGCCTATTTTTCACTTGTGTTGTTTTATTGTTAAGTTGCATGAATTTTTTGTATATTGTAGTGTTTTGGCTATTAGCTCCTTGTTGGAGATACCATTTGCAAACATCCCAGTCAGTGGGGTTTCTTTCCGTTTTGTGGATGGATTCCTTTGCGGTGCAGACGCTTTTTAGTTTGATGTAGTTTCATTTGTTTAATGATGCTTTTGTTTCTCTTGCCATCATGCACCGCTAAGACTGAGGTCCAGAGGTTCGCATTTGTTTTCTTCTGCATCTTTTATGGTTTCAGGTATTTCGTTCAGGTCCAAAATAGGTATTGAGTTAAGTTTTGCATGTGGCACAAGATGGTTCACCTTAGAGCTCCAAGCTTCCTCCTCCCTTGTGGCCATGGAGTCTGATGAAGTCTAAGGGGGCCACACCACTCTTCAGCAGACCTTGATATGGAAGGGATGACTGAGGCAGCCATCCATGTCCTAGAGCCCCGGGAGCCCCAAGTTACATGGATTATCACACTGGTTCTCCTTTTCCTTACGAGTCTTTGCAGACATGGGGACAAGCCAGCTACTCATGGCAAGGATGGGTTTATTCTTGTCACCAGAGTGCGAAAAGCTTGTGTGCTGAATCTGTCACACCCACTTGGCGCATTAAGATTTTTGTTTTTGTTTTTTAACCTGCATTGTGTTTATTGGAAATAGAAATAAACAGTTGGCTTTACCAACTCCCCGTGGTCATAGACTTGCTGCACTTCCGTCTGCTTTTCCTTGAACACTCAAGGATGTCGGCCATTCTACTGGGAGTTACTAAGGCGGGAGGGACAATTTCATTCTACACCAAATGGCCCCAGATCGCTGTGCTTTCTTAAAAATAAAATCTCACCCAAGGATATGTTTATTGATTTTAAAGAGAAAGAAAGGCAGGGGAGGAACATTGATACGATAGAGAAACTTGGGTTGCTTCCCGAACGTGCCCTGGCGGGGGATGGAACCTGCAGCCTTTCCGTGCACAGCATGACGCTTCAACCAACCAGACCACCTGGCCCGGGCAAGATTGAGTCATCACTTTTGGTTTTCATCTTGTTTTCTGCCTTCTTCCTAACATAAGAGGTGGTGGAAATGATTTTAGAGGCTTCCCAAGCTGAGTTTAGCTTATACCAGGACAGGACTCATTTAAGGCATGTTCACCCCCGTCCACTTCTCCCTCCATCCTACAGCTTCCTGGCAGAGGGAACAGCATCAAGGTGCAACTTAGCGGCGTTCTTACATTTTCATTGTATTTACTTTAATATTTACCAGCTGTTTGTGCAGGGAATGCTGATTGTCTAATTCAGCAGTGGCATGAAGTTCCTTCTAGAATAAAACGACTGATTTACAAAGTCCAAAGAAAACTCCCAGCACAGGTGGAAGGAGGCTAAGGCAAAATCCCTCAGCTTGTCCTTAAATGGCCAGAACTGGGAGACAGCGGCTTTCTGGAATGTTCTATGTCTCAGATGCCCTGGGGAGCTGGGTCAGTGTGAAGGCTCTGATCGAAGATGCTGCATTTGTAACAAGCTCCCTCCTAGGTGGGGCCGATGCCCTGGCCTCCTGGGACGCGAGGTTTGACCCTGGGTCAGTGGCAGCGCAGCGGCATCACCGGGACAGCTCCGTCTGTAGGCACGAGACCCCACGTGGTTCCTGGGCATGGTAACACTTGGGCAGCGTTGACCTAACACTGCCAGGGGGTCCTCAGCATGTGCTGAGCCCTGGCGAACAGGAGGGTTTCCATTTCTTGGTTTCCAGACCACGTGCCAAGAGTTCGTGGAAGGATGCGGCCAAGTCCTCTCTTGGGAACATCCTTTTGTGTCTCAGGAGCTTTGCTTGGCACCAGATGCCCCTTCTGTCCCTTTTGCTGGAAGCGTCTTTCCCCTCACGCTGCCCCCTGCTGGCGGCCTAGGGTGGCGGGGCGCCGGCAGGGCAACGTGGAGGGAAGGAGGCCACCACCCCTTCGCCCATGTGCCAGCTGCTCCCTCACCTCTGGGCCAGCACCAGTGCATTCCGTCCCCAGAGACTCGCGGGGCCTCGCCTTGCTCCCCCAGAGCCGCGGCTCTGACTTCAGCCTCCGGTCAGCCTGCAGCCCCAAGTTCTTTGTACGTTAGCTTCCCAGCCCTTCCCATGTGCCCAGAATGGGTCCTTGCTGGCAGGTGGCAACGGAAGATTCTGCCAAGTCTCTGAGGTTCTTTCGCTGTCTTCCCAGTTGGGCCTGGCTGAGACCCACCAGCAGGACAGCTGTCACCCCGCCCCCATTCTCCAGAGGGCCGCCCTCCCCCACAGGTGTGCATGGACGGCCTTCCCAGGTGCCAAGAGCGACCAACCGCAGAGTGCTCAGCCCTGACACATCCTTCTTTGTTTTGTTTCAGTTTTACAGAGTTTTTGGATCCTTTCCAGAGAGTCATCCAGCCGGAAGAGATCTGGCTGTACAAAAATCCTCTGGTGCAGTCTGACAACATACCTACCCGCCTCATGTTTGTAAGTACCGTGATTTCATGGCTGATTTGACCATCCTCCCACGTAGAAACCAAGTGAGTTTTCCTGTCTGCTTTTAACCCCTTCTGAAGATGACGAGTGAAACGGTATTCCAGAGAGGCAGGGAACTGGCCCAAAGCCACAGAGCTAGTGCGCGGCAGAGCACCGGGTCACATCCACCCAGCCAGCCTGAGCCAGGCCCTCACGCCGAGGCTGCCTTGCAGGTTGGCAGGTGGGGAGCCACGTTCGGGACCCCTTGCCGGGGCTGATGACTCCTGGGGTACTGCCACCAGGCCTTCCTGTAGCAGAGGAAGGCCCCCCCACCCCCAATACACAGCAGTAAGTCAACCTTTGGATGGCGACCTTGGAGATGGAAGGTTACGTGTGTTGACCAGCCTTTGTGTTTCATGGGGCCCCCAAGAAATATTTTTGCAAAATGTTTGCATTTTGAAAGAAACCCCTCTGATTTTGTGGAGGAACTCTTGTTAATTAGCGATGTCTGGAAAGATCTCCATGTCTGCAAACTCCGCCGAAGGCCCCGAACACTACATGAGCCTTCAAGTGTTCTTTTAATTGCTTTCCAAGTCATTGTTTTTCTGCTGGAAAATAAGCGAGGCTTTCATAAAATTCAGGGAGATTGAAAAATTGGAGTGGTTATGAGTACCTAACGCGCGTGAGCATTCAAACAAGACTTTTTCCGTTTTGGCTCTAACACCAGCCTTCTACAAATCCTAGAAATAAAGGAACCAGTGTGTGAGGGAAACTAGTTTACCTCATGGTTCTCATGGAGGGAGCCCCTCTTCATCCCTTACCCCCAAGCCCATTCTGGAAAGAGTTTACATTTCTTGCGCTAGAAAATGCAACATGGAAACGAATGTTCGTATGGAATGAGGCCTCTGAGGCTCTGTCCAAGGCTTACGTGAGCACTAGATTGTTTTGAAGTCGAGATGCAGATGCGACAAATACCCTGGGTGCAGCTGCGTGTGGGACGGGACACATTTGCATGTTGGCAGGGGTGGGGAGGAGGCAGTAAAGGACTTTATTCAGCACTGCCGTTCTAGAAGAACAGAAGTGTGTTTAGCCACAAATACCAATTCATACCCGCTAACCTCCGGATGAAAAACGTGCAGCCTTTCCGTTCCTTAACAGTGCTTGCTGGTTTTCATTCGGTTAGCCACAAGATTTAGGTGGGATTCTGCCATAACACAAGGAAAGCAGTAGGTATGTTTATACTACCTGTAACTCAAAGATGAAACATACTGTGTCACCACCTACATTAGGTTCATTTTCCTGGGTTTTATTATTAAGAGTTTACTATAAGGCGTCATTTATCTGTGCTGGGTTTTTAAAAAACCTCGGATATTTATAGAAAAAATGTGATGAACATGTATTTTTAATTGAAAAATAGCTTGGTTCCTTTGGAAAGCTCGGATTTCTTTATTTGAATCAATAAGGAATGATAAAACAGTCCTGGGATCTCTTGTACTTTTGATTGGAATGTTTTTATTTAAAGACAAACATTTTAGTGAAAATATTCTTGAGGGCATCCGCTATTAACCTTGATGCTTCATTGCTGGGAAATTAGTGTTTCTGGCACATGTATGTGTGTGTGTGTGTGTTTTAGAGGTGCCACTTGGTCAAATGTCACAAACAGTAATACCAGGTAATGGTAGGGGACTGAGTTTGATGTAGACAGATGGCAATACCATCAACAGGAAACTCCTAACTTGCATTTCCTGTCTTTGGTACCATCTGCCGAGGTGATTTGTTCTGTCAACAAGAAAGTTGGTTGTGGTGGGACACTTAGATTTCTTTAGCTTATTTCCCTTGAAGACTCTGGCCCCCTATTGACCAGAAACACAGACTGGAAATTCTTTTCACGGGCCCTGAGGGTGACTTGACATTTCTTGGATGTTCCCAAGCCATGAGCTGATCCCCTATTCAAGCAGTCGTAGTTCCTTCCTGAGCACGTGGGAGGCTTCTCAGAACATCTTCGAAAACTGCTGGTTGGTGAAGGAAGATTTAGTATTTTGGGTGCTGCTGCTTAG
Organism: Noctilio leporinus; assembly: GCA_004026585.1. NCBI lineage: Eukaryota > Metazoa > Chordata > Mammalia > Chiroptera > Noctilionidae > Noctilio > Noctilio leporinus. The sequence continues at coordinate 382,361 of PVIW01000812.1, forward strand.
CGTGCTCCTTGTTGTCTGTAGTTGTCACATCTTGGTACATTCAGGGAATATTTTTGGAGCCTGCTCTGTGTAGGGAAGCCCTACAAGTGGTCGGAAGTGGTCAGACGTGGGGATTACCCGCAGGGACCCTGAAGGCTCCTTTACAGCAACATGGAACCTGAAAGGACCGGAGGAGAGATTCAGGTAAGCTGTTAGGGAGTTTCATCATCATCGTCATTGTCATAACAACAACAGCGGACATCTCGTGAGCACAGGAACTGTGCTGTCACTTTAAGAAGCATCTCAGATACTCCACAGAATCCCTGAGGTCACACTTCTGTTGTCCCATAATTTCGGGGAGGATGATGAAACTGTGGTGAGATTTAGCACCTTGTCCAAGGTTATACACAGGCCAGTGGCTGGACCGGGTTCCAGGTGCCAGTGCGCAGACTCCCTGGAGGCATCAGCTGGGATGTCTCCTTGGGGGCCCGGGTGACGTGGAGAGGTGGTGACCGGAGGGCCACACGAAGGAGAGCAGGTGTGTAAAGGCACAGACACGGGACAGAAAGGGCTGTTTGGCCCAGTGAGGGGGACCGAGGGAGGCAGGGGTAGAAGCAGGCTGTGGACAGCTTCGGGTTAGTTAGTCCTTGAGGTGCGAAGCTGAGTAAGATTATTTCTAGTCCAACATAGATGTGAACATGCGTTGGCCGGCTCAGCATCGCGGGAACGCCGTAGAAGAACACGGGAGTCAAGTACGAAATTGTGTCCCCAGTTTCTTTCCTTGGCTTAAAATAGCCTAGGCCAGACGTTTGCCCTTTTCTCTTTCGGCTTGGGCCATGATACATCGAGATTGATTTGCGTGGAATATTACGGATCATTGCCTTGCTTTGATAACAGTTTTTCCTTCTGGAATAGGATGCTTCGAAGGAGGACAGTGATGAATCCATTTTGGGGGAGGAAGGAAGGAAAAGGCTCAGGATGGCAGTTTAATTCTTAGATGCTTTTGAAAAGTCTCAGACAGCCCTTTTCTCCGAGAAGAACTGCATGTGGGTACCTGAAGCAGGACGTTATCCAGGCGCCGGCATGTCCTGGGTTGTTGTCCTTCTGAGCACTTTGCAGCACACCTTCCTGTCACATGCCAGAAATTGAGGCATGTTGCCCCCCCCTTTTTAAAAGATTTTAATTTATTTATGTTTAGAGGGTGGAGAAGGGAGGGACAAAGAGAGACATCGATGTGTGGTTGCCTTTTGCTCACCCCCAACCGGGCACTTGGCCTGTAACCCAGGCATCTGCCCTGACTGGGAATCAAACCGGCGACCTTTGGTTCGCAGGCCGGTGTTCAATCCGCTGAGCTACACCAGCCAGGGTGGGCCCCTTGTTTTATCTGATGTGAGTGAACTCCAGCGATAAGCTCTTCTCCGACATCCTAATATCAGGCTGTTCTGCTTTGACCCCTTTGGTGGTTCAAAGAGTTGGGCATCCTCCTGCTCTTCCCCCTTCAGACACCCTGCCCTGCGCTTCAGCCATTCCCGAGGCCTCCTGGTAGCCCACTGCCCCCCATCAGCAAGCAGCATCTTGGGGAGCAGTAATGGTACTTCCTGCTTTGGTTTCACCAGGGGATGCCCAAGGCAGGGCCTTTGCTGGAGACATGGGCAAGGTCCTGGATGGATTGGGGTCTGCTGTCCCAGACCTCCTTCCTGCACTTAAAGTGGCACTTCTATGCAGACCCACAGGCCCAGGTGGGCTGGAGGGTAAATCACTTCCATCCTACATGCCTGGTTACAGGATGCTGATTCCGTTACTGGTTTGGGACATTTGTTGACAGTTTCCCTGGGAAGGATGGCATGGTGGCCCACAGCTGGCAGGTACTGGGTGCCGACCCTCTGTTGGACGCCGTGGGTGGGCAATGCGTGTGGGTTCCAGCATGGACTGCCTCAGGGCGACTCCCGTCTGCCACCACCTAGCTCTGCAAATAGGGAACATCACCTCTCCTCTTACGCCTCAGTTTCCTTACCCGTAAAAGTCTTGAACGGCACTCCCCTCCCCCTGTCCAATGAGAGTGTCAAGTCACAACAAAGCCCCTGAAGACCAGCAAGACTCAAGTATGGAATTGAGGGATGATAGGGAATCCCCAGTTTCGCTCTGCGGCTTTAGGGAAAAAAATCTACCCAATACTTCTCTTCAGGTGTCGCACAGAAGCAGCATTCGCTAACTGGTAGTCGATTTAAATGCCAGCAGCCGTAGTGGTTATTCTACCTATCGTGTAGGTGAGAAAACGGAGACTTGAAGGTGAAGCAGGTGAAGTGACTTGCTCCAGGTCACAGAGCTGATCACTGTCAGAACAGGGACTTGAACCCAGCTCTCCTTATTCAGAGTTTGTTCCATACATTTTTCTTGGTAGAGCTCTTTCCAGCCCGAGGGAGCTTCGTGTAAAACCAGATCCTTCTTGATGATCTCTCTCTCTATATATATTATCTTCCTCTCCCCCATGGCTTTTCTGAAGAAGACATGGGTCACCATGGTGGAAACAGCGTGAGTTTAACTCAGTCTGATTTGCTGGGTGTGAGCAGGGTGCTTTTTCCCTCTTCTTCCTCTTTAACTCAGTGCCGAGGTTAGAAGCTGTTTTCCTAATGTGTTGACTTCTGGGGGTCATCTCTAAATTCCAACTTTAAGTTGAAAAGGTAGGTGTAAGAAAGGGGGCAGATGATAACCAGATGTCTCTTATTTGTCCTGATCTGAGGATGGCGCTGCCCAGGAAGGTGGAGATGTGTTTCCAGGAAGAAGAAAGGAGACAGGAGCCTAAATGCCATTTAGATGAGGGGAAGAGAGGAAGACTGCTGTGTGGTCACACATTTCTGTCACATATGCTGGGCGCTGTGGCCCCGTGTCTGGTGGCTGCATTCCCCGTGGGTGAAGCTCATGCAGTGGGGAGGCTGCTTGTCCTGGGTGCATGGCATTGGCTCCAGAAGTGGTTAAATTAAGTGCAGTCAGGTCTGGCCAGTGGGGGTGGGGATCCAGTTAGGAGCAAGAGAGTAAGGCAGGCAGCGGTGCTGAGACTCCTTGACCACTAGCCACGAGCCTGGAGCCACTGGGCAGCCCATACACCGTTTCTACCTCCTACCCTGAGGCCTTGTGCAGTGGGGTTCCTGGCTGGTGCCCTCACCTCTTACTTGGTTGGTGCACTCCCGCTCAGATCCGGGAGCTTCTTTGGGAAAGCTTTCCCAACTCATACTTTTTTCCTGGGATTTTATTTCTGTCCAACTAGTAAGGTGTTCTTTAGTTCCATGTTCTCGTACGGTCGGTGGGGTCGTTGCGTGTGTACTGTCATCGAGTTGCTGTCTGTGTTGGGGAGGGATGGCTTATTCTATGGCACAGGTGGCAGACGCGAGGCCTGCAGGGTGAATCCGGCCTCCACCTCGTTTTATCCGGCTAGGCATCTTGTTTCTACCTGGCTCGCTTCACTGTTAAGGAGTAGTTACATTTACACAGTCCTAAAATGACATTCGGCCCTTTGAAGGCAACCACGAGGCTGATGTGGCCGCGGTGAAAATGAGTTTGACACCCTGTTCTAGGGTGCCTAAAGCAGGGGGGCGGGGAGCAGGGAGCCAAGGACTCCCTTGACCTTGATTGTAACTTTGGACCCAAGTGTTGGCTCCTGTCATTCCTGTTTAAACATCACCTCAGTCCTGAATGTAACAAGTCAGGGCTGAGGCCTGGTTCCTGGCCTCCAGTGCCAGTCTTCTTTGAGACATACATTTTCAGACCCGTCCTGGAGGGACATTGGAGGGAGCCAGCATTGTCACAGCCCCGCTGTTTGTTCAGGTGTGAGGGTCGCGCAGGTGCTTACGGAACCGTTGCCAGACTTACGGGAACCCTGAACGCACGCGTGTTGCCTTCTGAGTCATCGCTGGGCAGTCTCTGAGTGCCACCTTCGCTCTGCGTCTGTCCTTCAGCTGCCCTTGGACCCGTGCTGCATGTTTCTGAGTACCCTCCACCGGACAACACTTGCTTTGATGTCTAAACAGCCCAGTCTTTCAGGGCCACAGCTGATATGGAAGCTCATCAAACTCGTTTCAACCACCTCTGGTGAGAAGGGAACCAGTGAGTAAGGAGAGGGCTTCTCGTGTCTCATGAACGGTCCCCAAGGACTATGCCGAGGGGGTCTCCATGATGCTGTGAGCTCGGTGGCCTGGTTGTAGTCAGTATGGAGAGCATGTTCAGGTGGAGGAATTCTGTTCTTGTGATGGATCTCTAGCCATGCTTTCGTTCTGTGAAGGAAGCCCCTCCCCAAGAAGCGGCGCTGCATTAGGACGCAGGTGCAGACTTCCGGAGGTGAGAGTTGCATCCATCAATAGTTAATCTCATACCCACCCCTCCCACCCCTGACTGGCCAGTGGTGGACTGTAAAATATCCCATGCTTCCTGATAGCATTATCCTGAGATGTTATAACCCTAAGGAAGTAACATAAATGTCTTTTTCTTGGTTGTTGGAATGTCGCAAACAACTTCCTCATTATAGCATGCTGAATAAAGACCAGGTATGGGAGGCAGGAAATCTGGCCTCTGACGCCTGGCCTTCTCCTCACCAGGCATATGTCCTCAGTCACACTGAGTTCCAAGCCTGGCAAGGAGTCGCGGACCCATGGTGAGGATTAAGAAACTCCAGCACCTGGTGGTACCTGAGCATAGTTCCTGCCTTGTGACCACTTCTGTGATGTGTCGCTTGCATCTGAATCCCACTAGCTCAGCTCATGAAGCACTTGTTGCATTTCTGTGGGCTTTGGGGTCTGGGAAGGAAAGGGGACAGGGGAACAGAAGAAGTGAAATGTCACGCAAACAGACTGATCTCTGCTTTGCTAAGGAAATGGATATTCAACAAGAGAGCACCAGGAGGCCATGAACTGGCTGACTCTCAGCGGGTCCCACATGCTCCCATGTTGCAGCAGAGCTGGGGGTGGGTGGCTGGGGCCTCTTCCACCCTTCTGGGGGGAAGGCCGTGACGGGGCTTCCTGGCAAACATGAGTCATTATAATTATAGACTATTCTTTTCTGTTTAAACAGCCATCCCTTTAAACATGACTCCCTGCAATTGCAAATCAATTATAACCTGCAATCAGACTTCCAATTTTTCAGCTTTGTGGTCTCACTAAGTGTAGATATAAATCCTCCTTCTTTATCTGAGGTTATGAGTGTTCAGGAAGATCATTCAGCTAGTGAGTCTAAATGAAGCTAACTGGAACTAATGACCAATCAGCCTCTGATGGCCAGCCGCTGTCCTCATAAGGGATTATTTGTTATTTCTTCCAGGCAATTTCTTTCCTCACGCCCTTGGCTGTTATTTGTGTGGTGAAAATTATCCGGCGAACAGACAAGACTGAAATTAAGGAAGCCTTCTTAGGTAGAGTATCACGGTTCTGTTTTAGGGGGTGGGGCGGAACTGAATTAGATCACTAGGTTAAAAAAAAATCTCAGTTGCACCCACCTGATGTTCCTCCCGGTCAAGGTAAGCGTGGGAGAAACAGTGTAAGATGAACCAAAAAGCCCTCAGAAGCTGCAAGGCGCAGATGAGAAGTGCCATCTCTTCCATGGCTGCCATTGTCACTGTCCAGGGTGCTGAATGTTAAGGGCCCTGTCCAGCCAAGGTCTGGGCTGCTGGGCACAGACCCTGGGTAGCTCTTGGCGGGAAAGGAAAGCGAATCCGAGACTTTGTCACCATGGACTGTCCCATCCCACCTTTGTGGGCCCCCATGACAGGCAGGTCAGAAACCACCCACCACAAACCCCTTGACCAATCACCGTTGGCTGGAGGCAAAACTGGGTAAAAGCAGGTGCAAAATCAAGCAGAAATCAGGAACAAGCTCCGTAACTCATCTTCAGTTTAGGGACATTTCAGCAGTTACACAACTGTTCCTGTATAAAGAGAGCCACAGCCTTTGCCGTGACACCAGCATTGTTACAGTTTCTCCGCAAGGCGGACCGTAGCCGCAGGTGCCCATGTGGGACATGGGCGGGATTCATCTTCTCATCCGCATTACTAATCAAACGCTGGGGAAATGACAGTCTTCAGGGAAAGCCAAAATGACTTGGTTTGTTTAGCAACCAAAATAAACTTCCCAGAAGCTAGGTCTTCAGCGTTTTGATTAGTAGGGAAACGGGATTATGTTTATTTGTTCACACTGCACAGAAAAGGTACCCACACCCTCACACAGATTTTGCTGTTCGTGTGGTATATGGACATAACAGGCAGAAAAACTGAAAATAGGAGATTCCCCATGAAAGGATGTTTGTAAATTAGTGGGCTTTGAGGAAATGGAAGTGTAGCAAAGTCTGGTCCTCCTTTCTTGGTAAGGAGTGAGGTTGAGGGTGAAATCCAGGTACCCAGAAGACAGGGGCTTTCTGCACGGAAGTGGGACCCTGTCCTTACATAACCAGGCTCTGATTAGGCTCTGCCCGGTTTCAAAGAACAAAATCCCCCTCATGTTAACTCACACAGATTAGGGGTTTAGTTACAGGGCTACTCAAGCCACCTCAGAGACCCCCAAGAATACAAGGATAGGGGAAAAGAGACTGAGGAACCTCGTGGGGACTAGAGTTAGGGAGCTGGGTGGTGAGGGACAGAGATGTTCCCCCTGGCCCATGACTGCTGCTCTTGGGAACATGTCTCCCAGTCAGTACACTCCTTGCCCCATTCCCCTGTCTGACGTCCTCTCTGCTGCCTGCACCTTTGGTTGGCAGAGGCTTGGCAGTGGTGGCACCCCTGCCCCCATGCCCATTCAGCCCCAGTGCCCACCTCCCAGTCCCACTGTGGTCCATGGCCCAGACTTTCCAGGCAGAGACTCTGGCTCCTTACCTCTCAATTCTGGCCCCGGATGCCATGAGCCTCCAGCCAGCCTATAAATGGCCTCCCTCAGGCCAGGTGAGTGACCTGGGCTGGCACTTGTGGTCTCAGGGTTTGGTGGCCACCTGGTCTCTGTGAGCTCAGCTGGTGGCGGAAAGGTCCATTTTTCCAGGAAGGGCATTAGTGTCTGTCCCACATGTGGCTCCAGCAGCTTTTCATCCCTAGAGTGTCCTGTTAGGAGCCCTCTCAGGTGACCTGGAAGCCCCTTTGCCTCACCATCCATCCCAGTCCCTCCTCCCACATGGCATCCCAAGATACGTGACTGTGGGTAAGAACTGCATGGTAACTGACTGCTGGCTTTTCAGGCCTGGCTGCAGCCAGGCAGTAAGTAGCTCACTGTTACTTTCTCGGCTCGTTCATTCTCAGCTGAATCTCCCTGAGGTGGCATTTCACGGTGGCACCCGCCTCCTGCACATTTGCAGAGAAGGTGGAGTTTCTAGATGTTCTGTTTGCCTAGAAAAATGAGAGCCTGTCCTGCAGACATGATGAAGAGCCTCATGTTATACTGTATACTTAGAAAAAACAAATCACTTCTTTTGGGAAGCCTTAGAAATAGAGGTTGAGGGAAGGACCTTTAAAAAGCCAGGACGAGGAACTAGCATGGACGAACCATGGATATGGACAAGTGGACTGACTATGGGGTGAGTGGGTGGGTGGGGAAGGGGAGAGAGGGGAGGGGAAATGGGATGGAAGTAATACAACAACAAAATTAAATTAAAAAAAAATAAATGAAAAGCCAGAGCAGCACTATTTACAATAGCCAAGTGCTGGAAACAGCCTAAGTGCCCATCAGTGGATGATTGGATCAAAAAACTTTGGTACATTTACACAATGGAATTCTATAGAGCAGAAAGAAAGAAGGAACTCGTACCCTTTGCAACAACATGGATGGAACTGGAGAGTATTATGCTTAGTGAAATAAGCCAGGCAGGGAAGGACAAATATCATATGATCTCACCCATTACGGGACAATAATGACCAAAACTAACAACAAGCAAAACAGAACCAAGTATATGAATACAAGGAATAGGCCTTCAGTGGTCAGGGAATGGGGTTGGGGGGAGGGGGGAGGTAGAGGCAAAGAAGGGGAGCAGCTTAGACAAGAACCTAGTATAAAGGAACCATGGACATGGACAACAGGTG